>CM052884.1:356516-391553 GCA_028534135.1 Potos flavus
CTGATCTTAATTATAAATTCATGCTTAATGAGGTCACTAGATTTGAATTTATTATCTCCAGGCTTATGGTGATTACCAGATCTATAATATTTTGTAATATTCCAAGGTTGAGGTTCTATTACGAAACTCTAAAAACCTTCTGAAGCTTGAAAATGCAGGTGTCGAGGAGGAGGTCCGAAAAGAGACCCATCCATGGGGATGACCTCCTGGTTTGTGGAGACGGTGGGCTTTTTTCAGTAATTGTTGAGTCTAAAGTTTGCTACCTTAAAGCTGACAGGACTGATTTGTTCAGTAAAACTTGAAATTGACTGTTTCATAGTCAAAGCAGCACAGACTCTGAATTTACAAATAATAGCTTTAAAAAAAATTCTATCATGTTTTAAGGATTTTTTTTTCTCTTTATCTTCTAGAAATGTTATTAAAACTGGAGAAGTTGATCATGGAGGGAAGAACTGGGTACTGGGGTCTCTCCTTTTCTAGTTGCCCTGTCCCCTTTCTCGGGAAACAAAGCCTGTTTGTTTCTCACCTGCTCGTGCGTCTCTGCTGTGCCCTGTGTGGGTGCGCTGCTCTGCGCTTTGTGCAAAGGCCCGAGGTGCTGGAAGGTAAAGCGCAGGATGGTTCCCCGATGCTTCTGGAGGGGAGTGCGCCCCAGCTTCAGGAGAGAAACAAGCTGGTGAGAGTCGGCCGTTCACGCAAGCTCTTTAAAGGAGAGCGCCCGGCCCCCTGGTGTCCATAGGAAACCCCGTGTTCGCTTGTGTTCGGGTCAACACAACCCAAAGTGCTCAAGTCATTAGACGGTTTCTGTCGCAGATTTGGTACAGATTTCTGTTCAATTCTGCAGAATTAGTTCTTCTTTCATCTCTTGCTATCACGTTTCTCCCTTTCTGTGGTTTCGAATAGTTAAATAAGCTTAGATATAAAAAAGACCGTACCAACCAATTCATGATGCCTTTAGCAGTGGTCACTGTCAGTAATGATTACTCCTTACGGTTTTTAATTCTGGGAAATGAATGGGAAGCAGAGAATATTTACCTTTGTATTTTCATGCAGTTATGTTGTTGTCTAGTTAGTTTTCACAAAGACTACATATTTATATTAACCTTTAAATGTTGTGTTACTGAATACAAATCCAGTGTGGAAAGCTCAAAAGCTTTTCAGATGTTTCTTAATAGATGAAACATGTAACACTGTACAACTCTAGAATCTATTTTGCAATTAATCAAGTTTTATATTCCAGTACCCCTCAACTTACTAATGGGCTGTTTCCTAGCAGTTTCTTTTTAAAATTGATTTATGTAATTGCTCGGAACTGGAAACAGTTTCCCCAATAGCTGTTTGTTCTAGGGTGCAATTTACGAGGTGCTCTCTGCGTGTGACGGCGTCTCAGACCAGCTCCCCGACCCTACTGAACTCGTACATCAAAGCCGACGTAGCACGGTGGAGGAGACTCTCCGTGGGGAAGGCTGTCCAGCGTCGCACTGGAATGCCAGGGACGGGCTTCAGCAGAGGAGGCGGCGGCCTTGGAGGCTGACTTGAGGCTTCATCTCCACTACCCATTTTTTTTCCATTTAGATTTTATTGGAAAGATAAATATGCATATCTCCATGAATCATAGCACGCTTAGAAACGCAAGTGGCCTCGTAAAGTGGGAGAAGGCGGAGGCAGAATGATTACCGTAGGAGGAGGAATCTTAAAGTTTAGGAAAAATTGGTCTGGAGAAGGGAGCAAAGTAACATCTATGGTGCATCCCCTGTTGTCCAGGCTGTTAATCTCCACAGCGCCTGCCGCAGGGACATGGGGGCACCCCCGGAGAGAGTTGGACAAACTGAGTATTTTTCAGTTCCTGGATTGCGTCTGACTCTGGTCGTGGTTGGTTTGACCGGGAAGACCAGGAAGATGCCTGTAGGTTGTGCGTCTCGTGTTGGTAGCAATTGTATTAAATGAGGTTGTTGATTGGTGCCTGGCAAATCTTAGCTCTTAGAATTTTTGGCTTTTTTCCTATGCATTCCCCTACAAAATACTAAACTACAAATCATGATTATGGGAGTTTAAGCTGTTTATTCTTTGTAAAGATAGATCATAAATAAATATTTTCATGGGGCCTTCTAAGAGACTAATAAGGCTTTCCAACAATATGGGACAGCAAGTCCTGTTTGTACGTCCCTTCTCTCCTCTGCCAGACAAAATACTAAAAGCAGATAACCAAAAAGACATAACTGGGGTCATAACTTTAAAAAAAAATAATCTCTGTGGGTCAGAAAATAAAACCCACATACTATACAGTGAGCAAAGGCAGGCAGGGCCAGGGGCCTGCCAGATTTAGGGACCTCCGCTCCTGAGGATATCAGGAGCTTCAAGTGGTAGGAACAAGGAAGATAAGACAGAAACAGGCCCTGGTGCCAAAGCAAGGATTTGTCCCTGTGTCGAGTCACAAATTTCAGGAATCGATGCCCAGAGTTTGTTCTTTTAACCACAGTGCAGTTAAATTAGATCCCAATAAAATAGTTAGCTTCAAAAAACTGTGGTTCGCCTTATCGAGTACTAGCACATATCCTTAATGTTATGATTAAAACTGTGGTACCTGGTATAACATTAATGAACAGAATGGAAAATCCAGGGCAACAGCATTTAGCAGACTGGTCTGTGATAAAGACGTTTCTGGGGGAAGGATATACTTCACATGCATGATGTTGGGACTAATAGGAACAGAAAAATAAAACTTGATTCATTCACACCACATTCCAGGGTAAATTCCAAATGGATTGGATTGAATTGCCAAATAAGTATATAAAAAGGAAGCATATAGTTTTTGAATTAAAAGTTGATGAATTCCTTTGCCATCTGGGCATGGGGAAAACATAGCTCAAAGGATTGATAAATTTGACTGCTTGAAAAATAAACTTACATGTGAAAAAAAAAGGCAAAATAAAGAGACATTGAAAACAGGGAAATTATTTGTGGCTTACGTGTGACCACAGTTGTCTACCCCTGGTCTGTAAAGATTGTCTAGAGAATGTAAAGACTAATAACCTTATTGTAAAAGATAAGAACACAATTGACGTTAAAAATACACATGGCCCTTAAAATATGGTAATTGATCAAACTTTGGTGATAAAAAATAGCAAAGTGAAATCACAAGCCATGTCTCATCTTTCAGACTGGCAAAAATGCAAAAGTTTGGCAAGGATTTGAGAGGAAAACAAGACTCCCTTACATATTACTGGGAGGGGTGCAACAAAGGACAGCCATGGTGTGAGAGGGAAGAAGGGAGGAGGTTTGGTGAGATTACTTGCTTTTAACCATTAACTTAACAGTCTCTCCCCACTAGGACTCTGCCCTAAGATACACTAGCAAAAAGACAAAATAATGTGTGTATGAGCTTACTCTGAAATAGTGAAAACCTAATAGGAAATTGGTTGAATGGAATCCTAATTAGCTATTTTTAAAAGAAAATGAGAGAAAACCTGGATATTCCACTTTGGAGTGATCCCAAGGATAAACGGGACTTGAGTAAAGCAGTTCTAGCACAGATGCCACCAGAGATGTAAGAAGTCTCCCATGTCTTTGCTTGGATTTTTAAAATGCACAGAACACTGGTGACTGGGGGGGGGGGGGGGCAGTGCTGGCGGGTGGGAAGTAAAGTGAGTCTCCAAAGTTGGCAAGCACAGTGTCCCCGGTGACCCTTGCTAGTGAGTTGGTGGCCGAGTCGCCTGGAGAGGAGTTATTTCAGGTGACTTCACCACAGTGATTTGACAGTATACACCTAGTGAAGTATCTTAGGGACCAGCAGTGATGGATCAGGAACCTTCCGGTCATCATCGTGTTGAGCATAAGTTCAGCATTCATGTTATTTGAAGTAACTGCATACGTGTGGGGGGATAATACATACTAATGTTAGTAGAGCCACACTTCTCAGCAGAAGAGAGAAAATACTTAGAAGATCAGACAACCCAAGTGAAAACCCCGAGTGACGAGACTCCTGCTGAGATTATTGATGGGTGAGATGCTGCACCGTTGGCCTGACCGTCATCCCGGAGACGGTGGGGGTGTGGGCGAAGCAGAATAAGTTGTGTATTGATTAGAAAGCTGCATGACAAGCATGGGAGAGTTTATATTTTTCCTACTTCTCTATATGTTTATGGGAATCATTTTGAAACTTTAAAACATGTTTGGAAGCATAACAACGTACTAAGTGGCTCATGAGTTACACGGAAATCGTAGCAGAGACTACAGATATTGTAGGAGAACGATCGTGAATTACACTTTCAAAGTGGAGGATGCAGGAAAAGCATTACTTAAAGGTAAATATAGTGATTTTAAATGCTTCAAGAAGAGATTTAAACTAAATAACTTCAAGAAGTTAGAAAAGGAAGCACAGAAAGCCTGGAGGGAAAAGGCAGGAGCAGGAGGTCGGCCGGGGTGCTGGACGGCCTCCGCCCCCACCAGCGAGCGGCCCGGGCGGCGCGGACCCGGGCTTGCCCTGTCCTTGGCTCTGTGTCAGCGTGGTGCTGGTGCCGTGGCCGAGTTGGCCAGTCTTTGGTGCCGTTGGTGACAGCATTTGTATATTGTCCTCTCACACGGTTAGACTGCTCCCTCAGTGAGCGCTCAGCTCAGGGTTTTTATAGCTCCAGCTTTCGGCCGGACACTGTGCGGGGCCCCGAGGACACGCACATGACTGGGGCCCTCGGTGTCCCCCCCCCCCCCCCCCCGGGGCGCTATGTCGAGGGAGGGCTCTGGGAGAGGCTGGGCGCTGTGCTCCGGTGTCCCAGGCCTGTCCCAGGAGGGCTTGTGGGGCGGCAGGGAGTCGGGCCTGTGCCCAGGGACCCCAGGAAGTCACAGGAGTGTGGTCGTGAGTGTCGCGAGAGAGACAGATGTGTCATTTTCCTCTCTTTTCACGTCCTGGGGTCAGGATTTTATTGGCGTCATCAAAACTTTTCTCTAGAAGAGGTTGTAGGAGACTGGTATTCTTTCAGCGTCTGTGAAGTTGTTAGGGCCTGAGGTTTTCTTGGTCGGTGTGTATTAAACACTTAGTAGAAGCAGGGACTCAAAATGTCACCTGAAACAGTTGGACACGTGTCTGAAAGGTGGTGTGTCGTTACCATTTTCCTGGAATAACGCTCGTGCTCAGGAGGCTCCCTCGGGCCGCGGTTTGATCCCGGCGGTGTCCGTGACAGAAGCTCACTGGTCGGAGAATCGGCGGCTCCTGATTGTCATGTGGTGGTGGGGGCTCCACCACGGGGCCAGTCCCCACCGCCGGGGCGCTGTCCCCGCCACAGACCTCCACTGCCGTCCAGGTGCGCCTGCGCCCACGTCGTTCATCACTGTCACCTGCTCGCTTTAGGAGACGTTCTGTGTGTGTTTTAGGGTATATTAAGGATTGATCGTTTTATTTATTTTTTAAGATTTTATTTTTAAGTCATCTCTGCGCATGATATGGTCCTGACCTCCCAGCCCTGGGCTCCAGTCGCACATCCCCCCGACTGAGCGAGCGGGCGCCCAGGGATGGATCGTTTTAATGGACTTTACTGCTCAGAATGCTTTGTGTCATTTGCTTTGGGAGCTGTATTTTTAATTAAGTCCGTATTTACATTTTGCAACAAACAATGTGTTCACATCATTCAGATGTCAAAAGTTACCCAAAATGTCTCTGCTTCTCCATCCTCTCCCCACGGAGTTTCCCAGCTCCAGAGCCAACAGAGCTTAGTTGCTTCTGAGCCGTCCGTCGCTTTTTCATACTTTCTGTTCCACACTCGGCTTTTAACTCACCGCGTCTCCAGCCGTCGCGTGTCGTCGCAGGTGCGAGCCCCTCGTGTCTCCTGGCTCTCGCATCTTGTAAGGACAACAGGGGCAGCAACAATGACACATCAACACAACCCTTGTCCTAGCAATGGATTTTCAGATTATTTGCAGTCCCTGCCAAAAAGGCGAAAAGGCTATGTTGACTATTCCTAGCTGCTTTTGAAAAGCTCCTTTCCCTTGGCTACCAGTTTTTTAGGCCAGATGTTTTGTTTTCTTGCAGCCATGAACCAGAGGATCAGCCAGAGCGCCCCGGTGAAGCAGCCCCCGCCCCTGGCCCCGCAGAGCCCTCCGGGGGGCGTCCTGGGCAGCGGCGGCCCCGGCCAGCAGCAGATGCGGCTGCAGCAGCTGCAGATGGAGAAGGAGCGCCTGCGCCTGAAGCAGCAGGAGCTGCTCCGCCAGGTGAGGCCCCGGGGGGAGGCCGGCCTCGGCTCCTCGGGGAGCGCGGCCTTCCCGCACTTAGCAGCCCCGGGGGGGCCCGGCCTCAGGAGGGTTCTGAGACGAGCACTGCTGAATCCAAGAGAGCTTATCTGCAGCGGGACACAGGTGGCCCCAAGTTTAGAAGATCCCATAATGCCTTCACATTACCTGCTCTCAGCGTTCCTCCGGGGGGGACAGGGCCGGGAGTCTGCTCTCAGGAAGTGCCCTTGGGCTCCGGGAGAGTAGACTCCTCCTCCCCCCGTGTTGGAACCGGGGGCTTCCGGAGGTGAGGCCTGAGTGCAGGGACCGGGGATGCAGTCTTACCGGAGCAGTGTGTGTTGTCATTTTCCTACAAGTTGTTTTGACAGTAGAAATGGTGCGATTTTGAAAGGGGACAGAAGGTGAAGGTGCGTGAAGGCAGAATCTCCTTCTCCGCGTCCCGACTCCTCCCCTCGGGGTGTCCAGAACAGTCAGCTGCTCATTTTCGTGGTTCACCGACATTCTTTCCACAAACACAAAACACACGTATCTGCTATTTTTCCACTAAATTGTAGCCTCCCAAGTGTAGAAATTAAAACATCATGACACTCCACGTGTCTGCTCCCAGGAGGCAGAACCTTGACTCAGGCACGTTAGCGATGCGGGCTGGGTCCCAAGAGGGTCTCTGGACGTGCACGGACGCAGTGCCGTCCCCGGACTCTGATGTGGGATTGCAGAAGCCGGGCCCTGGGGAAGGGCACTCAGCCCCGGAGGTCCCAGGCAGACTCGCCTCTCAGCCATCTGTGCTGTCAGTCGTCCGTCCGTGTAACCCCAGTGCGCCGGGACCCCAGGGAGCACCTGTGCCGGTGTTCGAGGTCAGGGAGTGGTCCTGACGGACGGATTTCTTTATCTGCCGTTAAGAAGGTGCAGAAAGGAAACACGTGAACACAGTTTCTTGTAGCTCAGACTAACAAATGACTGTGAAGGAAAGATATTTTCCATTTAAATAAAACTTGATCATCAGAACCAGGTAGCACCATCAAAAATACAACCATGTGGCTGTTAGAAGCAATAACGCAGCTTAAGAGCCTGTCTTGGATGCCGTTACTGATCACTAGACGGTCTAAGTCCATTTAAGCCTCAGGTTTACATAGGAGTTGAAGACTATCAAAACCAAGAAATCTTACTAAGAGTAATGGTTTAATTGTTAATGTCACCATTCATCATTTTGCTGTATGCCATAGATGAGCCTGGGATTTCTGTTTGTTTTGTTGTTTGTAATGTTTTGTTTTGGTGGGCAATGCTGCTGTTTGTAAAGTCTTCCTTCTGGAGTCTCACTCTCCCTCTTACTGTGGGTGACGGGTCCTAGACAAACAGCTTCCCTTCCTCTACAGGCAGCTCCTTTGTTTCTTCTTTATCACCAACCATGTTGTCTTTCCTCACGTTCAAGTGACAGACCTGCTCTGTTTCGTACTAATAGTCTGTCCATTAGGATTTTTTTGGTTTTGTTTTTGGCAATCAGTATAAATGCAGCAAATCTGAAGTCTTTGGCTTCCTGTGAATTTCTTCCCTTGTTAGTTGCTCTTATCACTGAGCATTGAATGACATCTTTCCTCCTCCTTCTAATACTCAGAAGCAAAGAACCCCCCTGACCAATATCCCGAGTTTGAGTCCTGATGCCTGAAGCCTGCTGTCCTGTCCTCCATGCTGTTCGGTACCCCTGAGGTTTCAGTTGTTCTGCGGTGACCCCATCAGCTCCTGTCTTCCTCGGGCTGCTGCTTCTTGGGCTGGCTTGGGAGTTCTGTCTGTGGTGCTATGTCTGGATGAAATTTGTAAGTCAGCCGACATAGCCAAACCATGTGGCTTAAAGTAATTTTTATCCATCTTATTTTTTACTCTTAGGCAATGCGGAATATCAATCCCAGCACAGCAAATTCTCCAAAATGTCAGGTAGGCTCTTATCTGATGTTTTAGCATTAAAAAAAAAAAGATATTAAATTAGGAAAGCAAGAAACTTGTGCTCCAGGGTCCTGTCCTTATTGAATGTTAGCCCAGGGTGTGACTGTGAGCCATCTTTCTCCTAAATACTCATGTTAACGTTGCTGTTCCCAGAAGATCGCCCCTGCCTGCCTCCTCCCTGCTCCTTCCAGAGAGCATCTGGCACTCAGTTTGATCCATGGAAGTCTTGTTTTATCCCATATTTGAAGTATGTTATGTCCCCCTTGTACATCCTGTCGCCCTGGAGCTGTGCGGGATTCTCATTTGCGTAGCTGGAAGTAGTGTTTGTGATGATTGATGGGAACTACGTGCTTGAACAGTAACAAACGGCACAGCCCATCTCCTGGGTAGACTACTTCAAGACATCTTAGGAGAGTCACGATAGTACTCTTAGGGGAAAAAATTCTTTCCAGGGCATTCCAAAGGAAGAATATCACAATTATCAGAAGAGGGAAGGGTCTGCTTGGGTCGCATTTGGGGTTTCTTTGTTGACTTTATCAGCTTGTCTCCCTGATGAACCCCAGAGAGCACTAGTTGAAAAGGCATCTTATTTAGATGGAGAGATTGTGACCATTTGTCCTAACTCAGGCACTTACCTGATTGAGGGGAAGACTCTCAGTCTTGAAAACAAACCGATTCTCTGTGCTCAGGGTTCACAGGATGTAAAGGACTCAAGAGCTGGGGCGGGGGGAGTTGTTGCACTTCTCCTGGGTGGGCGGATGCCACCATGTGCCCCTCGCGTGCTACGGAGCTGAACGGCGTGTGTCCGAATGAGCTGTGGAAGCAGGAGTTGGCAGAATTCCACGCATTTTGGATGCTGTCTAGGTGCCTGTCGGAGTCCATGCTGATCAAGTCAGAGATAGTCCCCGTAGAGACCATTTAACTGTGGGAGGGGATGTCGGGTGAGGGGCTCACTCCCCGAGGAGGCGGGACATCGGGCGAGGGGCTCACTCCCGGAGGAGGCAGGACATCAGGCGAGGGGCTCACTCCCCGAGGAGGCGGGACGTCGGGCGAGGGGCTCACTCCCCGGGCGAGGGGCTCACTCCTGGAGGAGGCAGGACATCAGGCGAGGGGCTTACTCCCCGAGGAGGCGGGACGTCGAATGAGGGGCTCACTCCTCGGGCGAGGGGCTCACTCCTCGGGCGAGGGGCTCACTCCCTGGGCGAGGGGCTCACTCCCGGAGGTCCTCTCCGGCAGAGCCCGTCCTGGCGGTGAGAGCCGCGGTCCCCACGTAGACCTGGCCAGAGCCCCGAGCACGGTCTTTAAAAAGTGAAGACATGTCTGTGCCTTGCTTTAGCCCTGAAGTGTTTCTGAAAGAAGGCTTTCCTTTGTGATAAGTGAGGTGGAAAGTAAGATAGTAGAAATTAACTCAAATGAGATTTCGGTTAAGCAAAAAGTCCTCCATACCAAAAGTGTTTTGAGGTGGTTTCTTTTTTTTCCTGCTGAGATCTTAAACCATAAATCTGATAAATGAAAAGCTTATGGTCTTTATTTCATACTTGAGTGCAAATGTAAATAGTAGCCCTTATTAAAATTATCAGGCATTCTTAGATTTTTTTTTAATAGTAAAGTTTCAGAAAAGGTGAGGCTTATAAGTAATAAAAGTTCTGTTAAATTTATATGGTATTAAAATTGCAGAGTTGATTCCTTAGATTTATTTAAACCAGAACAAGAAACCTGAAAGAGGTTTTTCAAAAATCAACTTTGGATGTGTTGGAGAATGAAATACCGGTTTGTTATATAAGTTTTTGTCAGTGTATGTACCTGGCAGCTGTGGGAATCTCAGTGGATGTCTGGTGTGGGGTCACGTTTGGAGGGGCTCCAAAACAGAGAAGATGACAGTGTTTGTGTCAAGCAAGCATGTGTGTTCTTCCGTGTTTTCTAGATGACCTTCAGGTAGATGCCAGGAAATGATTTCAGAGAGACGGGTCTTCTCTGAGTGAAGACATGGCTTTGTAGAAGGTTGCCAGGGTAACCAGGAAGCCTGGGAAGAGCTTTCCAGTCTCAAGGAACAGAATGTATGAAGGAATAATGGAGAAAGGGGGACAAACCCAATATTTGAGTGCTAAACACTGTTTAAAGTGTCATTTTACTTTTCTGGTAGGAATTAGTGCACATAAGTTATCAGGCGACATGAAATCAGGGTCATTACTCTCTGATTAGATATGTAATTATATACTTCAGATGCTGTGGGATGTGGGAAGGTACCATACTTCAAAATGTTTACAAAAGTAGTCATTTCAAAAGCTCTTTTAATTTTTTCCAAATAGGATTAACTACACAGATCTGTTTTCTGGTCACATAAATTGATGTCAGTATAGGAGAGGTTAATGTGGAATTCTGAAAAATTAAGACCACTTTAAAGGCATTAGTATATCTTATTTAAAGGTGGAAATTATCAGCTTAATTTGTTAGGATTTGTTATGCAGAATTTTGGAAAAACTTGTCTTCAGGACTTAAAATTTTAAATTTCATTTTGATTATTCACTACTTTTATGCTTCAGAAGCTATTTCTGTTCTCAGAAGAAACCTTTTGAAACTATAAATGTCATCTTCACTCCCAGGGGTTGAGCCTTTACTGTTCAGTTTTCTAGCTGTATCTCTTTCTAATATATCAATTACTCCTTTGTAAATTGGGAGACCTTTAGAGAGAGTTGGTTAGGAATGCATCAGAGTTTCTATCAAGATCTTGTGAAACAAAACACTTTGAGAAAGATAGCACCCCCTGAGTGTGAATGTTTTTACCTTCTCTTGTGCCTGAGAATGTGGTTCCCCAATACGGGTGAGAGGAAGTGGGATTCCATAGCTCCCCCTTTCCCCCCCGCAAACCCTGCCCTGGCTGTCCTCAGTAGCCTCCTCTCTCTCTCCCTCTTCCTCTGGCTGTGAGCGCTCTTCTGTCCTCTTCCCTGATTCTGCTCACAAGCGTGTCCCCTCCCTCTTGTTCATCAAGATTCTCCAGTTCCTTTATCAAAACCTATCCTCATTGGCCTTCTTAGGATTCTCAAAATGACTCATAGAAACAAGACTAATGTGTCTAGGTATCTTAAGTTAATTTCTGAGCAAATAATTGCTTCAATCTTCATAGAAAGTATAGCTGCCAATATTTTGCAATTAATGAGTCCTAGTTGCCATTGCTAATGCAGTACACCTCACGATCAGCCCCTGGTTCAGTGGGTGGTAAAGCCCGTCGGATTAATGTGCAGGGACCATCTCACACCGTTAGCCTGTGGTGGCGAAGGGGCTGGGATGTCTGCAGTTTGGGCCAAATGGAGCAAAATAATACCACTGCTCAGGGCAGTGTGAGAACAGTGGCCGTCAGTCTTGTTTTCCCTGAGTTTAATGGCAGTAAAGAATTTGACTTTTTGTTCCTCCAAATTGTCTTTCCTGTTAGTAGACACTAGAAAAGCTGTTTCAGAGTCCAGTTAGCTTTTCCCAAGATTCTCTATCCTCTTTTTGAAGTCCTAATACTGAAAAACTATAAATTCATTTAAGTATTTTCTCATGAATAAACAATTTCATATTTTCTTTTTAATAGGTACGTTGGAAACTCTCTAAGCCTCGTACCCGAATAGGTTATCTCGTTTGTTTTATTCATCAAGGTCTCTATAATTTGAAGAATATATTTATTCCTTTGACATTATAATTAACAAAAATTATAGAAGACCTAATTCTAGAGATCTGTCAGAAAGAGTGTTGAATTCCAGGATAGTGCTGGAAACACCAAACTTCACCTTTCAGGGCTGAGTGTCGTAACAGTCCCTAGATCCATGTGTACGTGTTTTTTAAGAAAAAAATGTTCTGAAGTTGAAGATAATACGGTAAAATGGCACATTAAAAAACAAGAAGCATTCTAAACATTGGCTAAATGTTTTAAAATGCCAGCAAACAGAATGAAATACTCTGTGCTAGGAAGCAAGGCACGGCAAGGCCTCTCTGGAACAGCTAGAAGAAATGACTTTTTTTTCCTCCTCTGTTTTTAAAATTGTGGGCATACACTGCTGTCACTAAGACAAACTATTATAAGATGTGTATTTTTAGAGTTACTCTCCATTTCTAAATTTAGTTTCTAGTTCACTAAACTAACCTTCCTTAAGCAAATTGATGATCCAGAGAAAAACAAACCAACGTTCGGTCGCATGTCGTGTGTTCCTTAAAATGGACGCACCGTTTCATAGCTTCCAGCTCACTAAAGACAGAGTTGCCTCAAGAAAGGGATTAAAGTTGACGTCGTATGTGTATAGAACTTTCTATAAATGGAGTCATAATTTTTCACCTACCATGGTTATTTTGAGATTCATTCATGTTTGTTCATTCTTTTTATTGTTAACTAGTATTCCATTATAGGGCTATCTTGCGATTATTTATCTTTTCACTTATTGATAGACTTTGGAGTTGTTCTAAATTTTGAATTTGCGGGGATACATGCTTTGATTTCTCTTGGATACCCTAAGAATTCAGTAACCCTGAAATATTCTAAATATTGTCTGACTATTGACTACTTCTGCCTTTCTCTTTATTTTTCTAAATGCTGTGAACCGAGGTACCGATTTCATATGCGGCCAAAATACTTGAACTATCAGATATATATTAAAGTGTCTTTTTTTACCCTGTGGGAAATGATACTGCTATTTAAGTAAGAGGAGGGAAATATAAAAAGGAACAGTGGCTCATGGCTAGATCCTGAGTCCATAAAAGTCCACTGTATAAAGCAGTCAAACTTGTGTTTTCCCTTATAAACCATCCTGGAAAGTTCCCTTCAGACCACACTTGGACCATCCGTTTTACTTACAGTGCAGATAGCTGTGACTCCAAATGTGTCCCAGATTAGCTAAGATTTACAAGCTCAGTGGGAAAAGCTGCCACATTTTTGTATTATTACGGAAGAATATGAGCTAAAAATACTTGCTTCATTTAGAAAAAGTCAAATACTCCAAAAGAACTTTTTGACCTTTGAAACACAGAAGCATGATTAAATTTTGGCCAAATTTCCTATAACTTCTCTGTTTTTGAAAGTCTGTCAAACTATTTATTCTAACTACCTTTGGGAAAAAGAGAAGCTTAACAAACTTGTATTTTTAGCTTAGTATTCTAATTTTAGGCATTTGTTCAGAGTAAAAAAACTCCTTAGAGATAGACATAACTTCCAACATGAACTGTTTCAACTGAAATCCGTTTTTAGAGACGATCCAATTATGTTCCAAAGCTTGTTTTTGAAACAGCTATGCCAGATTTACCCAATTACAAAATAATGTCCATTTTCATCCAAAGTGTGTTTTGCTAAAACTACTTTATCGCACTGGAGTAAACTTACTTTGTATAGGTTTATATAGATATTTACAGGCTTTATTTTTAAATGCAGTATAATGGAGAAAAAATTTCTATGGAATGTATTTTTTGGTTAAAAAATTCAGGTTATGTAACTTCGTTTCATACTTATGCATATTACTTCTCTCTAAAGTCACTAGTAAAAGGTCTATACAGCTCTGAAGCAAATTTTCAGTATTCGTCTAAAATTCTTAATTTTATGTAATCACGTTCACCCTCACATTTCAGTTCTCGGCCAAGGATACAGGGAGTTATGACTACTCCTGACCATGAAAAGCCATCCTCACACTGCTCCCCCCCCGCGAGCCAGGCGGCCTGCAGAGGGGCTCCCTCTGACTCCGGGCTCCCTGTGCTGTGGGGCCTGGTGCGGTGGAGCGTGGAGGAAGACACTCCCCAGACCCCCGCCTCTGACGACCGCGTGCCTAGAGCTCCGTTTTCACGCTGTGTGGTGCACACGCGTGTGTGTTTGTGCGGGAAGTACAGGGTTTTGTTTTCCTGTTCAGTTGAACCCCAGTCCTGAGTCAGGGAGGGGAAAGTAAGGCATCAGTGCATACAGTTTCCTTCCCCTGTTTTCGACGGTTTGTTTCAAATATTGACAGAGTTTTTCCATCTTCCTCGTTGAACCCAGTGAAATAAATTATATTAACAGATGAAAATATTAAGAATTAATGACTTGAGGAAGGGCTACCTAGTCAGCTTTAATTACTTACAACAATTTTGTCTTCCAATACTGAGCTGTGTTAAGGAAGTATCCATTTCGGTTTAATATGTGGATAAGTTGTTATACCTCAGTAAAGCTGTGCAGAAATTACTTAGGGGGTCGTATCAGTCGTGTTCTTTTTGCTGTAACTAGAAGCTTCAAAACTGAGCTGAAAATTCATACCCGACACGGTTTCTATAGCCTATGTAGACGTGTCATTGGCCTTCTCACGTCATCCTTGTTTTCATGCCAGGTTGGTCCCTGTTTGGTTGATGACACGGACAGCCTCCCACCTGCACCAGGGGAGTAAAATGGCATTTTCTTCTTGACCCTTTCAGGCTCACATGTTAGATGAGTCCCTAGATGGCTCTTAGTCACAGCTCAGACACAGGTTTGATAAGAAGTTTGTGTCTAGGCCTTCGTGGTCCTCGGGCATCTCCAAATTAATGTTCTTTGTGAGTCTGGATAGCAGGTTCTGTACTGTGTGCCGGCAGAAATGGATTTGTCAAAGACAGCAACAAGTAAAAATTGGGCAGCTTTGAACAAGTGTCAAAATCCAAAGCAGCACCTGACAGCTTTAACTTCAAAAAGTAATCTCGAAAAAGTGGGAACTTTATCAAGAAGAGTAAAATAAAAATTTGTAAAAAACATTGTAAAAATAACAACCAACCTATCAGTTATTTTAGTAATGACTTACTGGCCAGTGCTGTTCCGTGCTTGCTCTGCGGAAACAGGTGCACGCCTTTGATGGGAGTGGGGCACAAATGGGGCTCTTGTGCCGGTGCCTGCGGGCTCTCCCAGAGTTCGGGGGACCTGCAGCCTCCGTGTCATCGGAGCCAGGGCTTCTGTCGTTGTCAAGTCTATTCCTGTTTACACCCTCACGCTCTAATAGCAACATAAATTCTTCAGAGCATCGCTCCTCTGTGCTCCCAAACCATCCATTCTTTCATTCGGTGTGCCCTTCAGGGACAGAGAGGAAATAAATCATTACAATATTGTGTGGTAAGTGCTAAGAGTGTGTTCCCTACGTGCTCAGGACCGTTAAAATCATCACGCAGAGTTACCTGGGGAAGAGAACGGAGTCTGAAATAGGAAGGAAGGAAGAAGTGTTCTCATCGGAAGGTCCTCCCGCAGGCCTGAGCGAGGGCGCGCGCCCTGTGCTAGAGAACCCGGAGATGGGGGTCCGAGACCGGATGGAGAGAAGACAGATGACAGGGATCCCCAGAAGCCGCTGGCAGAGCAGCTTGGCCTTTAGCAGGAAGAGGGGAGAAACCCCTGTTTTCTGAGAAGTTACAGAGATGGATATGACTGAAGATAGTTTTGCGGGGAGAAGGAAGGGATGGCAGGAGGAGCCAGAAAGCCAGACTCCTTGCCGGCCTCTGTGTTCTCACCTAAATGGGAGACGGGAGAATGGACTTGAGTGTGTGTGCCCCACGCGGGGTGGGGACCGTGAAAATATGAGGAAACACTGCCCAGAGGACAAAAAGAAAGAAACCAAAGAGTGGTACCGAGCACCCATTCAAGGCCAAAGACCATCGATGTAGTAATAGTGTGGGTAGCTGTTTGATTTTTCTCTAGCATTTCTTAGCAGTCTCGGGGTAGAAATGAAGCGAGCACTTTTCTAACATTGATTCAAGATGGCAGTTTGCTCTGTTGAGATAAAATGATGTGTATATTTCAGGACGTGAAAGGTGCTCATGTGTATTTCACGTGATCCGTTCAGAGGTCAGATATTAAGCTCGTAGGGAAGGAGAAAGAGAAGCCAGGAACTGGCCCATCCAAAGATGCTCAACATCCCTCATCATCAGGGAAATAGAAATCAGAGCCAGGATGAGGCGCCTGGGTGGCTCAGTGGGTTAAGCCTCTGCCGTCTGCTCAGGTCATGATCTCAGGGTCCTGGGGTTGAGCCCCGCATCGGGCTCTCTGCTCAGCGGGGAGCCTGCTTCCCCCCCTTTCTCTCTGTCTGCCTCTCTGCCTACTTGTGATCTCGCTCTCAAATAAATAAATAAAATCTTAAGGAAAAAAAACCATGAGCTATTACGTCACAGCTGTCAGAACGGCTCACATCAACAGCACAGGAAACAGGCGTTGGCGAGGATGTGGAGGAAGGGGAGCCCTCGTGCCCTGTTGGTGGGAGTGCAGGCTGGGGCAGCCACTCTGGAGAACAGTGTGGAGCTTCCTCCAGAAGTTAAATAGAGAGCTGCCATATGACCCTGCATTTCCACCTCTGGGTATTTATGTGAGGAAAACAACCACTAATTGAGAGTGATCCCCACCGTGTGTTCACTGCAGCGCTGTGTACAGTAACCGAGATGTGCAGACGGCCTCAGAGTCTGTCTGGCTATCGGTCACGCACCAGCCTGAGTGTCCGGCCTGTAGTTGAACGCGTGAAGCTCTGCCTGGGTGTGTGCGTCTTGCCGTTCATGACCGCATGGTGACCCTCCGGGGCCTGACGCTGAGGGACAAGTACCATGGGATCTCATGTACACGTGGGGCCTAAAACCAAGAAATCAAGCCTATCAAAGAGGACAGATTGGTGGTGGCCAGGGATGTGCGGGAAGGGGGGTCAAAAGGCTCGGACTTCCAGGTTACAAAGTGAAGTCCTGATGACGTGACACAGCGAGGTGACTAATTAATAATTAACTGTCATTATTAGCCGTACTTAATAATACTGCATAATAATGCGAATTTAAAAGTTGCTGAGAGAATAAATCTTGTAAGTCCTCACTCTAAGAAAAAAATTTTGTGTAACTGTGGTGACGGCTGGTAGCTGGACAGATGACTGTGGTAGTCACTTCCCGGTGTGTGCTGACATGCGTCCTCGTGTTGTCGTGTGTGAGACTAATGCAGTCGTGTGTGTCGCTTGTGCCTCAATGTATTTGTTTTTAAAGATTTTATTTATTTATTTGAGAGAGAGCACAACCCGAGGGCGGGCAGAGAGAGAGGGGGAAGCAGGTTCCCCGCTGAGCAGGGAGCCCCGAGGCAGGACTCGATTCCAGGATCCTGGGATCCTGACCTGAGCCAAAGGCAGGCACTTCACTGACTGACCCACCCAGGCGCCCCTCAATGTTTTTTTAATGGGAAAAAAAAAAGCCAGTGGCCTGGAATAGTAGGGGAAAGAAGGAAGTAGAGTTCCTGAGGTTGGAGGGCAGGCAGAGTGGACTGCGGTTTGTGGGAACTGGGCCGGAGGAGACCACGTCCCAGAAGGTGGGATGGTCGTGTGCGAAGTTCCCGGGGGAGACAGCGCGAGGCCCGTGCCAGAGTGTGCCAAAGCCGCCCGTGTTGTTGCCGTTCGGAGACGCGGTTGGTCATGCGGGCCTGGTGCCGAGGTGGCCAGGGGGGCGGGCCGTGCACGCGGGGGTCTTTGTCCAGACTGAAGCCTCGTGGTCTCAGCCGGCCAAGTCGGGGGTTCAGGTGGGTGGAGGTGGAGGTCACTAGGATCCAGAAGGTCGAGGAGCGGTCACGTTGAGTGAATCCTTCTCCTGGTCATTAGTGTGTAGGTGACAACATCTACCAGCGTGTCTGACAGCTATGGCAGTACTGAAGTGGTAGTGAGCGTAAGTGGCATTTTCAGATATTCGCAACTACAGTAGGATAGAAAAATGCTGTCCATGGATGAAAAGTCAGAGGTTCAGCAAATACAACTGTTGGTCAGCTAACTTGTGTTTGGAGAGAATGCTGAGTTTCAGATAGAAGTTAGTGAAAATGAAGGTGAATCTTCTTCACCCAAGTTCATAGACCGTCTGCATTCTGTCTCAATCCTCTCGTTAAGAAACCCCACGTAAAGGATGGTGTATTCAGGGGGCATAAACCCGAGGAAAAAGCAGTGGTTTCTGCAGGGGGCGGGATTCGTGGTGTAGGGGTGAGGGCGCAGAGCTCGGCATCTCCCCGGTGGGCGTGCCTCCGTGAGCAGCCGGCAGCGTCCTGTGTAGTAAAAAGCCACATTTCAAGTCAAACTAGAAAAGCCAAGGGAGAGGGAGCCTGTGCTCCCATCGACGGGAGGTTTATGGGAGCGTGAGAGGCGCGGCAGGAGTCGTCGGGGAGCGGGGGCGGAGGAGGAGATGAGCGAGGACGGAGTAGCCAGGAAGGTGTCAGGATGCTTGGAGGGAGGTGACCCAGCTTCCAGGTCCCGGCCCCCCTGGTGGCTGAGGCCGGGGCCGTTGGGACGCCTGGTCAGGCAGGCCCTCTGGAAGCATTTGGGCTGTAGCGACCCCCAGGCAGGCCAGGTGGAGTCCTGCCGTGACGGTTGGAGGCTCCGAGCGCAGCTCCAGAGAGCGGAGCGTGAGGTCGGCGGGGACACGCGACAGCCCGGGTACAGCGGCGGGGGTGCCAGCGGCCCACAGTCCGCATCTGGTGGTGGTTCTCCCACTTGGCTTTGAGTACTTGTGCCGAACACAGAATCAGAGGAGGGTTGGTGGGTACAAATAGTGTGAGAAGCATTCTTTTCTGAAAGACCACCCTTGCCATCCTGCCCCATGGGACGGGTTTGGGAGGGTCTGCGGAAGGAAGAGTTACGAGTAACACCATGAAGTGAGGTCTTCCAGTGTAAGGGCCATAAGGACGTAAGGATCTGGGATCATTCACAGTAAACCTCGAGTTTATGTAACTTAACTGTAGAAGAACGTGGTCTTTCTGACCAGGTAGCGTATTAGCTTTGAACAGGTGTCGAACCCCTGAACTTGGACTTGGCACTGTCGGGTGCATCTTTGTTTCTGTACGTCCAACAGTGAGTCTGTTATCGGTAGACTGATTCTGTTTGTGTTGGTTTTTTCCTAGGAATTAGCTCTTCGTAGCCAGTTGCCGACACTGGAGCAGGATGGTGGGACTGCAAACCCTGTGCCTTCCCCTGGGATGTCTCAGGAACTGAGAACAATGACCACCAGTGGCTCGGATCCCTTCCTAAACAGGTGGGTGGGAGCTGCCCCTGGCTGGTGTCCGAGAAAGGCCGTAGCCTTGCTGTGAGCCCCTCAGTGCTGGGCGCGGCTGTGGGGCGGCCGTGGGGGCCACGCCCTGTGCTGTAAATGACCTTCTCAGCAAACGGCGAGTCCCATGGAGCTCCGGGCTTCAGAGCCGCTCCCGGAGGACACGTGTCGTTCCCGGTCACGTGTCTGCTTCTGGTGAGTTCACGTGGCACAGTCCTGAAGGGGCACATGCGTGCCTTCCGTGGAAGCGTCCTCCTCGAGCTCACTGAGGCCGGCATCCGCCCCCCCCCCCCCCCCGGGGGAGCTGTCCACGGCCTCCGCGGCTCAAGGGCTGTAGGTCAAGGACATGAAATGGAAGGCTGTGCCTCCTTCCGAAGCACCGCCCTCACAGGCAGGATTTGCTTACAGATGCTTTTCAGCGTGTTCGCACAGACCTCGTGTGGTCGTGCCGTCACGTGCGCAGCCGGGTGGGAGGCTGCGAGCCAACAGGCCTCTGCTGGAAAACACTTAAAACTGAGGTTTGATGACAGTTCATTCGTCCTTTTAGGTTATAAAATACTGATGGAGTTTGAGTTTTAAAAAATAGCAAATGCTTATTTGTCCTTGTACTTTTGGCTTTTGGGTTTTTTAAGCCAGTTTTAAACAATGTGCTTTTAAAAACATTTAAAGGTACTTTGGTTTAAGAAAGCTATTATATTACACTTCCATTTCTCATCAGATCAGTTGAAAACTGTCTGATCTTAGAAAATGAAATTTCTCTAATCCTACCAAAATGTTTAGTACTACAGAATTCCATTGTTTGATCAGTCTTTTTAAGATTTTATTTTTTCATTTGACAGAGCGAGACAATGAAAGAGAGAGCACAAGCAGGGGGAGGGGCAGGAGCCGAGGGAGAAGCAGACTCCCCTCCAAGCAGGGAGCCTGATGCGGGACTCGATCCCAGCACCCTGGGATCATGACCTGAGCTGAACGCAGACACTTCACCGACTGGGCCACCCAGGCGCCCCCAATCATTTTCTCCATCTTGATTGGGGCCAGTGGCCTCGTTTCTTAGGTTTGATTTTGAAGGCCATCTGAAATGTATTTTAAGCTCGTATTTACTCTTCTAACACAGTTTAAAGTTGTGCCCAAGTTTGAGTGTATGTACACAAGGTCATAGTTTTGAACTTAAACTGAGCTTAATTAGGAAAGGTCAGAGCCGCAGAACTTTTTTTTTCCCCACAAGGAGAATTTCAGATCAGTCTAATTCCAGTGTCCATCTGAGGGCCTGTATGGGTCCAGGGGTAAAATCAGACTACAGAGAGGAGTGGGCGTACCCTCTGGTAGTCACGTGTGAAGATTCTTCCTGAGAATGTCTGAGGAGCGCTGGGCTGTTGCTGGAGCTTCTATTTTCTGGTAAAAATCACAGGGTGTCAGCATTGTTACTGTAAGGGCGGACTTCTCTGGCCACTCTGTGTCGTCCCCCCAGTTCTGACACACTCATCTGCTTGGAACGCTTGTCAGAAACTTGACGGTTTCCCCGTTGCCTACTACTGGGTTTGTACATGACCCGTGGGCCCCACATATTTGTCACCCCACTTGTCACCAAGCTAATGCTCAGCCCCGCTGCAGCACCCCCCGTCTCTCTTTACCCCGAGAGCCCTCACTATCAGGTCCGGTGTCCCCCCCCAACCAACCTCTTCTGAGCTCCCTTCTTGGTTCTCAAAGCACTTTGCTCATCCATCGCTTGGGTGCGATTCGTCAACGTCCGTGTTCGTGTCTGTCCTCAACAGTGCGCGTCTCTCAGAAACCATCCTCTAGGTTTTTGTAGTCGTTGCCTCTCTGTCCCCAGAGCCTGGGCTCGAGCTTCTCCCGCGTGTCCTTGGGATGAGTGGGCAGGGAAGTGGCCCCGGTGCTTGTTCGGTGCTGTGGACAGAGCTCCGCACGACAGCGTGAGCTCGGCCCCTCCACACCGGGGTCTCCCGTGTCCCGGCGAGCCCTGCACTGCGCGGGGGCGTGGCGACCAGGCCGCTGTCCCGGCTCGGGGCTCCGGGCAGGATGAAGACAGACCACATCCTGAGGCCTCTGAAGCAGCACTGTTGTGTCCGGATGGCCTCGGGGGCACATTCGTGTTTTCCTGGGTCTGTGAGGCTTCTCACTCTTGCCAAAATCTGGCAGAAGCTCGAGAGTAATGTAGGGTTTTGGTGTAGCCGTGAGGGGAGGGAGGACAGAGCCACTCCGGGTCATCAGGGAAGAAGTTTGGGGGATTGAGGTTTCATCTTCGAGCAACTGGTAAAGCTTGTTTCTGAAGCTGAGCTGTTTTTTTTTTTAACTTGTGTGTGAGCTGCACAGTTGCTTACGTGTCCGAGCTTGGAGGAGAGTTAGCGTTGGCGTCACGGTCAGAGACCGTCTAGAATACCCATCACCTTCGCTGCATACTTCGCTCTCAGGTTTTCCAGAATCCGCAGAACCCCGGAGTTCACAGCCCAGGCCAGGCTCAGGGAAGTGTCGTGTGTGTGGCAGGATTCTTACCACACACAGATGTGACTTCATTTAGTCAAAAGTTAAAATCCGTCATCACTCGTATTTTTCTGTTTTTTTCCTGAAGGTGTGTGCCTTACCATCATCCCTGTTGTTTTACACCTCTGTCCTTTAACGGAACTGGGAGGGCTCCTCTCTCATGCTGAGCTGTTTGGGTTTTTTTTTTCCCCTAAACAGAAGTGAGGAGACCTCTCAAGGCTAAGAGAGTTCTTTTTTTGGGGGGGCTGTATTTATTTATTTATTTTAGAGAGAGTACACATTTGAGTTGGGACTGAGGGAGAGAGGGTCAAGCAGGCTCCTGGTGGAGCGCAGAGCCCGTTGCAGGGCTCGATCTCACGACCTGCCTCTTAACTGACTGAGCCACCCGGGTGGCCCAGGGGACTTCTTATCTCATCGGCAGCAACTCCTCCCTTTGGGCCCAGTCCAGAAAGGACTTCTGGTTCTTTGATTGGGGATGATTTTTCCTTGGCTCGAACTCTGCCTCAGTCTGGTGCGGGCCTGTGCAGCACCACTGGGAAACCCAGACCTTGAAATGCATGGGCCGTGTGGATCCCCCGGCTTCAAACAGTATCACTGACAGAATGCCCACACAGAGAATTCTCTGTCCGCTGGGAAGGCTGCCAGCCTATCTTTTTTTCTCTTGGCCACCGGAGCTGGCACTGGAGCGGAGATGGGGGCCCCTTCAGGCTGCCCGCCTCTCCCCGCCGAGGGCTGGGTCTGAGCCCCGGCGAAGTGGGTGGTGGGTGCTGGGGGCGCGCGCTGAGGTGTGCACGGTCAGTGACCTTGGAACCCTTGAAAATGCTGGTCTTTGACGCTCCTGTTTTGTAGTGGCACCTACCACTCACGGGACGAGAGCACAGACAGCGGGCTGAGCATGAGCAGCTACAGCGTCCCGCGGACCCCGGACGACTTCTTGAACAGCGTTGACGAGATGGACACAGGTGGGCGTCCTCCGCTGGTCTTGGTGGGCGGCCTTCAGTGACACAGCCGTGGTCGCCGGGTCCAGGAGCCAAGCTTATTAGGAAGAAAACCTGTCACGACCCCTGAACTCCCATTCCAATTGAACTTTGTTTCTTTATATGCAGTTTGCAGTGAAAGTGTTTCCCCAGATTTTAAACATGGACAGCACTGCTCCCTCTGAACAGGACTGACGACATGACTTCCCGCGGCACTTAGGACCCCGGGCTAGCTGGCAGGGCGGTGGAGGGCCCTCGCACGTGTCTGTGCTCGTGGACCTGTGTGGGTTCGGTGTCTGCGTCCCTCTCCCCTGAGGGTTTCTGGTTCAGCGTGGGTGTCGGGGGCTCAGGAGGGCAGGGGAGACAGGGAGCCGGCTCCTCGGGGCTCGCCTGCTGAGCCCAGATTGGCCCGCTCCCCGGCCCACGGCTTCTCAGAGTACTGGGCGCGTCCTCCGCTCGTGCTTCTGCAGCTCCCGGCCTTGCTGCTTCTCGGGTGCTCAGTAGGCCCTGCTGTTCGCCCACCCGGATCTCCACTCGCCCCCAGGTGTGCCTGCCCACCCGGCTCTTCCCCATCACGCCGTCTTGCTCTCCCCCCGCGTCGCTCTGTCCTCCTGCGGCTCTCATGGGTTTGTGTGTGGACACTCGAAGGATTGTGGTGCGGTCACATCAGGCGCGTCGGACACTCTAGGACGAGGGCTAGCAGCTGTATCTAGTCCCGGACTTCGGGGAGGCTTGTGCTTTCGGGATGCGGCTTTCCTCTGGAGGAGATGCCAGTGGTCCTGGGGTGCACATCAGGGAGAGAGGGTGTGTAGCCCCGTGTATATTTGCTCTCCGCACAGTGGTGTGTGGGGAGTCCGCAGCGGTGCTCTCGGGCGGTGTCCTTGCTCTCTCCTCGCTGGAAGGAGTGTGTTGTGGGATTTTCATTTCTTTCACGAGCCCCTTTAGTGCCGAGTACGTGGTAATAAGCACTTGCACTGTTGCTTCAGGATCTGACTAAATGTTGAAGCAAAGGTGAACTTGGTGTTATTTTGTTCTCTGCAAGTTGTTTAGCCTAAAATAAAACTCTGGGCGTTGGCTCAGGAGGTCAGTGGGGAGCGCTTTTCTTTCTCTCTGCCTTTCTGAATGCTCTCATAATAGAGCTCTGATGGTAGCTTTTCTCTGTCCCACCTAGGTGACACTATCAACCAAAGCACCCTGCCCTCCCAGCAGAACCGTTTCCCAGACTACCTGGAAGCCATTCCGGGGACAAACGTGGACCTTGGCACGCTGGAGGGCGACGGGATGAACATCGAAGGGGAGGAGTTGATGCCCAGTCTGCAGGAGGCCCTGAGCTCCGACATCCTCAATGACATGGAGTCTGTGCTCGCTGCCACCAAGCTCGACAAGGAAAGCTTTCTTACATGGTTGTAGAGCCCTCAGGTAGACCGAATTCCAAATCTGTGAAGGATCTAAGGAGAAATTCCCAAGTAAGCTCGTCACAATCTTCTGGCTCATACCGAAAAAGATGAATAGACGTCCAGCAAGATTCTTTCATCCGTTATTTCGCTCTTCCTTGTCCATTGCTGCTGTTAATATATTGCTGACCTCTTTCATAGTTGGCTCTAAAGAATCAAAAAAACACTTTTTTTGTTTCTTTTGCTATTATAACTACTGTTCGTTTTGGGGGCTGGGGGAAGTGAGCCTGTTTGGATGATGGATGCCATTCCTTTTGCCCAGTTAGGTGTTCACTGATCATTTTAACTAAATACTCAGACTTGGAAGTCAGACGCTTCATGTCACAGCATTGCGTTTGTTCGGGCGGTTGTCTCTCCAGCGGCCTTTGGCTGGTGGGAAAACATGACTTACCGGTCTGCCGAGCCAAAAATGTTGTATCGCCGTTAAGTACTTCATGCTGATTGGATGAGCTAGTTGAAACCAAGGCTGAAGACTGTTTCACTTTCAGTGTTTTTTTTTCCCTCCTAGTGCTATCATTAGTCACATAGTGACCTTGATTTTATTTTAGGAGCTTATAAGGCATAAGACGGTTTCCATAGAAATGTATTGATTATTGCCACATTACTCTAGTATAGGTTTTGGTGGGGTTTATTGTGGGTTTGTTTTTGTTTTGTTTGTTTTGATTGGTTGGGCTGTGTTTTTTGTTTTTGTTTTTTGTTTTAGTTTTTTTTTCCAGAACCTAGACAAATTATCGTAGTAGCGACTGTCTATAGTTGTAGCTGGGGGCAACTATTAAAATCTACATTTCCTTATTTTTTACCATCTTATTTAAATCTTGATTATCTGCTCTCTCTATATATATACCCACACACACACTTATAATGTTTATAATAGTGTGATAGCAGAATGCATCTTCTTTTTAAGGTTTCCCTACTTTCCAATTTATTTTAAAACGGTAGTTTTGAATGTATGCATTTAGAGTATGTGCCTAGTAGTTTATATTGCACCGGTAGCTTAAATCTGTCTGGGGCAGTGTGCAGACATTAGAGGTAGTTTAGTATTCTGGAAAGGGCTGTTGTCACGGACAGTGTCTAGAGGACTGTGTGCTCCCTGGGCACACAGTATTGTCTAATGAATTTGAAAGAAGCAAACAAGATAAGGCTTTATTTTCCCCTTGACACTCCCTTGGACTAATTTTGAGCCTTGATGGGAAATCACTAAGTAAGTTCATAATGTACATGACAGAAGTAAGCTTTACATGTGTTTTACCTTCCTTTAGCTTTGGAAATTTACCTTTGCCCTAGTTTTAGAAGTCAATTCTAGTCCTTTAGTTCTCATTTATAACAAACGTATTAAAAACTATATTGAAATATTGCCTACAAGATTGTTCTTACTTTAAAAAGACATGCTCCTACTTCTATATGGTGAGAATTGACCCTGGGCAGTATACAGGATCTTGCCAAGGTCAGGAGTTAGCTGGTAAAGTGATCAGATTAATAAATGTATATCGGTAGTTGAATTTAGCAAAGAAGTAGAGATAATCATGATTATACTTTTATTTTTACAGGAAGAGATATAACTAGAGTATGTGTCTACAGGAGGAATAATAATGGTTTCCAAAGAGTATTTTTTAAAGGAACAAAACGAGCAGGAATCAACTCTTCAGTATAAGCTATGAAGGTAACAGTCGGCCGTAAGCCATAGTGGTACCAGCTGGCACCTCTGGGATTGAGGGTCTTTCAATATTTCTACAATAAGCCCTTATTTTCAAGGGTTTATAACTGACATAAAAATCTTTTTTTTTTTTTTTTTTTTTTTTTTGCTAAAACTGCTATGGCAAGCCTCACCTTGGGAAGATAGATTTTTTTTTTTAAATCACAAAACCTGAGTATTTTGACCCTTGGGTGGAGAGGACTGCAAAAGTTGGGAGTGAGAAGTTTTATATTAAGTACTTTCAGTGCTCAAAAAATGCAATCACTGTGTTGTATATAATGACTCATTAGTGGATCATTCCACAGTAATTATTGACTCTAAGGTTTTTTGTCAGGAAAGCAGCAGAAAGAGTAAATCTTGAATTAACTCTGAGGGGAAATGGCCACTGTGGAGATTCCTTGATTTTTCTTTTTAAGAGCAATAATGAAATTGTACCCAGAATGCATAACTGAGTGTAGGGACGGTCCAGCGGGTGGTGGTTTCCTCGTGTGCAGAGGTCGGAGCTGCTGGGAGGGGGCACCTACCACCGGCCAGGAAGCCGCAGCGTAAGACGCATCTTAAACCTCAGCAGAGTAGCTGTAGCCTCGGACGGGTGGGAACGTGGGAGGGGTCGCGAGGACTTAGTGGGACCTCGATGGAGAACTTGGTAAGCTCCTCTTTTTCCCTGTAAAGACTTGGCTTGCATCTCGTCGTCGTTGAAGGCAGTTGTTCTCTGAGTTCAGTCACTTGAGTGTGCCCACAGAGCAGGAATCTCGGGTTCTTCGCGCCCCCCCGGCCCTGGCTTTTCCGGTCAGCCCGCAGTGTCATTGCGGTGCTGGGGACCCGATCACGCCCCCCACTCACCTGAAGGGCCCGTAGCGGTCCTTCCTCCTTCTGATTTGAATCACAGCCTTGATGTGGCTTTTCTTGTTCTGTGTCCTTGTTCCTAATGTTAACGTATTTAACTGCTTCTTGGTTGTACTGGGTAGCATCGCGGTAAGATTTTAACTGGGTATTCTTGAATTGCTTTTACAATAAACCAATTTTATAATCTTTAAATTTATCAGCTTTTTACATTTCGTGTTCTTTTCAGTTTTTTAGATCTACTTACGTTGGCCTTTTTAGATCTACTTTTTAGATCTACTAATGTTGGTGGAGCACACTGATTTGGAGTTTCAGATTTTCCAAAGCACTACTTGCGGTCATAACTATTTTCTAAATATAGTGCCTTTTTTAGGAAAGGAGAAAAGAACATTAAGGAAGTGACTTTTATGTACAAATAATATTGTTGTTTTAAGTATTCATATTAAATAGATGCATCTTAAGGGAAACAGGCAGAAACATTGAAAAATAACCGTCATTAATAGTAACTCACAATTCATACTGGTCAGTGTTGAAACTCACAGTGCGAGAGTGGGAGGTGGTATCCAGTGAGTAACAACTTCGTAGGTTTTGCACATCTGAGCGGTGAGGGGGGTCAGCTGAATTTTATTGTCGGCAAGCATATTTTTCTAAGAATTGTTGGTTGTGCCTATTTTAACAGTTGTTTTCTGTATCATGAAAAGTATTCTCCACAATTTAAATGTTTTATATTAGAGAACTCTTTAATGCACACTTGTCAAATATATATATATAGTACCCATATTACCTTTTTATTTTTTGTTTTAGATGTAAGAGCATGCTCATATGTTAGGTACTGACATAAATTGTTACATTATTTTTTCTTATGTAATTACCTTTTTGTTTGTTTATGTGGCTCAAATATATTCTTTCTTTAAACTCTTCCTTGTTGTTTTTAACGACTAATATATTTGAAATGTTTTTGGCTCCGTCAGGGTCTCCTGGTGGATCGGGTACATAATGAGAAGGAAACAGAGGGCAGGTGTCGCTGTAACTGGTCCGCAGGTTCGAGCCGAAGGTCGGTCTGGCGCGGGGGGCTTTGGAAGTACGGAGGTCCTCCTTGGAACCTGATGTTCTGTGCTCCCCAGGCAAACCGTCCACGCGGACGGTGGTGTGTGACCATGTGTCCGCAGAAGACAGGTCACGGCACGGAGGGACTCGAGGGACTCCCCGTCTTTCATATAGCCTGCGGTTTCATTTCTCCACGGCACTTTTTCTCCTGGTCCCCAAAACAGAGCCCTTAGGTTGGTGAAAGTAGTTACACAGGTGGTGGGTCCTGAACTCTGGGTAAGAAGTAGGTTTGATTGTCTTTGCTGGTATAGTACCTCCAACCCCTGACGCGCATCGCTGTCACCAAGGGAGCCGTGAGAGCGTCCTGTCTCATTGCGGGTACTGTCTGCACAGTAGAGGAGCTCCCGTCTCGCGGCCCGGGTCCGAAACGCGTTGGTGCCCCTCGGCTCAGGACCGCAGCCCGTGTCCACAGGCAGTCCGCTTCCTGTAGGGTGACGGGACCCTCCCCCGACCCTGTGGGTCAGAGCTCCGCACCCTGCAAATAACCGGTTCACTGGTGTGGATCCGTAGGGTCCGCGCGAGAAGGTCATCTGCTCGGATGTGGGGAGCATGCCCTCTCGAGAGAACAAGGTTGCGCGTTCTGAATGTTTGGCAAGTGTTAGTCGTCTTACTTAGAGCCTGGTGCAGTAATTTATTTATTTATTTATTTTTTGAAAGACCCAAACTATAGTAAAATAGCTCCGTAAGTGAATAAACGAATTGCTCAGCTGGGGCAAACAGAAAAATGGTCTTCCGGAGACAGAGAAAGCACAGTAACTAGTAAAGCCTTGTGGTGACTGGGGGGGAGGGGGGTGCTCAGTAGACTATGAGTTCCTCGTCCTGCCCCCGGCCTCCCCTCACTGGCCCTCCCCTAGCTGGCGTTGCAAAACAAGAGCGTCCCCGGCCCCCCGACCCCTCCCCATCACGTTTGCTTGTGCCGTGTGCGAGCAACCAGCTGCCCCTGGTCCTGGCAGTTACAGGTTGCGTTACGTCCGTGTTCGCTTCTGGTGACGACCTGGCTTGACTTCTGGGTAAGCTTGTGTGCCACGGGGCTCCGCGGACGCTGGTGCTGCCGAAACCAGCCACGGCTCTGGCAGGACACCTGCCGTGTGGCCCCTGTCCCCCTGCAGCTGTCGGCATGGAGTAGCTCTGTGTCACTCATCACAGAAACTGGACAAACCGTCGTCTTTGATGAAAAGTCTAATTACGGACTTAGAAATCAAACAATTCCATCCCATCTAGTACTGCAGTTTTTCCAAATCACACATGGAACGTTTTTGCCATATTATCTGGATATAAAAAAAAAACTCTACGTAAAGTTGGTAACTTCTAAGTGTAAGCATAGCCTTGAGCTGGCGGGCTTCATCCTGTCACTAGGGAAACAGGTGCGGATCGAGGTGCGAGCAAAAGCAAGATGAGATAGAGAAAATACATATTTTAACAGAAAACAAACTTCTGAACCAGGAGACCTGACATCCAAGCTACTAGGACCCTGTCAGAAGTGTAAAGAACAGCAACAAGAAAACCAAAAGAAAAAAAAGAAAGAAAATTGGTATCTGTGTGCTATTCAAAGCAGTATTTGGAGATTTGGAGATAACCTGAGCAAAGAGCCAACTTTGCAAAATTCCTAAATAGCTAATCTGGTGCTTGGAATGGTTTGGCCAAAAAGGGGGAAACAATTAAAAACCAGTTACTGTGATTTTGTGAACTTGATGTTCTTACTCCAAGTGAGTGAGTGGACAGGGCTTGGTTCTTAGTGGAGGAGCCTCTTCAAGAAACAGAACAGGACCTGAACCAGGAGGACGCCCTCAGCTGAGCAGACTGCGGACCCCTTCTCAGGGAGAGGACACCAGTCCCCTGTGCTTTCCCCCCACGCATGTCCCCAAGCGTCTTCCAGGGTGCAGTGAACTTCCGGGACCTCACGAAACCGTCCTGCTGGGTGTGACATTCACCGTGGACCGCTGTCCCAAAGCCACCGTCTGCACCGGTCCAGCTCCTGGTCTCGGGTCATGGGGCGTCTCCCCGAGACCAAAATGATGCTCCAGCCAACTGAAGACAGTGGGTTTTCTCAAAGCTGTAGGTTAAGGGGCAGGATCGGGCAGGGAGCCCTGAGGTGTCTCAGGACCCCCTGCCCGAGCTCTTGAGGGCGGGCAAGCAGCCCCCCCATCCTGAGGACCGGCGCCGGGTCTGCAGCCGTGGCTCAACGCAGGCTCCTTGGCTGGGCTGCGGGTCAAGTCAGAGTAGCACGTCCACACAGGACTCGGACCACTAGGGTGGCCGCGAACCAAGACCTTGGATTTTATGAAAAATACAAAATCCTGCTCCCCGAGGAGCTTGAAGCCACACCCTGCAAACGTACACGTGCAGATTCTGAAGAGACCATGTGTCCGGTGTTTTTTGAGCTCCGGAAGTCTCAGGCCTTCTACAATAATCGCAGTGGTATTGTGCAGAGGAGAGTGGGGCCTTGAGATCCGGTTGTCTGTGACAATCCAAACCCTGAATGGCAGTGTAGCTCTTTCTGCATTCTAAGCCAAAGGAATTTCTGTGGAATTCTGCAGTGGGATTTGCACAACAGCCTGGGCCCGTGTGCTGTGCCGTCAGAATTCTGCTGATGCCCCACAGGGCTCGTGTGTGGGAGCCCGCCCAGAACTCTCCTGGGAAGACACCTCTCTGGTCTGGGACAGACTGGCGGCCCCGGGCCAGATCGGGACTATTGCTTAGGAGATTGAACACGCATTGGACTGAGAATTAACTATTGGCCGGTCTCTGAGTCCTCCAGAGTCATTAAAGCAGAAATCTCAAGGCCTGAACATTTCCGATAGCTTCATTGTTGTGTTCTGCTAAATGTGGCAGCTTTCAAAAGCAAATTAATCAAGTTTTTACTGCCATCCCTTACGTAGGGCCTGAAAACAGACTTTTTCCATCAAGAGTGAAGTGAAAGTACTACAGTCCACACAACCTCCCAGCACTGGACATGGAGCCCAAAACCAAGTGCACTGAGAGTAACGTAAACCGACATTCCTTCGAAGCAGTACCGTTCTTATGTAACCACTATCTGTCTCGGTCCGCTCTTACTGGGGGACCTGTTGTGATGGGCTCATTCAGAACCCTTCAGATCCCAGTAGGTCCCCCCGGCTGTTTGCGTAGATCCAGGAAGCCCTCCCTTCCTGACCTTAGTCTACACACCGGGTCACCCCCCCCCCCCATTCTTCTACAAGTGTGCTGTGCTTTTGTGAGGATGTTATTTCGTATTTATTAGCACACAAGTGGGCAGAGGGAGCAGCAGGCTCCCTGCTGAGCAGAGAGCTCGTCGCAGAACTCGATCCCTCGACCCCAGGATCAGGACCTCAGCCGAAGGCAGACGCTTTGCCGATGGAGCCGCCCAGGGTCCCCAACAAGTATGCTATTTTCAGTAACAGCATTTGATGGCTCCACAGTTTATCAAAACATGTCTGCATACGACCTTACTTAATGGTACCACGGCCTTTAAGGTGAAGGTTTCTCGCCGCTCTTGCTGTGAGCGTCAAACCCGGGTCCGGACCCGGCAGGGTAGCGATGAGTGACTAGAAGGTGAGGGCGTAGCCCAGCCCCGGGGACTGTTTGTGTCTGAGGCCAGTGGCACTCACTGGGGCCCCCGGCCATCTTTCCCTGGCCCTGGGCCTCCCTGCCGCGTGCGCCCCAGCGGGTGGCACTGAGCCCTCCCTGCACAGGGAACCCTAGAGACGGCGCCCCAGGGGTCAGGTCTCCTGTCCCCGCTTCAGAAGCTGGTGCGCGTTGGTTCAGCAAACACGCTGTCAGGGTCTATTCCACTCACGCCCTCCAGGATCTGGGCACCTTCCTCGCGGGGCCCGAGGGGCAGGAAGAAGAGACGATGGCGACGGGCCCCCTGGCGGCACTGACACGGCCCCGGGACGCCAGGCCACGAAGCCGAGGCCTCTGCCGGGACAAGCACCCGGGGCCAGGCTGGACGCTGGACGGACCAGCAGGTGAGCGCCCTGGGTCTCCTCCATGCGGGGCTCCAGCGCCGCGGGTGGGCGCACACACTTGGTCCCTGTCGCCAGGAGCCTCCTCTGTGCTGGGCACTGGCCATGGAGTCCCCCAGGCTGTCCTGCCAGCAGCTCCAGGGGCGGGCTTCTGCCCGGGTTTTGCAGGTCCCAGTGGCTTAGAGGTGGCTCCTTTCTGGGCTGGGTACTGGCCTCGTCCCCCCTCAGGTTGCTCAGGGCTCCTGTTTTAGCCGAGAGTGGCGTGTCCCGGGAGCGATGGGGGCCTTTGCAGGTCCTCCAAGGGCCTGGACTGGGTGCAGTGCGCGGCGGCTCCCAGGGCGCCAAGGGCAGGCGGCTCTGCACGGCAGGGGGCGGACGTGGGGGCCGCTGAGCCGGGAGCCGACCTCGCCTGCAGCCCCCGTGGCCCCCGCGGCCCCCGCTCCCGTGCAGGCCAAAGGAGGTGGGAGGTGGAGGCAGGTGCTCCAGAGGCCACAGGGGGAGCAGGACCCCGGGGGGTGGTGCTGGCGGGTGCCCAACCCCCTTCACCCCTGCAGAGTTGGGCGGGTCAGAGGGACCCTGCCCGGGGAGGCTGAGCCATATCGCAGGGAGGCTGAAGGAGGTCGTAGACAGAGCGAGCCTGCCCCGTAGAAGCGACATGCGCCCTCCGTCCCTGTGGACAGCACCCGGGGCACGCGGTGGCAGGTGCGGGGTCACAGCCGGGACGGGACGGCTGGCCTCCCCGCCTCACGGAGCCCGCCCATCGAGGAGGGTGACCCTGAAGAGGGCACAGTCCCCAGAGCGTGGTCGCCGCTGGTCCCCTGAGAGCCTGGGGGCGCAGGAGGAACACCCTGGTCGGGGCGCGAGGGGGCCTCTCCCAGGACACGCAGGCCGGGACTGAGAGGGGCCAGGGACCGCGTGTGCCCCGCTGCCTGGAGGGACGACGAGCTTCTGTGAGCCCTGGAGAAACCGCGGCTGCTGTGACCGGGGCACCGGGACAGGAGCCGGGGGGCTGCGCAGGCCGCGGAGGGGACAGCTCCGTCCCGACAGCCGTGGAGGGCCCTCCAGCCAGGCGGCAGGAGCGCCGTGTGATCGCACCGGGTGTGCGGCAGGTGGCACCAGGGGCAGGGGCACAGGGGCCGGCTGGGAAACCCCCCGCGTCTGGGCACCCAGAGGGGCTGTCTGGGCACCCGGAGGGGCTGTGGTTGCAGGAGAAGCAGGGGCGGGTTTGGGGGAAGCGTCCCCGAATTAGGGGCGGGTTAACTGCAGCATCACTCTGTGGATGCTGCGGCGTCCGGAGGGGCCAGCGGGCTCCACGGGACGGGACGGGCAACTCTCCCATGACGCCCAGGTGACCACAGGTGACAAGCCCAGACCACAGCCCTTTAGAGTCCAGAGCAAAACCACCTCCTGGCCCCCGGGTGGCTGTCCCTCCACGGTTTGTAAGTGCAGGTCAAATCCCGGGGGCACATTCCTGTGCACGGTTCCAAGGAAAACCCTGGGTCCGACCCACACTCCCGCCGACAATCAGGCGAGCCACAGAGGAGGCTGGCCGGCCCTGGTCCCACCCAGCAGGACTGACCTGGTGTGTGCGGTTGGCTCTGGCGATGGACCAGAAGGCCCCACAGGGTTGCTGCAGCGGGGAGGGGGGGGCATCTGCGCGGCCCACACCCCCTGAGCAGGACCAGGACCTGGCTCCAGGCCGGCACCGCGGGACCAGGAGACGGTCTCTGGGGGAGCAGAGTGCTAATCCTTTGGGCTCAGAGGCCCATGACCCCTGGTTTCCAAGGCTAGTCCCTCGGGCCCTGGGCTGCGGGGGGTGGGGAGGCTCCGTGGGGCGCTGGCTGCTGGGCTGGGCAGGAGGGCGAGGCCCAGGGCGTCATGATGGGGGAGTCGGTGACAAGAGGTGGCAGAGGGTGACGAGATGGGGTAAGACCGGGTGCGGCCAGGTTTCCAACGGAACCCTGGAGAGGAGAACAGGACCCAGGGCCCCCAGGAGACTGGCTGTGAGCCATCCCGCTGGTACGCGGCAGAGCCTGGCTGTGGACGCCCATGAATGTGTCTCCTAACCTCACAGCACAAATCACAGAGAGCCCAAGTTACGCTGGAAAACTCCTTCAATGGTGCTCATGCAGTGCGGCGATATGCTCCCACTCTGGAAGGCAGGGCGGGCTCACGGCCTCCCCTGGCGTGACTGACACACACCGTGGGAGGTCCACAGGGGCGCCCAGCCCTGGAACCCGCTCGCTCGCTCTTCCCGTCATCAGCAGGCGTAGCTTGATTTGTGCAAGTTCTCGGAGCGGGCAGGGGCCCGGGTCAGGAGCTGCAGGGGCCCGTGGGCAGTTACTGTGCCTCCCGCGCTTCAGCAGCCTGTGTCCCCAGACTCCTGACTTCGACTTTTTAGAACCAGGGAGTCTGTGCTAATTCATCACGAATTCGGCGACAAGTGTGATCCGACTTGGAGTGTGGCTTTAGGCCCCTTGGCCCGGACGTCCCGGTCGGTCCTGGCATAGAGGGTCTCTGTTCTCTGCTGGTCCGCGGCCAGCAGCTGGGGACTCCAGCCGTCGCCAGACCTCCCTCACTCCGCTCCCCTCGGCTCCCCACGTGCTGCCCCGGAGTGAGGCCGCTAATGAGCCCTCGAGATGCTCTTCTGCGGAGCAGCTGGGCTCCGTGCGGCTCCGGCGAGCGCAGCGCTGTCCTCTCACGCTGGCGGGGGCTCCCGGCGGTGGCCAGCGTCCCAATGATGAATCCCAGAGTCTCCTTGTTCCCTGAGAAGCGGCTGTCTGTGGTTGTGCCTGTCCTTGGTGTCTGGATGAGTCCAGGGTCTTGTTAGAAGCAACAGAAACGAAGCTATTTTACGCAGAACGTAGATGAAAAATATATATTCATGGAGGGGATCCCAGACCGCAGGAACCAGAGACTCAGACAGAGGCCGCAGATGGACTGGAAATTACGCCCAAACTCATGAGGCCGAAGGAGTCTGCTGCCCCTCGCACCCGCCACATCACTGAGGACAAGGACATAGAAGGTCGATCACAGCGGCCCCCAGGAGGTGGTCCCAGGAGCCCCCACCCCATGTCTGAGCATAGTCATATGGTCCCTACATCTCTGTCTTAGGTTCTGACCCAGAGTCCTGGAGAGGACCTCTCCTGGGGAAGACGTGGGTCGCGCGTCCAGTCCAGACCACAGGAGCCAGGGAAAGCTCGTGTCCCCCGGTCAGTCTGCCGGTGCAGTGGGTGTGGACGTCTGCAGAATCAGGAAGCCAGAGGAATAGCGATTGTCCAGCTCAGCTCCTAAGATCAGCTGACGTTTACAAAGAGATTTCTCTACCAAAGCCCTATTAAAAACAAAGGGCATTTTAGGGG
>CM052884.1:392053-461322 GCA_028534135.1 Potos flavus
CCACGGGCTGGCGTGGACATTCAGGGTGGCTGTGCGGGTGTGGTCTGGCTCAGTGCCCGGCCCACGGCAGGTGTTCAGCAGACGTCAGCTCCCGCCCTGATCTCTGGAAGGAGGGAGAGGCAGCGGGCGGTGAGGACACAGCAGGAGGAGCAGCTGACTGAGCGTTGGCTCTGGGCGCATGGACAGGGAGGCACGTCTGTTGGGTCCCCGGGGAGCAGGTGCCGAGGCAGAGATGAGAATCCAGGGGGCTTGTCGGGAAGTAACGTGGGAAATAGAAGGGACCAGGGAGCAGTCCTGCGCTGCGGAGTCTCAGACCGCCCTGCGGACCAGACTGGGTCTCGGCTCCCCCGAGAGTGGTGTGGACACGAGGTGGCACGGCCGTCGTGCATTAGGTGGAAAGATCCAGGCTCTCGGCTGCGAGCTCCTGGCCGCAGCATGGCAGGAGGATTCCGTGGGTCCCCCCCCCCCCCCCCACTATTCGAGAGTCACCTGTAAAATGTTAGCGCCTTTTCGGGACCTTTCTTGCTCCTGCTCGTCTGCCCGTCTCACGCCCAGCCTTGCTCACGCAGCCCTGGCTGCTCAGGGCCCGCACTAACCACTCCGGGCTCAGCCCCCACACCGGCCTGTGGCAGGTCCGGCCCAAACACCCACTGGGGCCACCGCTCAGGGCCCCCGGCTCTGCTCCTGTGCCCTCCGAGCGTGGCCACCCCCGTCTGTGCCCACCTGCAGTGTCCGCTCGCCAGGGGCAGCACGGCATCTCGTTCACGGCCGCAGCGGTCCCCTCTAGCAGCAGCTGCCTTCTGGGAGCGAAGGGACAGGGGGCACGGCGTCCTCTGATCAGCAGAGCCGCTGTGTCCGTGGCGGGGAGCGCGGTTCAAGCCGGGCGGGGACAGTCTCCCCTCCCCTGGTGTCCTGCCCCTCACGGCCTCCCGACGCTGTACCGTGTTCTTCTTGCGGAAGGCTGGTGTCAGGAGCAGAGAGAGAGGGTCCTCTGGGACCGGGACGGATGCGGCTCTCAGAACAAGAAAGCCCTCTCATACGACGTGTGATGCTCTAAACCACCAAGAAGAACTCTCAGCAAGACTTCCCGTACAAGGGAAGGGAATTACCTCCCGGGTCCTGAACCATGTTGGAAACAAACTCTTCAAAATGGTGTTTCAGTGTCTATGTCAGGGGCCGGCTCGGTCGGTGGAGCGAGTGACGCTTGATCTCAGGGCCGTGAGTTCGAGGACCACGCTGGGTGTAGAGATGACTTATGGTAAAACAAAACAAAACCAAAAAACCAAAAGCACAAGCTTTAAAAAAGGAATTAAAGAAATAAAAGGGAGCTTTGTTCGCCTGGATGTGCTTAAAAACTTTAACAAAGACATTAAAGAATTAAAGGAATGACAGTGTAATGCACATACCGGGGATGCTCCTGGGGGGAACAGGGTCGTTGTCCCTTATCTCCACGGCAGGATACTACCCTTCAGCCTGTCTGTCCTTGCAGCAGTCAGGACGAGGCCGAGCCGGATGCACAGACACGGCACACTCTCAGCAGCTGTTTGAAAACCTGAGACTTTGTGAAAAGTTACCATTCAAAAACAAAAAAACACCTAAAATTCCCTGAACTCTCTTGACCTTTTGTAACAACTGCATCACATACTTTCACATTTACGACGGAATTATGCTCTGAATTGACTTCGAAATATTTTAGTCTCTTTTTTGGAATTTCATGCTCTTTGCGGCTGTATTGAACAAAAGGAAAGATAAGTGGAAATACCAGGTAGCTACAAATTATGCCTGGTTTTTTACCGGAAAAAAAAAACACACAAAAACAAACCCCCCCAGCAAACCTGAGCCTTCGTGCCACGTTTTGCTTCCTCGCCACTAGACGGTGCTGACAGCACGCGCTAAGGAAAGTTCGCTGTTGAATGTCTACCATGCCAGGAGGCAGGCCGCCCACGGAGAAATCCTTGTATGTGTTTATTTCTGAAACATCAGCCGACACTGGTTTGGTTTAGGAAGACGACATGTAAGGGTCTTTTTTTGCTCTAGGGGAAAACACCTAAACATCAAGTTTGTTACTCATGTTCCATCCAGAAAAGTAACATGGAGAAGGAACACGCACCAAAAAATGACCTCTTATCTCTCGACTGTGGTAAAGTCATCTGGAGCGCGTTCTTGACCCCAGTGACGTGCTTCCTGATGTTCCTACCAAGGAAAGTGCCGGACAGGCGAACAGAAGTGAATTGGTGTTGTGTCTGGAACACCATAGACACTCACCCCAAGACGGTGGGCTCCAGGTGACATCTTTATTCGCTGGCCCTGTTTTCTGGCTGTGGGGTCTCGAGAAACAAACGTGAGCTCTGCGTGCCTCTCGGTCTCCACACGAGCACGCACGGGCAGGGATCCCGCAGAGCGGCGGGCAAAGCCCGTGGGAGAGTGTCCAGCACGTTGCAAGGACTCACGAGACACCAGCTGTCGGATTCATCATCCTGCTGTCTGTATTTTCTGATTTTATGAGTGTGCACAGGTTCATGTTATCATCCGAAAAGATAATAAGCTTTGTTCGTTTGTTTGTTTTTCGGATAGCTCCCACGGGGAAGGAGGGAATTGGATTTATTACCGTCGATAAAGTTAGTAAGTCAATTCTCATTTACCCGGAGAGCTAAGTGGTCAGGTCTTTTTCATGTCTTAACTTTTAGCTATTCTGAACAAGAATTCACTTACATCTGTGGATTCTTTCCAGCATGTGGTTCATTAGTGTGACTTCAGGCCGAAAGGTAAAAGTCAAACATATCTGAGGTGTGGGATAGAGTAAGAGCTCGGAGTACGTTGTCGGAGTAGAAAGAAGCCGTTAAAAGTCGTGGGGACAGTTTGCGCCGCAGCCCCTCCTAAGTAAGCCAGCACTTTTGTTTAGAACCCAGACTCTTAGCGAGTGAGTGGGGGTGTGGTGGACCCGAAAGCCTGGGTGTAGGGGGCCATTGCTTCACAGACGGAAGGAGTGTGGGGCTGCTCCGTGTGAGGAGAGTGATGAGGGGAGTCTGCACAGGTCTGTGTGGAAGCGTTCACGTCGGCGAGGGCGGTCCGCGACAGACCCCGCGGCTCTGGAGAGTCCGTGTCCTTGGGGTGCCAGAAAATGACGAAAAGCCTAGATTTCCCATCTTGTGGGTGTTGGTCGGACAGAGACATGGGGGTCACAAGTCCACATACCTTTCCAGAAAATCATAGACATTCGGACACCCCCAGCAGTGAGACTCGGGCTGGAGACAATTAGATCTCACAGGACAGGGGTGAGGTGGGGCTGGGCGCTCTGGGGGCCACATCCGAGGACATAAAGATGGGGGGTGGGGGCACACATGTGGGAAGAGAGGTGGGGGATGGGGAGAGCTATCAGTTGTGCTGATGAAAACTCCAACGGCATTTGTATCTTTATCTTTTATCTTTAATATTATAACGGTCACCTTTTTTATTTTCTGCAGAATTTACTCCCGGGCCCTAAGTTTTTGTTTCTTGGATTTCTTCTGGGATGGCTTTTTCTTCGGTAGAGGCTCCTTCTCTGGTTTAGGAACAGTCTGCTCGTTTTCGGTCAAGATCGTGTCCGCGTGGCAGGGAGAGCTCGCATGTGGGTTTGTCGGCAGGTGAACCTGGCACGTTCTGCGTCCTGGGGCTTTGTTCTCCTGGCTGTGCTCCGGGACCAGAGACCCTGCATCGAAACCCTGAGGTTCAGCACAACTCTTGCAGGTTTAAGCATGGGCAGTAAAAGTCCAGCACTGTTTTTGGGGCCCCGAGCCCGTGTCCAGACCCCGGGCGCCCGGCCTGCTCCGCCTGTGCCCCAAGAGGACGGCAGACGTTGCTTCTGGGAAGCGACAGCCTTCAGAGACTTGGTGGCTTTCTGGATCTGCACGCGCTTGGTGGCCTGCAAGGGCTCGCGTGGGTTCTTAAAGTGAACACAAAGATTTCAGCCTCTTGATTTGCATGATTTTGTGGGGTTTTCTGGGTCAAGTGAACACACATTTTCGGAGCTCACCTCTGGTGGCTTACGGGAAGCTGTCACAGTCACATTTCACGGAAACGTGGGCTCTGCAGTGTGCCCCTGCTTCCAGTCAGCCGCTGAGCGTGCTGTCCGGCGTCCGGCCGGCCCGTGGTCCCCCTCACAGAAGCGCAGGGCCTTTGAGGGAAGTCCTGCCCAGGTCTGAACACTTGCGAGTTACGAGTTCTCTGTTAAACTGAAACGTTCGTGCCCTGACCTGACGAGTATTTGTGCAGTGTGGGCCGTGTCCCGGGCCCCGGAGAAGGGGAGCTCAGAGCCCAAGTGAATCCAAGCCCCGGCCAGGCCGGTGTCCGGACAGACAGTGTGCGGAGAGGCCGAAGCAGCCAGAGTAGACCCTCCCACGGCGGAACACGCGCCGTGCGAGTCCACTGACACGTGGGCTCTCCCGAGACGGTAGAGTCGGTACTTTCTCCTAGGACTTTCTTAATCACATGTTCTTTTCTCGAGCTGGCTTGGCTGCAAGAACACAATCTAGAACACACACAGCACGCGTACGACTCGACCATTTACGTTCTGCGTCAGGCTTCCGGGAAACAGTGGGCTATTCGTAGTTAAGGTTTTGGGGAGCCCAGGGTTATACGGGATTTCTGATGGCCAGGGAGTTGGCGCCCCTGATCCCCATATTGATTGAGGGTCAGCTGTATAAAGTTGCAGGTTCTTGCAGCTTCTTGGGGCCGTAGCACCAGCCACGGGGGCAGAGGCCACGGGGGCAGAAACCACGTGCCAGTTTGGGGCCAGCCCCTGCAGAGACCTATCCTGGCCATGAGGAGAAGGGGAAGCCGGTGGGGTGCCGCCCAGGAAGAGGGGTTTGCATGGGGCTAGAGTTCCAGTAATTACAGGAAGCAGAGACTGCTGACCCCATGACCACGTTCCTGGGCCTGGATGCATTTCTGCAGCCACGTTACACAGGCTACACCACAAATCACGTTGCTGCAGTCCTGTGCTCGTGCTATTTTTTGCCTCGGTGAGGTCAGTGTAAACCACAGGTCTCGGCTGTGTTCTGCGAGTGCTGACCTACCAGCTCCCACTCCGGGATTTCTGCTACTCGGAAGAAAGGGCGAGCAGTGTCTTCCTGCTTGGCCTCCAGTGACTCTTGATTACGTTGCACTAAAATATCGCAGAGACACATGTAAGGTCAGACCCGGAGGCGTCATCTCCTTAGAGAGACATCATTAAAATCTGCAGGGAGAGGAGAATCTCCTTGACACACATCAAGTTGGATCGAACATCAGATGAGACCAAGGGCGGCGTGGGGCGCCCAGCGGGCTGAGGGGTGCCCGTGTGTGCCCCGCGACATCTGGGCTGTGTGTGGGAGCCCCATGCTGGAGGTAGAGTTTACTTAAAAAAAAAAAAAAAAAATCAATGCCACTCAAGGCCGTCATCCAGGCGGTTTGTGTCGGTTTTGCCAGAAGGAGAGCGGGAGGCACGACCAGGTGCTCTGAGACCTTCAGACTCGGGCGGAATTAGCACGGGTCTCAGCAAAACAGGAAGCGGCCGTGTCAGGCCGGGGCTGCTGAGCGGAGCTTCCTTTCCTGAAAGCTTGCGTACTACCTTTTGACTAATTCCTAATAAGCTCTTGCTCAAGATGGTTATTTACTCTGAACTGTCTGCAAAATTTCCTTCCTTTCATTTTTTAAAAAATTAGAATAATGGCTCATTTTGTTTTTCTATTAGCCTGTGTGATTTTTACAAATAATGATGTCGATGAAATAGTGTCTTTTTCGTGTGGACTTCATTTGCTCCAGACAAGAAACAAGAAGTTTTTAGAGTTGCTGTTGGCTTCTCACAGCTCCCTTATCTGCCTTAACCTCTGCGTTCTAACCCACGGTTGTCCCACCCTCGTTCCCCGCGGAGACCTGGCAGGGGGGCCGGGCTGGGCCAAGTAGCCGCTGCTGGAGGACAGAGCCAAAAAGCGGAAGGCAGCGTGCGGTGGTCTTAGTGCAGAGCAGTGAGGGACGGTGACAGGGGTCCGAGCAGGTGTCCCTCAGGAAGCATAAGGCGTGGAATGCACAGCACACAGCTCACGCTGGGGTTCCAAAGCAAGGCAGGACCAGCAGGTATGGCATCGGGCTGTGGTGTCTGATTCCATGGCCGCTGGGCGTGTGGCCTCCTGAGCGCTGGACAGGTGGCAGGCACCCACGAAGAACTGAATTTTTAACTTCAGTCTCATTTTAATTAACTTATATTGAAAAACTTAAATCGAACCAATGTGGAATATTTTTTCCGTTTCGTACATCCGTCTTGTTTCGATAGGAGTGCATGTCAGTGTAAGTGCTGGATCGTGGTGTGGTGTGCACCTTGGGCAGGCGAATTCCCTCGCATTCCACAGAAACACATCACCGGTCTGGCCCGGGTCAGCAGAGTGGTCTAAATGACGGTTCCTACACAGTGTGACGCTGTGATGTGATTATCTGGATGTTTCTGCAGATAGCACAGGTTAGAGTGACAGCTATGCAAATTAGTAAGTAGATGGATATACTTACTATTTCAATTATAATCATATTATTCTAATTTTTAATGTAAGTACTGACAAAACCTTAAGATTAAAACTAGGGCCTACTAATGATGTAGAATCGAATGGAGATGTATAAGCCAGTCCCACAACCAGAGCAGGAAAGAAAAAAAAAGACCGGCAAAAGATATGCCTCGAATTTCACAGTGAATGGCAATTGCCGTTTGTTGTGACTGAGCAAAATGAAAAAGCTGTTGGCTTGATGTGCACATTTTCTCTAAAATAATGGAGTACATGACGTTAGGGACATTTTCTGTAGCTAGGTAGCAAATTTGATGTTTTCTCTTAAAAGTCACAAAAGCTTTGAAAAGAATAAATTAGTTCCCTGAAGTAAAAAATAAAAATCCAATATAATTTTTAAAAATTGCATTTAACCGGATCTGAGCTTGCAATTTAGTTGGATGTTAAATGGCTTAGATTCTTGCCCAGGAAAGAAAATCATTTTTAAAGTTTATTTATTATTATTTTTAAAGTAATCTCTAGGGCTCCCGGGTGGCTCAGTGACTTAAGCGTCTGCCTTCGCCTCAGGTCATGATCTCAGGGTCCTGGGATTGAGCCCCGCATCGGGGCTCCCTGCTCAGCAGGGAGTCTGCTTCTCCCCCTCTCTCTCTTTCTCAAATAAATAAATAAAATTTAAAAAAAAATGTAATCTCTCCCCTACATGGGGCTCAAATTCACCACCCTGGGATCAAGAGTCACACGCCCTCCTGAGTCATCCAGGCATCCTGAGAAAATCATTTTTGGATGGCAACATGGTAAAAGCAATTATTACTTCAGTGATGGAAATGTTGTTATAAAATTATTAGGAAAAGAGGGACGCCTGGGTGGCTCAGTTGGTTGAGCAACTGCCTTCAGCTCAGGTCATGATCCCAGTGTCCTCGGATCGAGTCCCACATCGGGCTCCTTGCTCGGCAGGGAGCATGCTTCTCCCTCTGCCTCTGCCTGCTTGTGCTCTCTCTCTCTCTGAAAAATAAATAAATAAAATCTTTAAAAAAAAATTACTGGGAAAAGAATAAAAATCATATTTTACAAAAAGTAAACTATCTTCAGTGGAGTCACCAAACCATTGCCCATAGAGCACAAGTGTTTTTAAAGAATTTCAAACATTAATTGATTCCAAATTTGTAAATTGCAAATACTTTTTCTTTAGTTTTAGATGAGGCATACCCAGTTAATACTTTGGGTATGTTTCGTCTTGAAGGACTTCCAAATTTATGAGGACGTATTCTCAACTCACAGACTAAACAGTCAAATTCTGACGTGGATATATTTGAACCTTTATGACTATCAGCAATTTCAGATAAATATGGAAAAATACTAGTTTCTATCTAACAGCTTCAGTTATTAGGTCAAAAGTGTAGATTTATAGGAATTTTAAGACAGAAGACTGATGTTTCCCTCACTGCTTTGTTTTACCATGTGACCCATATTAAAAATACTTTTTGCTCAGTTTTCTGAATCAGACTCACGGGAAGCGGCATGGGTAGTTGTTAAATTGCTCGATCTATACATGCAAATGCTACGAATCAGCCCACTTGACAGAACTGTTGCAGGAAGTAGGAAACACTGAATGGGACGGATTGTGTTGTTTACCAATGTTCATTGGTTGACATGTAAAAGATTTTTACAAAGATTTACATTATTGTTAACTCCAATTCAAGATTTTCTTCTTTACACTTGGTTTTAGCCAAAAGGCCGAGAAGTGATCAAGATTTTCTTTTTTAAAATAACTTTTTGAGTATAGTTGACACGTGTTACTTTAGTTTCCAGTGTACAACGTAGTGATTGGGCACCTTTAGAGACGGCGCTGTCCTCACCTCGGAGTAACTACCATCTGTCCCCAGCAACGCTATTACAATATCACTATGTTTCTTGTGCTGTGCCTTTTATTCCCATGACCAGTTCAAGATTTTCTTTCTTTTTTTTTTTAAAGATTTTATTTATTTATCTGACAGAGAGAGAAATCACAAGCAGGCAGAGAGGCAGGCAGACAGAGGGGGGAAGCAGGCTCCCCGCTGAACAGAGAGCCCGATGCGGGGCTCGATCCCAGGACCCTGAGATCATGACCTGAGCAGAAGGCAGAGGCTTTAACCTACTGAGCCACCCAGGCGCCCCAGTTCAAGATTTTCTTGAAACAAAGGAATGTTTGTTGAATTTTCAATAACCAAAGACAAAACCTGGCAGCATGATCTCTGTATTCTCACTCATCTCACACCGCCTATGAGCAAGCAAACCTTGAAGCTCCGAACAACAGAAAAGCTTATTTGTGACCTAGCTCTGTAGGTATGAGATTTAACATAGATACTGAAATTGTTTATAGTACAAGTCAATAATGGCTCTGCACATTTTTCTCATATGAATTAAGATGTAGAATATTTTAACCATAATCAACAGTGTTATGTAATGACCTGGGGTGGAGGGAAACCAAAAAGGGGTGCCTGGGTGGCTCAGTTGGTTAAGCGTCTTGACTCTTGATCTCAGGGTCATGAGTTCAAGCTCAGTGTTGGGCTCAAAAAGAAAAAAAAAGTAAACACTTTGTTATTAATAATAAATTTAGAGTTGCTTTTCTTTAGTTTTACCCCCAGCTTTATTGAGATGTACTTGACATAGAATATTGTGTAAGTCTAAGATGTACAACGTGATGATTGTGCACAATAAGATTAGTTAACACATCTATCCCCTTACTTCCTTTTTGGGGGGTGGTATTGAGAAAATGTTGAAGATCTACTCTCGTAGCAACTTGCAAATATATTATACAGTACTTTTTCCTTAAGATTTTATTTATTTGAGAGAGAGCATGAGTGGGGGGAGGAGTAGAGGAAGAGGGACAGATTCTGTGCTGAGCGCGGAGGCTGATGCAGGGCTCAGTCTCACAGCCCTGAGATCATGACCCGAGCCGAAATCAAGAGTCAGGCGCTCAGCCGACTGAGACACCCGGGCACCCCAACAATACAGTATTGTTAAGTGTGATCCCACACTGCACATCAGATCCTTAATTTATTCATTTTATAACTGGAAGTTCATACCCTTGCACCAATATGCATTTGCTTTTCAGTGTGTGCAGTGAACTGCCACGTTAGTGAATTTACTAAACTCTGACAGACATAGTTTTGAAACTGATATCCTTTTTCTTTTAAAGGTGCCAAACATGAGAGTTTGTTTTACCGCATGACATTTGCATAAGAAAAAATATTATTGAGAATTGTAAGGCATTGTGCAATTGTCAATCAAATCACTATTATTATTATTATCTAAAGATTTATTTATTTATTTTAGAGAGACAGAGCATGTGCGTGCAGGGGTGTGGGGCAGAGGGAGAGAGAGAGAGTCTCAAGCAGACTCCACGCTGAGCGCAGAGCCCAACAAGGAGGCTCAGTCTCACAACCCTGAGATCAGAACCTGAGCCAAAACCAGGAGTTGGAGGCTTAACCGACTGCACCCCCCTCAATCAAACTAATTATTCATGGTACACTTAAGATAGGTGCACATATAATCTAAAATTTAAAAACTAGTTCAAAGAGAGTGCATACAAATTTTAACAGGAGCTTTTAGGTATAGTTTATATTTATAGTTTTGTGTTGTTAAAAGTGTTTCAAATGTACTGCTGGAAAGTTGCTCTTTACAAATGGTGCTGGGGTAATGTCAGGTTATAAACTGTAAAAACTAGTTTCATGGAATTAGAAAGCTAACATTATGATATTCAAACTTACTTGATTCAGTTTTTACTTCTCACTTAAAATAAGTTTGATAGGGACACCTAGGTGGCTCAGTTGGTTAAGCAGTTGCCTTCGGCTCAGGTCATGATCCCAGGGTCCTGGGATCGAGTCCCACATCGGGCTCCTTGCTTAGCGGGGAGCCTGCTTCTGCCTCTGCCTCTGCCTGCCTCTCTGCCTGCTTGTGCTCTTTCTGACAAATAAATAAAAAAAATCTTAAAAAAAAATAAGTTTGATAATCTACAAAACACGTTTTGTTGCCACCAAAAATCTATGGAATTCAAGTTGTCCATGGTATGAGATCAAATCTCTGAGTAGACCAGATGGCCAGACCTGGAACTAAGGCAGTTAGTGTCAAGGTGCGTGCCATCCAGCAGAAGCCTGCTCTATAACCTTGTCGTTTGAGCACACTGCACACAGAAACTTGTAAGGATTGGCCCCTCAGTTCCATCTGAGATACATTAACCTTGCCTGTTGTCTGATCATATAAACCAAACATCTTCCATAACCTCTCTTCACTGACGGTTTCCTGTCTGTCGATCTCATTCCCAAGAAACCCTGTAGGCACATTAGCAGTGGTTTCCTCTATCGTTAGTGAATCAGATTCTTTTGGTTCTAACAGCCTTTCATGATCTGCACTATCCTTCAGAAGAACAGGAAGGTCGTTTTTCCACACTTTTTCAGCTTGACAGGTCCACCCAGATTGAAAGGTTTAATGGTCACGCCAGCAATGGTTAGTTGTTCTGAAGTGGGAGCCAACATTGTGACATGTTGTAAAAGTCTGCCATCTTTTAGCATATGTAGCAATGTTGTTTCTCACATTAAATAATCCAAAGAATACCAATTTGCCCGTTTTCTTATATAATCCTAAAAACTGTAGCATACTGCCAAATCCCCTGTAAATTCATTCAGATATGAAGTACGTATCCAAATGTTATAGGGTCCATGATTGTGGAGAATGCAATTTCTTGTTTGGTGTTGGCCCTATAACCCCCGAGACTGAACTGCAAAGCCTCATGGCCACTGGATATGCTTTCCCCTCAAAGTCAAATCAATTTTTAGAAAAGACGAGTAAATTTTATCAGTGTGAATACAAATATTAAAAGAAAATAAACTTCAGACTTGGTTTAGTTATTTGAAAATTTTAAGTATGTTTGGAACAACTTGGGTATGTGAAACTACTTTTTTCAACTATGAATTTTTTGAAATCTAATACAGTTCAAGTATTTTGATGTAAATTTTGCATCTGGGAAACACTTTATCTTTCCTCCTATTCTGAATGACAGCCTTGCTGGATAGAGTATTCTTGGCTGCAGATTTTTCCCATTCGGCACTGTGAATATCTCTGCCACTTTCTTCTGGCCTCAAGTTTCTGCAGAAAAGTCCCCTGCTAGCCTAATGGGGTTTCCCTTGTATGTAATTGTCTTCTTTTCTCTTGCTGCTTTTCCAATTTTTTCTTTATCACTACCTTTTGCCATTTTAATTACATATGTCTTCATATGAATCTGCATATGTCTTCATATGAATCTGCTTTCGTTGATTTTTGGGAGGTTCTCTGTGCCTCCTGGATCTGGATTTCTGTTTCCTTCCCCAGATTAGAAAAGTTTTCAGGTCTTATTTCTTCATGTAAATTTTCTGCCCCCTTTTCTCTTTTTCTGGGACTCAGGTTATACAAATGTTATTACATTTGTTGGAGTCACTGAGTTCCCTAAGTCTATGCTCATTTTGCTCAGTTCTTTTTTCTCTCTTTTGTTCAGCTTGATAACTTTCCATTATGCTTTCTTCTCAGTCATGAATTCGTTCCTGTGCTGCTTCAAGCCTCATGTTCATTTCATCAAGCATATTTTTCATTTCGTTTACTGAGCACTTTATCTCTGCTATGTTATTCCTTATCTCTGTGTTAAGGGTCTCACTTATGTCTTCAACTCTTTTCTCAAGTCCAGTGAGTATCCTTATCATTACTTAAATTCTCTATCAAGCATCTTACTCTTATCTGTTTCCCTTGGATCTCTGGCTGTGACCTTGTCTTTCAGTTCATAAATTTCTGTTTCCTCATTTTATCTGCCTCTCTGTGTCTATTTCTGTATGTTGGGAAAGTGAGCTGTCTTCTGCGCTCGAGGGTGATAGCCTTACGAGGAGGAGGCCTGCGGTGCCCCGCTGTGTCGGGTCCCCTGTTCCCTGGGGTCTGGCCCTTCCGGGAGTGTCTCCGGTGTGTACTGCGTGTGCTCTCCTGTTTTGTCCTGGCCATTTTACCCATCAGGCCGCTCATCTGCAGAGGCCGTTTGCCTGTTGTGGACAGGGTCTGGTCCTCGACCTGAACGTGGCAAGTTTTAACTAAGTGTGCTCTGGTCCGTTGAGAAACGAGGCCTGTTGGCACCACCACTGGAGCAGAAGCCCAGCAAAACTCCTGGGTTGGGAGACACGGTGTAAGTGAGGGTTTGGGCCAGTCTTCTGCGGGAGGGGCCTGCTGTGCTGGGACTGAGGCAAAGCTGACTGGGTGGAGTGGTTCCATTGGATTGGGGGTTTGGGGGGTTCAGCATAACATACATCTGGATCCTGAAAATGTAAAAAGCAAAATATTTTTGTATTGGTTACATGTTGAAATGATCACAATCTAGATATATTGGGTTAAAGAAAATATATAATGACAATTTCACTCTCCTTACTTTTTAAACAATATAGCTGCTAGAAAACTGTAAATTCCATATGTGGCTCACAGAGTTGGACAGTGCGAGTCCAAGGCTCTGGTCTCAGACAAGCTAGGAGTGTCCGTAGCCCCCGCCGTACGTCCGCGGGGGTGTGTAACCAGAGGCAAGCGGGAAGTTTTCACCTTCACGTTCTGTTGGATTAGCAGCTCAGAGATAAGGTGCAGTACGGGGCTAGTGCGTGTGTAACAGGTGGCTCTTTGGGGTAAAAAGCTGGGGTTTGTAGCTCTATCCAGTCTCTACGGTGTAAGCACTTCCACTGAGGCCCAGTTCAGGGTACCGACTGGGCACCCCTGGGCGCCGGGAAGAACTACTTAGGACGGACCCCCGCCAGCAGGCAGCGGCTGGCCTCAGCGCAGCGCTAGTCACGCCTGCCTGCTGTCCCTCACTCTTTCTGGCGTCCCTTGCACCGAGTTTGACGATAGTAAGTCTGGCCTAAATGTTTGTTGGTTGGATGAGTGCTCTGCCAGCTGCCCATCTCCTGTTGCTGCGGTTTTTCTGGCTCCTTGAACCGTTCTGGAGTGCGGGTTCCTTAAGCCGAGGGTGGGGTGGGACCGCAGCCGGCAGCCTCCCCGGGGCCATCGCGGGAACCTGTCGCGCCACCCTGCTCTGCCTCCGGGGCGCTCGCTGCAGGCCCAGCTGTGGGAGGGCTGCCTGGCGGTGGCGCTTGGGGGAGGTCCTCCCTGGGGCCGAAGGGCGGCGTCTCTGACAGGGGCATCCCATGACCCTGCTGCACACGGGCTCCATCCGAGGGTTGGCTTGCCGGAGAATGCAATCTACAACAGCAATTTAAGAAAAAAAAACCATACCGTTGCTCTCTTCTCTCGAGGTCCTTTTGTTTTTTCTACTTCATCAGCCATTTCTTCCACGTTGGTGACAATGAGGGTCAGATGGTACCACTTCCTCTGCCTTATGAGAGATGACATTTACCAGCAAGGTGAGCCGCCGAGTTATCTCTGAGACTGTTCCTAAGAAATCAGAGTTCTTTTTGGCCGTCGTAAAGGGCTTTTCAAATCTGTCTGGGAACCCCTCTCTTCTGGAAGATTCACTGGTGGTTTCGGTTTGATCGTGCCTTAATGAAGCAGGTGCTGCCTTAAATTACTGAGTCTCAGACTTTCACAGTTTCTGGGAAGCTCTCAGTCACTACTTCTTTATCTTGGATTTTTCCCTGTCTCTTTATTCTCTCTTTCTGGGTCTGGAATTGGACAAATCCTCCGTATCTAATGTGTGCCTTTTCCCGTTTCTTCATCTCTCTCTGCTACAGTCTAGCACTCTCTACCGGTTGTGGATCAAGTTCATTAACTAGCTCGCTCACTCGTCATTAGCAGTTTAATGATCTCATTAAGGTTTTAATTTCAGTGATTATTTTCCAGTTTCTAGAAGTTCTGTTGTGTCCTTTTACAGATCTGCCTGTTTATTTTTTATAATCTCTTGCTCCTTCCCTATGTTTTCAATTCCCTCTTTTATTTCTTTTTTTTAATTTAATTTTATTTTAAATTCAGTTAATGAACATATAGTGTAGTATTGGCTCCAGAGGAAGAGTTCAGTGATTCATCAGTTGCCTACAACACCCAGTTCTCACTGCATCACGTGCCCTCCTTCGTGCCCATCCCCCACTTACCCCTCCCCCCCACTTCCGCTCCAGCACCCCTCAGTTTGTTTCCTAGAGTGAAGAGCCTTTTGTGGTTTGTCTCCCTCTCTAATTTTGTCTTGTTTTAGTCAGTTCTCTCTTTTAGTTCTAGAAGCATGTTAGATGTACTTCTTTTACATTTGATGATTCTGGATGTCTTGCGACCCTCCCCGGGGAGCTCGCGTCCACTGGGGATGCTATCAGTGGGTTTTTGAGACCCCTTTTGAGGATGTGTTCCTCCAGAAAGAATTCAAGTTTGCTTCTGTTAGGGAACATCCTATTAGTTTGGACAGCTGTACGACGTTCCGTGCTCCAAACGTGACTAATTCCTGCTCTGCTGCGCGGCGCAGGGAGGGACGAAGTGTGTGCTTCCCGTGCTCGGTGCGGATGGCACTGGGAGCTGCTTTGTGGCGGGTGTGGTTGCAGCTGCTGTGAAACACTGATGCCGCGTGCCCTGTTCCCTGTGACTAACGGTAAAAGACACTGACTGAGCTCAAGCAGCATCATTCCTAAAACCGCTGTCATAATCAGGCGTTGTGAAAGCTACTATAAAGAACCGCCCTATCTTCATATCCAGTGGCACCGATGACCAGCGCTAACATTGCTGAGCCCTTTCTACGTGCCACACGCTCTTCTAAGTACTGCACGGTCGCAGCTCCGTGAGTCCTGGCAGCGCGCCGAGAGGCGTGTGCCCATTTTGCAGCTGAGTGTGGCGGGGGGCCGATGGGGCAACTTGCTGCAGACGTCGCGCTCTCTGGAAGCAGAAGCTCGCGCCAGGGCTCGGGACCACGTCGTCGCTGGAGCGTGGACCGCCCTGCGGGACAGCCTGTGGCCAAGCAGGGCCCGGGATCCCGCAAGGGAGCGTGCGCTGAGCAAGGAAGGGGTCTGGCCTCACGGGATCTGGGCGGAGGAGCCGTCGAGCCGTGCTGGAGGCTGTGGGAGGGCTCAGACTCCCGTCCTCCAAGGTCATGCTCTGGAGTGGGTCGGGATCTGGGCGGAGGAGCCGTCGAGCCGTGCTGGAGGCTGTGGGAGGGCTCAGACTCCCGTCCTCCAAGGTCATGCTCTGGAGTGGGTCGCAGGTACAGGCCGGCACTGGGAGCTGGGACGCTCCCAGGGAGGGTGCACGGGGGAGACAGGGGTCTGGAGTGGGCGCCAGCAATGTCCGCTGCAGCCACATAGCTGGGAACGGGGAAGCAGAGCTCCAGGCCAGACTAGCCAGCTGCAGGGTTGACCGGCCAGGCCGCAACCTCGACGGCATCTACCTCTGTTGACCTCAAGCCCCCGACTCACCGAGCCAAGGACGCCTCCAGTTTCCTAGACAGTTTAGATTGTTTTGTTTGGAGACGATTTTGCGCCCCTTCAGTGCAGAGGTTGCAATTTCAACAACCACTCTCTTGTTTCTGTTGCCCCCAGTTTGGGGAGGCCTACCCGTGCCCGTTTGCATTTGCTTGAGGCCGGGACCGAGGTGCACAAGCCTGCGAGTCAGCGTCTCTTGAGCCTGAGAGGCGAACACGTCTCTCGGGCCTTGCCCAGCGCCGCTCAGAGAAGGGCCGGCATCCGACAGCCTCCCTCCAACGGCAGAGCAGCCGCGGCCCCGAGAATCCCGGCGTGTCCCTCGGTTCCCCTCCTGCCTCTCATCAGTGCGGGAATGGTGGAATGGGGCACGTAGGGGTCTGGAATCGATCACTGCAGCTTTTAGAGCTTCTGCGTCTCAGACGCTGAAAGCTCCGCCATCAGAGGGGCCGGCAAGCTTTGGGGCAGCCGTCCGCCCAGAGCCTTCCCGCCGACGGGCAGCTGTCTGGATATGCTCTCTCCCCCGCAGCTCCACTCCATCGTCGTCTGAGCTTCCCTCGTCCGAGAGCTATGTCCCAGCCAGCAGTCAGTCCCAGCGCTGTGTCCGTCCCGCTGTTCGGCTCCCGGGAGGACTGGTCCGGTCCTCGGCGGATGCCCGGTGTTCTTTAGTCCCCAGTCGGGAGTGAGCCCGCTTTCTCTCCCTGTGCCCCGAAACCCACATAGAGATTACCAAAAAAAGAAAAACAAAAACCTGAACACGGGTGCCTGGGGGGCTCAGGCAGTAAAGCGTCTGCCTTTGGCTCAGGTCATAATCCTGGGGTCCTGGGATCAAGTCCTGCGTCGAGCTCCCTGCTCAGCACGGGGTCAGCTTCTCCCTCTCCCTCTGCTTCTCCCCCTGCTTGTGCTCTCTCTCAAATACATAATCTTAAAAAAAAAAAATCTTTGTACCGAAAACAAGGAAATTAAAGAAGGCAAATAGATGGACGGCTATATTCACTTATGGATTAGAAGACTCAGTAACAATGAAATGTCAATACTTCTAAAACTGATCAACAGATTGAACGTAATGCTAATCAAACTCCCAGCAACTTTTAAAAATATATTCACGATTCTAAAAATTATATGAAAATTTAAAGGACTCAGCCCAGACAATTTTGAAGAAAAAGAGTTCAAATAATGATATTTTATATCAATGCTTGATTTAAAAATACAGTAATCAATACAGTATGGTATTGTAAAAGGATAGAGAAATAGATTAACAGAACAGAATATGGAGTTCAAAAAGAAACCTCCATGTATAAGTTCAATTGATTTTTGACAAAGACAGTAAAGCATTCAAGGAAGTTCAAGGAAATTTCGGAACTTTTCAATGAATTGTGTTGGAACAATGTTTAGAAAAAAAAATGAACCTTGGCCCTCAACTCACACCACATGCAAAAATTAATCTGAAATGAATCATAGTCCTAAGTGCAAAAGTTAGTATCACAGCTTCTAAGAGAAACCATAGAAGAAAATCTTTATGACCTTGAGGTAGGTAAAGATTTCTTAAATGGGATATAAAATGCATTCTACGTGAAAGAAAATATTGTTAACTTAGGCTCCATCAGAATTAACATTCTACTCATTAAAAGAAACTTAGTAAAGGCAAAAGACAAGCCACCAACTTGGAGAAGAAAGTCACAATGTTCATGACAGAGATCTCATATCCAGAATATGTAAAGAACTCCCTTAAATCAATAATAAAAAGTTGGGGGCACCAGGGTGGCTCAGTCAGTTAAGCGTCTGACTCTTGACTTCTGATCAGGTCATGATCTCAGGGTCATGAGATTGAGCCCCACATTGGGGTCCGTGCTGAGCGTGGAGTCTGCTTGGGATTCTCTTGGGATGCTTGTCGGATTTCTCCCTCTGCCCCTCCTCCTGCTTGCACGAGCGTGTGCACGCGCTCTCTCTACCTCTCTCTCTAAAATAAATAAGTAAATCTTAAAAAATAATAAGAAGTCAATCTATTTGGTTTAAAACTAGAAGATTTGAACAGTCACTTCAGAGAGGTTGATACCTAAGTCAAGAAAGAACATATGAAAATATATTCAACATCATTAATTACCAGGAAATACAAATTAGAAGCATAATGATCTACCAGTACATACTCGAGAGAAGAGGTCAAACTTAGAAAGTCTTCGGAGGGGTGTTCAGCAACTGGAATTCTGATGTATCGCTGGCGGGAGTGTAAAATGCTGCAAACACCTTGTCAAAGTTTCTGGCAATTCCTCATAAAAAACAAATAGACACCTGCCGCTGGCAACTCCTTGTCCAGGTCCTTACAAAGCAGACATGGATCCAGAGAGAAAAACACTTGAACCCAAACATCCCTAGCTTCACCCTTCAAACAGGAAGCAGGAGAGCAGATAAACGAATCAGGGCATGTTTATCCAGAGGGCTACTATTTCTCAGTAAAGACAACAAGCTATGGACACGTGCTCTCACGCGGGTGAAGGTACAAACGCGGGGAGGGGAAGAAGCCGTAAGTCCACATATGTGAAGTCCGAGGAGACAAACCAAAGCCTCCATGACCCGCGTGAGAGTCGTGCTGGCGGCCGGGGGCGGGGCATCTAGACTGGCGGTCACCGGAGAGACTTATGAAGGAATTTTTGGGGGTGATGGCAAACGTTCTTGATGTCCATCAGGGGGACCTCAGACTATGTCAGTGACATCCGTGAAGGCCTCTCAGGACAGAGAGTTCCCCAGTAAGCCAGCACGCGGAAGGGCACACGTCACTTTGAGAACAGCTCCGTCTCTGTGACAAGAGACTTCCCTGTGAATTTCTCCCATTAGCATTTGTTCAGGCTGATCCCATTGTTTTATCTGCAAGTTACAAAGTTGCCAACGGACCAGGAAATCCCCAGCACTCACGATGACTTTCATATTTACTTTGAAATCAGAACAGCATGTCCCTTTGTATGATTTCACTTTTGCTTTCCTAGAGTCCTGGGCAGAACGAGTTTCTTTAGCTAAAAATGTAAGAACTTACAGTGAAATAGCATCAGTCTGGGACTGAAGTCCTTACAGCCTTTCCACCCTGTGAAACTCCTTCCAGAGAAAGTGTATTTTTTCATCCTGATTACCTTCAAGGGAAAAAAAAATTTTTTTTAATTGGTTATTTAATAATAGGATATTGAGAACACAGCAGAGGTGAGCGTTACTGAGTTTCCAAACCAGGAACAGGAGTGAGCACGTGTCTCACACCTGGCTTGCACGCGGACAGAGGAGGAAGGCTCGTAAACCAGAGAGAAATGGCCCCGTGTGTCTATTTTGTCACTGTCCTCAAGCATTTCCTTGCTTGCTTCTGCATCTAAAAGGGTATTGGAGAGAAAGTAGGTTATATGTGGGTGCTGGAGGGAAAAATGGAGTTTTTATATAAAATATTTGAGATATTCGCGGGGTTAGAGGGAAAATATAAGATAAGTCACAATACTAAAAAATTGGGCGCAGGTTAGAACGCAGAAGGCCCAGGAGGATAGACTGGCCCTGGGTTTGTGAGTCAGTCAACAGCGGTTTGCTGAACACCCCCTATTTACAGGTACCTGTGGTTCTGGAATACTGTGAACAAAATACGTGCAGGCCTTGCTCCCGTGTGACTTAGGGCTGGTACAGGAAAACAGCTCTTGTAAGGAATCTACAGTTAGGGGCCCCTGGGGGGCATCGATGGTTGAGCATCCAACTCTTGGTTTTTGGCTCAGGTCATGATCTCAGGGTGGTGAGATCGAGCCCCGTGTCGGGCTCTGCACTCAGCGGGGCACCTTCTTGGGATTCTCTCCCTCCTCTCACTCTGCTCCTCCCCCTGTTCACACACTCTAAAATAAATAAATCTTTAAGAAAAAATCAACGAGGGACACCTGGGGGGCTCAGACGGTTAAGCGTCTGCCTTTGGCTCAGGTCATGATCCCAGGGTCCTGGGATCGAGTCCCACATCAGGCTCCCTGCTCAGCGGAGAGTCTGCTTCTCCCTCTCCCTGTGGCTCTGCCCTTGCTTGTGCTCCGTCTGTCTCAAATGAATAAATAAAATCTTAAAAAAAAAAAAGAAAAAAGAAAAAATCAACCATTAAAGTTGTGTGAAATGGTGCAGAGGAGACATAGTGATCTCCTCCAGGCCCTGGCAGGTTTGGTCTCCGCTCTCAGAGAGTCTGAGGCACACGGGAATCCCGGTCCCCTCGGGATTTCTCAGGCCCCAGCCTTTTTTTTTTTTTTTTAGTAGACCCCACACCCACTGTGGAACCCAGTGCAGGCTTGGACTCACAACCCTAAGATGAAGACCTGAGCTGAGGTCAAGAGTCCGACACTTACCTCACCGCGTCACCCAGGTGCCCCAGGCCCCGTGTTTGAACTGGGATAGGTGCTCCCTTGTGCAGGGTCACTGGGTCCTTGCAAAGATTTAGTCATGGGCAAATGGGAACTCAAATGGTTCAAAGGGACCGGACAGCCTGACCCTTAATTTCCACATGTAGCTCTTCCCGAAAGTGATCAGCCTGGAAACGAGCTGTGCAGGGGGCTGGCCTGTCCTGTCTTCTCATCAACCGTGCTCTTCTGGAAAGGACAGGCGCACCTCTCACCCATCTTTGCTTTTAAAATAGTGTATTGCCCCTCGGTGTAAAATCTTCCTGGACAATTAGAGATAATTGCTGTTAGTGTTCAGAAAATGATACCTGCCTATGGAAGTGCCAGGTGGAATATAAAACATCCAGTTAAATTTGAGTGTAAGATAATAATATATTACATGGGACAAACTTATACGCCCAAATTATTTATTTCAAATTTAAATTTAACCAGGTGTCCTGTATTTTATTTTTAAAATATTTTATTCATTTATTTGAGAGAGAAAGAGCACAAGTGAGTGGGCAGAGGAGAAGCAGGCTCCCTGCTGAGCAGGGAGCCCAAGTCAGGGCTCCGTCCCAGGACCCTGGAATCATGACTTGAGCCGAAGGCAGACGCTTCACCAACTGAGCTACCCAGGTGCCCCATAACCTATATTTTAATTTCTTAACTCTGGCAACACTATCTGGGAACAAAAGGCCTGTGGTTTCCAAGTCACTGATTTCAACAAAATTGAATTGTCTACTGATAACTAAATTTCGATTAAAGATCATTAAATGGTTGGGGGGTATAAAACAGAAGTTAAAAAATTGTGAAAAATTGACATTTTTCTGGTCCTGTCTCCAGTTATTTATGCAGAGAAGGTTTTCAACACTTATCTTTAGAAACGAAAAAACAGAACAGAACCTGTGCTGAACCTGTGCATATTCTAGTAATAGGTAACACCAACAAACACACACTTGGACAGGTTGTTCAAATATTAAGCTGAAGCCCCCATTAAGATTGCATTTGTAGTAGAATTTTACTTTTTATCTTTAGTAATTATCAACACTTATGATCTATATTGTTTTGATCAACTGTGTAACAAGTACTGAAACTAGTATATCAATAATGCAGTCAAGGAGACATTTTTAACACTTAGAGCTTTATGATCACAGGAAAAAAATTAAATTCGGCTTATGCACATATTTATTTCAGAAATATGATTATAAAGATGTCTCTTGTAAACATACATTGAAATTCTGGGGGGGGCACCTGAAACTCGTATAATGCTGTTTCACTATATTGGAATCAAAATTAAAATTAAAATGGTGAGGAAGTAGATTGTTCAAGGACAAAAGGCAATGAATGATACAATTTTGCAGTTATTAAAGATGAGCTGATGTGTTAGTTGTAATGGTGGTGGGCATTAAATGGCTATGATATTTACATTCCCCTGAATTCGTTGCAAAGAATGCTGCATCAGTTTCATTATAAAATACCTAGTCCAGGGGCGCCTGGGGGGCTCAGTGGGTTAAAGCCTCTGCCTTCGGCTCGGGTCATGATCTCAGGGTCCTGGGATCGAGCCCCGCATCGGGCTCTCTGCTCAGCAGGGAGCCTGCTTTCCCCCTCTCTCTCTGCCTGCCTCTCTGGCTACTTGTGATCTCTCTCTCTGTCAAATGAATGAAATAAAAAAAAAAAAAAATACCTAGTCTGCATTTTGCAGTTGCTTTGCAACTGGGACAGCTTTTAACATTTTAATGTGAAGTTAAGAATGTGCAGAGGAAGAGTTTTTCAAAATTCTTTGGGTGGGTACATGATCAGAAGTCTGTAAGGACCACAAAGAGGTTTCCAGAAAATGTCTAATAAAGTTTTGAACAAAGCAGGCTGGGGAGTGGATTGAAATTTCCACAAGACAGATAAACGTCACCATTTTGGCACAGTTCCAGCCAGGTCCACGGAACCCGGGAGGCGTCCGCGCTCCCGCTGACTGTGAGGAATGGCATGGGGTGCAATCCGTTTGCGCAGGATGAGGAATTCCTGAGGAATGTTAAGGGCTTTGTCCTTGACTTCCCAGCGGACGGGACAGACCGGTGCGCTGGCGCAGCCCGCCCGCTCCCCTGGCTGGGGCCCTTGGGGCCAGGGGCTTGAGGTGGCCCTGGACGGGGAGCGCACAGACTCCGGCTTCCGCGAGTCACCCGCGTCACCGAGCGACCTCCCATGCGCGACGACGGGCCCAAAGGAGGAACGTACTTTTATAGCCGAGCCACCCTAGTTATAAAAACAACCCACCCAGCTTAAAAAAAAACAACAACGTTCCAATCCCGGAAACTCGTCAGGTCCTCTCGGTGTTTGGAGCAGTAGCAGTAAGCCGCCGAGAGAGCCGTGCGCCCCGGGGCCGCCCCGGCTGCCCGCTCGCACGTCAGCGCTGTCGGGAAGCCCGGCGGGGTCCGGCGGGGTCCGGCGGTCGGAGCCCCGGCGCGGTGACCCGGGGCCGCAGCCCCGCGGGCGGCCCCCCGGCCGCGGAAATCCCCCGGGGAGCTTGCCAGGCTGCGGCTTAGGGGAAGTGCGTGTGGTCACCGCCGCGGAGTTCCCCCCGTCCTGCGAGGAAAGCCCCGGCCGCGGCGGGCCGCACGGTGGGGCGGGCCCGCGGGGTCGCTAAAAGCCGCGCAGGCCTCCCGCCCGCCCCGGAGAGCAGGGCGCCCGCGGCCACCCGAGGACACGGCCGGCTCCTGGCGCTGGCGCGCGGGGCCTGGGGCGGCAGGTGGGTGCCGGGCCACCTGGGTGCGCGTGCGCGGACCTCCATTCTGGCGGGTGGGGTGCACTGGGGCGCACGGTGGAGGGCGAGGGTCGGCGGGGAGGCTCGCGGGCCAAACGGTGCTGCAGGGACCCCCTTGCCTGTGTGCACCCACGCGCCAGTCGACGGTGAGCCCGTGCGGCGGGACGCGCTCGTGGCTGGGGGACCCCCAGGGCCTGGTGGTGTTCTCGCGCCGTGGAGGGTGCCCCGTGAGCTTGCGGACTGTTTGCCCCAGAACTTCGTAGGAACAACCACATCGTTTAGGGCCCCGTGGAGGAGCGGATGTTGGCGCGCGTTGGCTCGGAGAGTAGATTTCTGGTCGCTGTCCTGGTGGGCAGCGTCAGAAGGCCGCAGTGCGGTTCATCTAGTTAGCCAGGTGTTGGGAGGCGCTGGGCGGGTGTTAAACTAACAATGGTACTAACTTGGTTTGCTAGCAGTCGTTACTAGCCCCAGCTGCTGCTAATACCTGCTGTGTGCAGGGACACCCTCCAAACACGTTTCAGGTGGTGTTTCAGGTGGTGTTTCAGGTAGTACCTGGTCATCTCCGTGGATAATAAGCTTGCTCGGGCCCAGGGAGGTTTTCTTCCCAAAGGTCACGCCCTCTGCTAGGGGGGCCTGATTGGTATCTGAAAACCCAGGACCTATGACTTCAAACCCTGATATTAAGCCATCAGGGAGCAGACTTTGTAGTCATTAAGGTAAAATTGATGTTCTTAATACCACTCAGGTGAGGGTGTTGTGGTCACCGGGTCCTGGCAAGTTTGCTGGCCTTCCCTCGTTCAGCAAGTTTTTCCATTTTGTGGGGAGCCCCGTGGATGTTGGCAGTGGGAGGGCTGGTCCAGAGCTGAAAGCTGGTTCTGCCCTGAAGGATCTCACCGTCTTGGGGAGGCAAGAAGGAAAGGCACGTTCACCCTCCAGCCTCAGAGCTGTGGGTCTGCCAGGGGCCCGGGAGGATGGACACACCTGCCAGCCCTGGGATCAAGAAGGTTGCCCACCAGAGCGGCTAAGAGAAGAGACTGAGACCTTGAGCCATTCCGAGAGGGAACCACTAGAAAGGAGACAGGAATCCCAGAGTGGTATCAAGAGGCCAAGGAAGGAGAACAGTTCTTTTCTAAGATTTTATTTATTTATTTGTGAGACAGAGTAAGTAAGCTGGGGGTGGGGAGAGGGGAAGAGGGAGAGGGAGAAGCAGGCTCCCCTCTGAGCAGGGAGCCTCGTGCAGAGCTCCATCCCAGGACCCCGAGATCGTGACCTGAGCTGAAGGCAGATGCTTCACCCACTGACCCCCTAGGCGCCCCTGGGGTAGGACGTTTCTAAGAGGAAGGGCACCCCAGCGTCAGATGCAAACATTTCCGTAGGTTTTGGGAAAGAAGGCTTTGCTGTTATTAATGTTGACAGTAGTTTTAAGTGGTGTTGGCTAAATCCAGTTGTAGTGGGAGGCCTTAACCGTAGACACTTTTGCATTCACTGGGCTGTGAAGAGACCGTGACATGCCTCACAGTGGGCCCTCGACCAGTAGGGTTCGAACCGCCTGCGGCCACTTAAACGCGCACGGTTTCGATAAGTATGATCCAATGTCGTAAATACATTTTCCTTTGCTGACTTTATTGTAAAAATACAGTACATGATACATGTAACATCAAAATACGCATTCATCGACTGTTACCAGTAAGGCCTTTAGTCCACTGCCGTTTATTATGAAGTTTTTGGGAGTCACCAGTTAGACTAGTCAGATTTTCAACAGCGTGGGGAGGGGGCGTGGCCCTGCCCCCTGCATTGTTCAAGAATCAGCTCTAGATGCTGGAGTGGAAAGTGGGGTTGAAAGAAGACTTTTGTTGCTGTTCTCATTCTGAAACTGAGACAGACTTCAGCATGCCAGCTATCTTGAAGGAAGAATCCGGAGAGAGAAGAGGAGGAGGGGAGAGGCTAGGGTTGGGAGCAGGATATCTGAAGCAGCAGGGGGGTTGTAGGGAGAAAGTCATGGATTCGGGGGCGTGAAAGGGTTAGTGCTCAGTGAGGTCTCTGAGGGATGCAGAAGGCAAAGCTGTCTTCCAAAGGGGAGCGGGGAGAGCTTTGGGAAGGATCCTGAAGGCTTCAGGGTTGCAGCGGGTGGTGGGCTAGGGAGCCGCCTTGGGCCGCGGACAGCTATGCGGGGAGGGCAGCCCCAGCCCGTGAGGTGGCGGGTGTCCCCCAGAGCTTTTGGAGGTCTGTGTGCAGAAGCGGCTAAGAGAGTTCGAATGGATGCGGGAGGGGCATCTTGGAAAATTCTCGTACTCTGATCATAAACGGTTGCCTGCCTGTCCAGAGGCTTCTGTGGGCCTTGTGTGCCCAGCCTGGCTTCTGGAGCACAAGGCCTGGGTGTACGGCCTCGGGTGTAGACAGGCTGGGCAGGTGGCATAAACGAACAGAAGCGGGACGTCTCCTTTAAACAAAAACATACTTTATGGACATATCTTAACGTGTAGGAATAGTCTCCTTTTCCACAAAGAAATACGGCACCTGCACTTTCTTCCAAACTTGTGTCTCTTAGTCCACTTTGCATTTTTGTCACTTTCGACAGACCCAGGTATTAGGACAATTTCACTTTCTTCATAACAGTCCCGTCAGAAGAACCATGGTGCCGGGTCAGTGACGCATGGCCCCGGACAGTCTCGGTGTCTGAGTCAGCGTGCCCGCTGGAAACGGTGAAGCCGCCCCTCGTGGCCAGCCCCCGTCGCCGTGTGGGAGCTGCCCTGTTGCCCATCAGGTTTCCAAGAAGAGCTTGGGGTCTAGAGTGTCATGGGAAATCTCGTACTTTTCAAAAATGTTGGCAATTAATTACGACATTAAAGAAGAAAACCTGTGATCCTGGGGCGCCTGGGGGGCTCAGTCAGTTAAGCATCTGCCTTCGGCTCAGGTCATGATTCCAAGGTCCTGGGATCGAGTCCCGTGTTGGGCTCCCTGCTCAGCGGGGAGTCTGCTTCTCCCTCTACCTCTGCCGCTCCCCTGGGGAAGTCCAGTGTGGGAATTCTGTTGTTTCTGTAACTCTTCTCTGTGTAAATTAATTTCAAAGTAACAAGTTACAGGAATGAGTCAAGCACAGAGCCAGACCTCCTTGTGCCCCTGTCGGCACCACCTTGAGCCCAAGGGTCCCCCCAGGATTTCTCAGCCGCGGCCGGGTATCCTGCAGGATCTTGTGGGCATGGTACACAGTCCTGCATGAGCAGCCCTCTGCGCTGGGGAAAAGTTTTGGAAAGAGAGCATTGTGTTATGGCTATGGATTATTTGACTTTGTAAACTGTTTTTCTTTTTTTAAAACAGGTTTTACAAAAGAGGCAAACTATTCGACTTCTTCTAGATTTTTTCCAGTTTCTTCTATAAATTAAAACCACTCAAAATGGAGGCCTAAACCCCTTAAAAGGGACTTAGTCTAATCTCCGGGAGGTAGTTTTGTGCATGAATAAACAAATTCAATAGTGAACTGGAGTTTTGGTATCCAAAGAATGTTAATTTAAAAAAACCTATCTCATATGACCGAATCTGGTCCTATGAGTTGTAACCCTAAAGTGATGATAATCTTGATTCGAATCTGACTTGTGGGCTTAAAGGGGAAGTGATTCTTGCTGGAACATATTGTTGGACTCATGGGTGCCGCACAGCATAGGAAAAAGGAACTCGTGTTTGGTAAAGATCTAAGAATGAGTGGCAGTTATCTAGAACGAAGAGTAAACATCCAGCCCTCTGCTAAATTAGAGAAATATGCAGGAGAGACCTCTGATGGGTGGGAGTCAAGAATGCATCCATCCTGATAATTTATTTGGAATAGAGTCACTAGGACTCAGCAACCAAGCTCCTGACTGTGGAAAGTAAATCTTATTTAATAAATTTTGAAACAGGCCTTAAGATGCACCAGCCAATTCTGTTCCCATTTAAGCTCTTCATTTGTAGGAAAGTTCTAGATTGTTTTGTTTTCCCTATTAAAATTATTATAGGAAGAAAAATTACTTAATTTGAGCAAGATTTGGGATATTCTGTATTTCATGGCATCGAAGATGTCATTGATTGTAAGACACGCCATCAATTTAAATACTTCTGGGAAATAAAAATGCTGCTAATTAATATCTGGGATGTTATTAATTGTAAGATACCTCTCGATAACAGAGACGCTGAAAAGATGAAAAGATGCATCCTAGAATCAGTGAAACAGGGTCATGCATTCTTCTTTTAACGTAGGTCTTAATGCTTTTTCTTTAATTCTGGCTACCAAATTTCATAATTAAAAAAAAGCAAAATAAACCTAGTTTGAGTTTAGTTCCCGTAGAGCACTTACCGAACACAGCTTCCCCCCGTGCAAACAAGCTAGCTGCGGACGTCCCATGTTTGGTCCGCAGGCTGGCTGTGTGCCGCTGCCCCGTGCCCAGGGGACCAGGCGCGAGTGGCCTCGGATGACCCAGAGTGCCCTGTGCTTTCGCGAAGGGTTTTGACTTTCTTCACGAGGAGCCATGTGGCATCACGTTGACACTGTAGGTAATTATGAAAAGGTGCAGGTGTCCATAATGGTCTCTTAGAATGCGCGCGTGTGGAAGGCACACCGTCAGCGAGCCGACACCCCGAACGCGCAGAGGACGAGAGAGGTCCCCGTGTGGGAGTCCCACCTACTGTCAAAACGAACCCAAATCAAGAGCCATGCACAAAACTACCTCCCCGAGAAAGGCTAGTCCCTTTTTCTCCGTCCCCGTCACTATGAACATCGTGCAGAACAGCCTCTTCTTGTCCAACCTGCTGAAGAGCACGCCGGTGTCTGAGCTGCGGTACGACCACTCGTGTGAGCTCTACCGCATGTCCACGTACTCGGCGTTCCCGGCCGGCGTCCCCGTCTCCGAGAGGAGCCTGGCGCGGGCGGGCTTTTACTACACCGGCTTGAACGACAGGGTCAAGTGCTTCTGCTGCGGCCTGATGCTGGACAACTGGAAACCGGGGGACCACCCTGTGGAGAAGCACAGGAAGCTGTACCCCAGCTGCGCCTTCCTTCGGAGTCTGAGCTCAGCCACCGTTTCAGCAGCCAGCCCGCCGCTGCCGCCTCCCTCAGGGACAGAGTCCACACACCCACTGCCTCCCGGCGCCGAGATGACAGGGTACTTCAGTGGGTCCTACTCCAGCTTCCCATCGAATCCCGTGAACCTCAGACCGAATCGGGAGCTGCCTCCCTGGAGGCCCAGCCCCGACCACGGCGCCGTGAAAACCGCCGAGGAAAGGTTGCTCACCTTCCAGACGTGGCCCTTGACGTCCCCGCTGGCGCCGGATCTGGCCCGAGCCGGCTTCTACTACGTAGGGCCTGGGGACAGAGTGGCCTGCTTCGCCTGCGGCGGGAAGCTGAGCAACTGGGAACCCAATGACGACGCTCTGTCCGAGCACCTGAGACACTTCCCCGACTGCCCCTTCGTGGAGACGCAGCTGCAGGATGCGCTGGGGCGCACCGTGTCCAACGGCAGCATGCAGACCCACGCGGCCCGCCTGAAGACCTTCCGCAGCTGGCCCTCGCCCGTGCCGGTCCCCCCCGAGCAGCTGGCCGCCGCGGGCTTCTACTACGTGGGTGAGGACGCCCTCCGGGCATCCGAGGGACGGTCCCCGCGCCCGAGCGGCCGGCCGCCGCGGGCTTCTACTCCGCGGGTGAGGACGCCCTCCGGGCATCCGAGGGACGGTCCCCGCGCCCGAGCGGCCGGCCGCCGCGGGCTTCTACACGGGTGAGGACGCCCCTCCGGGCATCCGTGGGATGGTCCCTGCGCTGCCCCTTCCGCAGTCGGGGTGGGCACATGACGGGAATTCATGCGTGTTGGTCCAAAATTAATTTCAGGTCACAGCGACGACGTCAAATGCTTTTGCTGTGACGGCGGACTGCGGTGTTGGGAGTCCGGAGACGACCCGTGGGTCGAGCACGCCAAGTGGTTTCCAAGGTAACTTGCACAACTCTCTTTGCAGATGGTGGTGCTTGTTAGGAGATGGGCGGTTCGTATTTCCCTTAGAATCAGCTCTTGCTTGACTCTTTGTTTAAAAAATGTGCTCGTGAGCAAATTTAGGATGGATGACTTAGAAAAATAAACCGTTTTAGTGAAAGAGGCTTAGGGTGTTTTTTGCATATAACAAAAAATATGTATGTTTTAAAATAATATATGTTCATTAGAAAACCAAAATCACACCTTGTAGAAAAGTACAGAGAAAAAAATGTAAGTGTCCAGAAATCTCACTATCTGAAGAGGACCCGTTGATAAATTCATAAAGAAGATGTGGCTCATATATACAATGGAACATTACTCAGCCATAAGAAAGGAAATCCTGCCATTTGTAATGACATGGACAGAACTAGAGAGTATTATGCTGAGCAAAATAAATCAGAGAAAGATCATTATCATATGATCTCACTCATGTGGAATTTAAGAAACAAAACAGAGGCTAATAGAGGAAGCAAGGAAAAGATAAAACAAGCAAAATCAGGGAGACAAACCATAAGAGACTCTTAATCATAGGAAACAAACAGGGTCGCTGGAGGGAGGTGGGTGGGGGGATGGGGTAACTGGGGGATGGGCATGAAGGAGGGCACGTGACATGATGAGCACTGGGTGTTGTATACAACTGATGAATCACTGACCTCTACCTCTGAAACCAGTAATACACTCTACATTACTTAATTGAATTTAAATTTTTGTAAAATGAAGTTATTTTAACATTTGAAAATAAAATAGAGGCCCACTTAGCATTTTAGTGAATATCCCTGCAAACGCTTCTTTATGCATGTATACATATAAATGTATATAATATTACATGAATTAGATATTATATATGCTGTTTTGAAACATTTTTTCAATCGGTCTTATGTCTCGGACATGTTTCCATTTTTTCAACATTTAATATTAATTGATTGTCTATTGCCAGGCACTGTTCCCGTGGTCAAAATACTCAGTCGAACAAACCAAGATCCTTGGTCTCCTATGTTAATTTAATAGCGAGAGAGGCAGACAGTGAATAAAAATGTAATAAATGAGTTATGTAGCCCGTGAGAAGGTAGTAGGTTCCATGGATAGAAAGAAAGAACAGAGCTGGGTGAGAAGAATCAGAGGCAGGTCACAATGTGAGATGGGGGTCGGGAAAGAGAGACCCACGCCGTCTGTTTGCATCACTACAGAACCCTTTGTTGTCCGTTCTTACACTGGCGACGATTCTATGCTGATTTACACTCTCCTTTTTGTCCTGAAATCAGGTGACTTATCGTTATACTTTTCATGATCAAAACTTTTAGTGTCTTTAATGTTGTTTGCTAAGCTCCATAACCTGACTTATTTTCCTTATATACGTTTTTAGTGTAATATTCTATTTATAGCCCCTTTATATGCCCCAAATATTTCAGATTTCAGAAGTTACAAAGATTAAGAAGAATACCTTACCCACATGTTTTGAGCAGTGCTGCTAGCCTTCCGCCGTGGTAATTTTGTGAATGCGTGAAAAGAAGGGCGAGTTTGCTCTCGCAGTGAGAGGGGCTCGTCTTGTGCTTGAGTTAGACCGTGAGGTGTGTAATCTAGGAATTGCCAGATTTGCGAGGATCTGACTTATCAGAAAATGTGTTCACCTTCCTCATTATTTCTCTTGTCCCTCTTCGTATGTTGTGAACTCTTAACCCTACAAACCTCGCATATGAGCAGTGTTGTCAATGGGGGAGCTTTCTACGTGTCTCCTCGGCCCTGTCCTCGGTGTGGCAACTGTCCACAGCCATCCTCGAACATTCGGGGACAGCAGCTGGAGGCTCTGGCGGAGATGGCCCTCCTGGGCCCAGGACACTGGGAGCCTCGTGCTCCGCGCAGCCTCTCTCGCTTACAACGTCTCGCCTTTGCCACGGGAGACGGAATGAGCGTCAGTGGTTCCATATGTGTCGATGTTCACCGGAAATACTGGACGGGCTACAAACGGTGGGGTTAAGATAACCCCCCAAACTTAATTTTGTTTACATTTTAGGTGTGAGTACTTGATTCGCATCAAAGGACAAGAGTTCATCAGTCAGATTCAAGCCAGTTACCCTCATCTACTTGAACAGGTAGGGATGGCGTTTTTAGATCATCGGTTAACAACACATAAATCGTCTTTCAATACTTACAGAGAGTCGTACTTTAGTGAAAAGACAGGAGTGGCTTTAAAAATACATCCCATTTTTAAAAAATACTCAACATGATCTTAGAACTATTCTTTAGATAAAAACAGATTCAGAGTTAGAGACCTCCTGAAAAATAATATTTAAGGTATGGCCCGAAGTATTTCTGTAATAAGGTTGCAAAAAATTAAATTATTTAAGGAAGAAAATTGGCTGGGATGGTAGCATTTAAAATAATAATTTCTGTTTAAAAGATTTGAGAAGGAGAATTTTATTGCTCCTTCTAATCTTCCTGGAAGGGCATTGCTGGGAAGACGGCGGAGCAGGAGGACCCTAGGCTCACCTGGCCCGTCCCGTGGATACAAGTAGATAACACCCTCATCAGCGTAAATAACCCAGAAAGTGACCTGGAGGCTGGCAGAGCAGACTCTCCACAGCTAAATGTAGAGGGCAGGCCACACTGAAGAGGGCAGGAAGGGCAGAGACTCTGTGCCCATCTGCGGGAGGGAGGCAGCCCCAGGCCCAGAGCGGGAGAGAAACATGCCCTCACACCCGGGAGCCCACCTGCTCCCGGGGAAGACGAATCCCCATAACATTTGGTTTTGAAGACCTGAGGGTCGAATTTTGTCAGTTTTTACAACCAGCAGGACTGAAAACTGGAATTTTAAAAAATCCCCAGGCCGGGGTCTGGGACAGCTGGTGGGAGAGAGGAAACTGAGTCCCTGCCCTTAAAGACACAGCACAAGAAACAGCCTGCGGAGATGCAGGGAGAGAAGCAGGTCGAAGCACTCCTTGGCCCTGGGAGGCGGAGTTACTCAGGGTCTCAGAGTTCACTGAGGGACATCTCCAGGGGCGCAGGAGCTGGCGGGACCGCCCCCTGCCTCTGCCCTTCGGCGTAAACACACGGCCACCTCTGTGGTTCGGGGCTGCCACATCTCTGGTCTCGCTCAGCTCAATCCCAGGGGCCCCCAGACTGGCCCACAAACCACTCCGGGACGAAACCCTGCCCAAGACTGCCTGCGCCGACGGCTGCAGCGAGGGCAGAAGGGGCTCAGCCAGAGCAGCCGGGCATGCACGGCACACGCGGGACACAGCCCGGAAGTCCGGGTGCTGGGGAGCGGGGGACACGGCACCGCAGGGCACCGCAGGGCCCCCTCTTCGTAAGGCCACTGCTCTCCAGAGCAGGAGATGGTGCTGACTTCGCTCACACACAGGCACACACACACACACAGCGAGGAGACAGGGACCCGTCCCAGATGGAAGACAGGACACAATCACAGCAGGAGACCCAAGGGAGTCAGCCGTGAGGAACATGCCTGATGGAGAGTGTAAAGCAGTGAGCATAAGGACACTCACTGGACTGGAGACACGAGCGAGCCCGGGACACAGAGGTAAAGAATAACACGGCAGAGATAAATGAGAAACACTCTTTTTTTTTTTTAATTTTATTTTTTTTTAATTTTATTTATTTGACAGAGAGCGAGAGAGGGAACACAAGCAGGGGGAGTGGGAGAGGGAGAAGCAGGCTCTCCGCGGAGCAGGGAGCCTGATGTTGGCCTCGATCCCAGGACCCTGGGATCATGACCTGAGCCGAAGGCAGACGCTTGACGCCTGAGCCACCCAGGCGCCCTGAAAAACACTCTTGATGAAATGAACAGCAGGCTGGAAGAAGTGGATGAATGAATTAATGACCTAGAAGACAGAGTAATAGAAAGTTATGAAGCTGAGCAGGAGAGAGAAAAAAATTATGCAAAATGAGAATAAACTTTAGGGAATTGAGCGACTCCATCAAGCATAAAAATATTCGCATAATACGGATCTAAGAAGAAAAAAAGAGAGAAAAGGGGGGAAGAAAATTTATCCGAAGAATTAATAGCTGAAAACTTCCTGAATCTGAGGAAAGAAACAGATACCCAGGTCCAAGAGGTAGAGAGAGCCTCCAACAAAATCAACCCAAGGAGTTCCACACCAAGACACACAGTAATCAAAATGGCAAAAAGTAATGATAAAGACAGAATCTAAAAAGCGAGGAGAAAAAAAGACCGTTCCCTATAAGGGAAGCCCCCTAAGTCTAGCAGAGGTTTTTCAGCAGAAACCGGGCAGGCCGGAAGGGTGTGGCAGGAGATAGAGTGCTGAATGGGAAATGATCTTCCTGGAAAAGCAGATAAGCACCTATGTGATAGTTTGAGGGTCAAACAATTTCTAGCCACAGTCAGTAGAACTGATATAGGATCCAGCTTATCCCAAACAATGACCCAGGAAGTAAGAAATGCAAACAATGATTGTCTCCTAGATCACTGGGGAGATGTGGCACTTTTCTGGCCTTCATGAATATAGATTCCGTGAAGAATAGTTTATGGTGTAGAGAATAACTCTTGAATGTAAATGATATATTGCTTTCAGGATAAAAAAATCATTTTGCCTATAAGCAAGTCAGTTTGCAATAAGTTGAATAAAATAAATCTCTCGACTCATTTATATTGTAATGGACAGGCGAAGACTTGTATTTTAATTTATAAACTTTTTTTTTTCCTGTAGCTGTTATCTACGTCAGACAACACAGAAGATGAAAATGCTGAATCCCCAAGTACGTATAGCGACAATAATTACTGCATTTGAACAGAACCACTGTGGAGACTGAAAGCTGGTAATGGTCATAATGGACACTGGGATGATGCTCTACATTATGCACTCTCAGTGCATTAAGCTGGTGGTTCTCAACCCTTAGTGCGCGTCGTAATTGCCTAAGGAACCAGATTTCTGGTCTCCCCCGTGAACCTACCGTATTGAGCCATGGTGTCTCAGGGCGGGACTTGAATATCTGTAGTTTGAGTAGAGCCTGCCTCCAGCCTTGCCCTGGTCCTGGGAATGCGGGCGCTGTGACAGGCGATCGCTCACGTGTTCTTTCTGTAACGTGAAGAGGGTAGAGAATATTAGTCCCATTCCTCAACAGCGACCCTGCGGCTCAGAGAGGTTACACGACCTGTCTTTTGAGGCTAACCCTAAAAGGTGACACAGCCGGTATTTGAACACGCTGTTCTACTCCGTTCTCTAGGGTTTAATTCAGTTCAGTAAATATTTATCGTGGGTCTGCTACTCTGAGGAAAGAACACAGAACAGGGTGAACAGAACCCTTCTCTCGTGAGCGAGCCGTCCGGGGACACAGGCAAGGACGCAGGAAGGAGGAAGGGATGTGGCTGGAAAAGTAAGGGGTGCTGTGCTGTGGGAGCCCGTGAGGGGCCGTGCACCCTGACTTTGGAAGAATAGAAAGGCTTTCTGGAGGACGCATTTGCCTTAGCACCGGGTCGAAGGGAAAGGGAGGAGTTAAGCAGATGACAGAGGGAGAAAAAGAATATTCTAGGCAGAGAGAACAGTGCATGAAGTCTTAAGTCACAAAAACAAAACAGGGACGTTTGCAGAACTGAACAAAACTGCATGTGGCTGGAGTGGGATTTGCGAACAGGAGAATGAAGGAGGCAGGCCCGCGCTCAGAGCGATCAGCCAGGCAGGTCGAGTGTGACCCGAGAGCCATCGTCTGGGACTCCTGTGGGAACGAGAACGTGGCAGGTGAAGAGACTGCAGAGGCGAGCGGGGCCCCGATGGGCGGCGGCTTGTGAGCCCACCGCGGAGCGTTTGTGAGAACGGTGGGACTGCGGCCGGGATTTCTAAAGGAGGGCCACACAGCTGGGTTTGTGTTCACGAAAATACACTCTGGTGGCATTGCCGAGAGGGCACAAGACAGGAGAGGCACCGGAGGAGGCCCCACAGGGATTGGGTGAGTGAGGACAGTGGCTTCTTTGAAAAACACGGGAAACATACTTGATTTAGAAAGCTGATTTGTTCATTCATCATGGGGAGAAAACAGTGCTCATTGGACAGGGGTCCCCGACACTCTGTTCCACCCTCCCACTCACCGTTATGCCCAATAGTGCACATTTTGTATCGCAACACAATATTCCATATTCTTATTTTAGTGACTGGACACGTACATCATGATTTTAAATTGAACAAAGTTACTATAAAACAATGCCTATGTGTTTTCTGGGCTTTGTTTTTGAAACTGTGAAAACTTTCAATTCAAAAGATACACAGACTCTGCCAACGCGGTGAAATCCTTTATTTCGTGTAGTTGTCCATTTTGGCCCCGGAGAAAACCGTTCAGAAGACGCGGTCATGATGAACACGCCGGTGGTGAAGGCCGCCTTGGAGATGGGCTTCAGCAGGAGCCTGGTGAGGCAGACGGCGCAGAGTAGGATCCTGAGCACGGGCGAGAATTACAGAACCGTGAACGAGATCGTGTCGGACTTACTTCACGCGGAAGACGAACTGAGGGAAGAGGAGAAAGAGCAAGCAGCTGAGAACAGAGACTCAGGTACGGACCTGCACTGACCGGTGTCCTTGTCCGTGCGGGAGTGAGGTCCCTGTGCGGGCGTGAGGTCACCATGAGATGTGACATCGCCGCATGGGTGTGAGGTCACCATGAGACGTGACGTCATTGTGTGGGTGCGAGGTCCCCATGTGGGTGTGATGTCACTGGGGGTGTGAGGTCACTGTGCGGGTGTGAGGTCCCTGTGCGGGTGTGAGGTTACCGTGGGATGTGACGTCGCTGCGTGGGTGTGAGGTCACCATGCAGGTATGAGGTCACCGTGAGATGTGACGTCATTGTGTGGTCACTGTGTGGGTGCGAGGTCACCGTGTGGGTATGATATCACTGGGGGTGTGAGGTCACTGTGCAGGTGTGAGGTCACCATGAGACGTGACGTCACCATGCAGGTGTGAGGTCACCGTGTGGGTGCGAGGTTACTGTGAGATGTGACATCGCCGTGCAGGTGTGAGGTCACCGTGTGGGTGTGATGTCACTGGGGGTGTGAGGTCACCCTGAGACGTGACGTTGCCGTGCAGGTGTGAGGTCACCGTGCGGGTGTGAGGTTGCTGTGAGGGTGTGACATCATCATGATGATGTCACCATGCGATGTGCTGTCACCTTGCAGATGCGCCATCGCCATGCGGGTACGACGTCACCATGCGGATGTGACATCACTGTGCGGGTGTGATGTCACCATGCAGGCGTGATGTCACTGTGTCAGTCACAGAAGACTCAGGGCCGTCAGGTGTTCTGCACGGTGTTCTCAGTTTGAACTCTAGAAATTTTTTACGTTACAGTGTACTTGAATTGCTCATCAGTTGATTGAAAATGTGTGTGTTGAGTGAAAGCATGTTCTTTTGTTTTTTTTAAAGATTTTCTTTATTTATTTGACAGAGAGAGAGAGATCACAAGTAGGCAGAGAGGCAGGCAGAGAGAGAGGGGGAAGCAGGCCTGTTGTGTGTGCACCTGCCCAGCTCGCTGTCTGCATGTGCTCTGTGCTCAAGAAATACTGGTGGATGAGCGAATGAAAGTATTTCCGCTTAGGTTACTGAGGACTTTACAATTTCCCAAGAATGGTAGGTAAATGATTTCTTGACGGGTGTGTAAGTAAAGAGACAATTTAGAATATTACTTCCAGAGCAAAAGAATAATAGGCTTCAAAGGTATGTTGAAGTCTTTACCTCTTACAGTCTATGACTTTGAAATGAGTTTATTTTCCTTAAGCACTAGCAATACAATTTTGGAAATCTTGGGACACCTGGGTGGCTCAGTCAGTGAAGTGTCTGCCTTCGGCTCAGGTCATGATCTCAGGGTCCTGGGATCGAGCCCCGCATCGGGCTCTCTGCTCGGCGGGGAGTCTGCTTCCCCTCTCTCTCTGCCTCTCTGCCTACTTGTGATCTCTCTCTCTCTGTCAAATAAATAAATAAAAATCTTTAAAAAAAAAAATTTCAGAGAACTTATTACATTAGTCTAAGTTAAATGTAATTAGAAAAATAAACCTTAGAGGCATGTGGGTCCCTCAGTCAGTTGTGCATCTGATGATTGATTTCAGTTCAGGTCATGATCTTAGGGTGGTGAGATCCAGTCTGCATCGGGCTCTGCGCTTAGTCGTCTTGTCCCTCTGCCCCTCCTGCTTCTCCCCCTCCCCGTTCTCTCTCTCTGTAATAAATAAGTCTTTAAAAAAAGGGAAAGAAATCTTAGATGGAAAAATGAATATATGTCAACATCAGGTGTGAATTACATGTTAATTTTCCGGGGTATCACTACTTCCCCACCAGATGATTTAACGGAGTATAGTAGGTGCTAATTCTTGGCCCTCTGGCCATGATGTTTCTTCTCCTGCTGCTCTCTAGATCACTAAGGCTTACTTGCTGGTCTGTTCCACAGATATTTAAGGAGTGTGTCCTTAGTGCCAGACACTGTCCCAGAACCTGGTCCTTTTCCCAGTTATTCCCAGAGCTCCAGTTACCTTCAAAATGGGTATCTCTGGCTTTGACTTTTTTTTTTTTTTACTTTTTTTTTTTAATAACACATAATGTATTATTTGCCCCAGGGTACATGTCTGTGTGGCCGTGACTTTTTTACTAAGCACTATTTTTTATTGAACGGTTCTACTTTTATGTCCTATTACTTGACAGAGTCAGTGTTTCTAAAATCCAACAGTCCTCTTCCCCCAAATAATTTTTTTAGACCGCCCAACTTCTGTCATCGGTTATTTTATAGAAAGAGCTTTATGGATCATGGCAAAATTGTGTAGTAATGAATAAACTTAGATTCACAAGTCCTATTCCAAGGGGATAATAAAATTGCAGAATTTCAAAATATAAAATATTTTATCAATAGATACAAAATCTGGATCTCAAGGGAGAATACAATGATCCTTATAGACAGGAAGGTATCATTCAGAAGTAGGATTTAATTTTTAAGAGCCTGTTAGTGCCTTTCCCCACTTACTATAAAAGATTTGGGTGATGGCACTGTCATGTCTAATTTGGGGAAATAATTAGAACTTTACCCTGAAAGGGAATTTTGGAGAAATTTCCCAGGTGAATGATACTTGAAATGAACGTTCTGTCATTTTAATCTCTGGCTTCTGTCTGTCCCCACGTTGAGAAGATTGAACCGGAGTTTCATGTTCTTAGGTCTGAACTGGATTTGGTTAAAGGCTGGGCGGCCATGCGCCTCCCGTGCGCCTTCCGACGTCCGCCTCCCGTTCCCGTGTGGATCCTGCCGCGGGCGCTGTGGGAACGTGAATGGGGGGGGACCCACAAGGCCGAGCGCTGACTTCGCTGGGACCCCCACGTCCAGCAGCCCCCTGCGGTGCCCACGGGGGCCGTGACTTCAGCCGTGTGTCTGTGTGGAAGGACGGCTGTGAGCGGAGGTGGGACGCGTCTGTGTTTGTTTTCTGTTTCATGAAGACGATGCAGCGCTGATCCGGCAGAACAGAATGGTGCTCTTCCAGCGCGTGACTCAGGTGCTGCCGATCCTGGACAGTCTGCTGGCAGCCGGAGTGATCAGCGAGCACGAGCACGGCGCGATCAAGCAGAAGGCGCCCACGTCCCTGCAGGCCAGGGAGCTGATCGACACCGTGTTGGCGAAGGGACCCTTTGCTGCCACCGTATTTAAAAACTCTCTGCAAGAAACAGACCCCCTGTTATACAAGCATTTCTTTGGTGAGTGCCGCTCGAGGACTCCGGGGAACTTTCTAGGTCAGTTGGAAACACGCTGGTAGAGTGACGAGCGGCGGCCGGGGCGTGGGAGTGTCGAATCCCAATTCTGCACCCCCGAAATGAGTACGACACTGTATGTTAACTCACGGGCACTTAAAATTCAATCCAGTTCAATTAAAAAAACAATATGCCCTTAGCGATACTTTGGGATCCCTGGAAATGATTCAGTCTAATGTATAAACTTGCACAACAAGATGAAAGATTTTTGTGGCTCTTGACGTTGTGACTGCTGTGGTTAGCATTTGGCCCTAAGCTGTTAGCTTAAAAGTAGGTATTTTGTGGCTAAATATTAACCTTACTTGTTACTAATAATGCTGTTTGTGTTTCTCCCGTAGTGCAACAGGACCTAAAGTATATTCCCCCGGAAAACGTCTCAGGTAAAATAGTACTAATAATTTAAACCCGTAGAAATCATGGGTTTCGTTTTCTTGGTTTTTGTGGGAGAAGCAAGTTGCCTTTCATTAAGAATTCTTCCGTGTCGTCAGATTTGCCCGTGGAAGAGCAGCTGAGGCGGCTGCAGGAGGAGAGGACGTGCAAAGTGTGCATGGACAGGGAGGTGTCCATCGTGTTCATCCCCTGCGGCCACCTGGTCGTGTGCCAGGAATGCGCCCCGTCGCTACGGAGATGTCCTATCTGTCGGGGTGCGGTCAAGGGCACAGTGCGCACGTTTCTTTCCTGAAGGGCCCCAACTTTGTCTACGCTTTTAAGATTAATGGGTTAAATGTATTGTAACTTTGACTACCAAGTGTGGTTTCCCTAAGACTTTTGACCTCTTTTCTACTCAAAACTGTTTTATGTAAACACCTATGTAAACGCTGTGAGCTGTGAGTACGAGAGAGAGAGAGAGAGAGAGAGAGAGAGAGAGAGAGAACAATAGGCTTTTGTTCGTGTGAACAAAGACATAGCACTACAAGCACAATGCTAAGTGAGAACTTCAGCACTACTGAAATGCTGGGTGAATGAAGCGCTCAGAATTTTATCCTATTAAGACACAGGCGAGCATGGATGAGCAGCCTTTCTTGACCCGCTTCCTGTTGGTAGAAGGTCTTGTTATTTGCTGAATGACCTTCTGGGGACTTGGTGCTTTTGTAAAGAAGTTTAATAAAGCCATCAGAATGACTCTTGTTCTTAAACTCTGTTTCTGGATCCGTTTACTCCCACCCAGGCTCTCCTCCATCCTCCTGAAGACCCCGTGGGTGTTGGACTGTCTTTAGATCCCTTTCTCAAAGATGGTTTTCCACTCACGTGGTAGATCTCGGGGTGGGGGGAGCCCCACTCGGCTTTCCTCAGTAGGGTTTTGTGGGATGTCTGAGTCGAGAGCAGCAGGCTTGCTTGTTCATTCGGGAAGTCTCACGCCTGCCCTGCCCGTCAGGAACCGTTCCTTGTTTTGTTCTCACCGCTCTGCTCTGAAATCCGGGACTCGGTCTCCGTGTTAGCTGCCCGGGCTGGAGCCCGCAGCCCATTCTGGTGAATACATTCATTCTGTACTGTCAGGGCGGGACGTTTTCCTTGTGTGCATTACTTTTTGGTACTCAGCATGCCTAATTCATCATTCTCTATCCTTTGTTTCCTGTAGACCTACTGGGGCTTTAGAACCAGAAGTAACGCTGGAATGGGGAATATTGTCGGGGGACAAGCAAAGGTCAGTCCTCGAAAGCACTTCTAGATGTCTGCTGGAGGCCTACAGAGAAAGGGTGGGAACCCAGCAAGGACAAGAGGGTCCATCTCTTGGCGCAGGGAGACTGACTCCTTTGGGGAGCCGCTGACTTTGCCTCCCCGTACAAAGGCTCCGGGGACTGGCCACAGAGTAGCAGCTTCCTCCTGGGGCACCAGAATAATTGCAACAGTGCTTTATCGCTTAGGGCCTTTGTAACCTAACATTGTTATAGGACAAATATTTAGAAAGGACATTCCCTTTTTGCAACATTTTTTTAAAAAAATCTGGTTCTTACTGCATACTACACTTACTATTTTAATTTTGCCATCTCCACTGTGAAACTCTTGTTCATTGCTCATTTTGGTAATACATAGGTAACGTAGCCAACTTACTTATTCAGATGTTTTGTTATTCCCCTAAGTGTTCGTGAACTTGAAAACCTGTTTTGGAAAAAATAAATCACCGTAGATAATAATGGTAGCTCAGTGTGCTGACGGTCAGGCACCATTTTGGAGGGCTTGACCTGCATTAATTCATTTGATTCTCTCCAACCTTATCCCCTCCATCCCAATCCAACCTGGTCTTTAGTCCCCTGAATCGGGTAGGTAGTTTAAACCTCAATATACAAGATATATAATAAGTGCTATAGTTCAGAATGTTGTACCAAGCTTAATTTCATACTTGGGTCATGCTCACGACTCTCACGTCTCTCTTGTCACTTCCTGAGACTGACTTGATGTTCGTAGCTCCTGGTCCCTGTTTGGTCACAGTCAATGTCCTTCAACTGTCTTCATCTCCTTCTGATGTCTTACGTGTCTAGTAGACCTCATGGGTATTTACTAAGTAAATTCCAGGCAGAACTATCAGATGGAATGTTGAAGGGATTCACTCTCCTAGAAGCAACACTAATATCCTTGAAAGGAGTCGTTATTACTCCTTCTTTTTAAAACTGTGCCCACACCCACTTCTAGAGTCGAGAGGAGTTAGGGCTCATTTCCACTTTGTACCGTGAAAATGATGGGCATTTTTTGAAATTGCACAATCTACTTCTCCTTTATCAGACTCACATGGCCTGCATAGTTTTTGCCCTCATTTTCTGCCCCTTTCCCCTTACTCACGACATCCCACACTTTCTAAGCATGACAAGCTCTTTTGCTTCAAGTCTTTGCCTGGAATGTTCTTTCATTCACTCTTTTTTCTTTTTTTCTTTTTTTTCATTCACTCTTTACCTGGGAAATTCCTATTCATTTTTCAGGTCTTACTTGCCCTAGATGTTACCTCCTCCGAGAGATGTTCTCTGACTTCCACCACCTAAATCGTGTCTCCAACTGTCTTTCCAATGGCCTCATTGTTTTTTTTTCTTTATAACATTGTATAACGCAATTTCTATTTATAGATTTCTTTAATGTCATATTCCATTGTCAACATTTCCAGGAGAATAAGAACCAAGTGTTTTTGTTTTGTTTTTTGAAAGATTTTATTTATTTGAGAGAGACAGAGATAGCGACAGAGATAGAGCACGAGCAGGGAGGAGAGGGAGAAGCAGGCTCCTCACTGAGCAGAGAGCCCGGCGTGGGACTCGATCTCAGGACCCTGGGATCATGACCTGAGCCGAAGGCAGCTGCTTCCCCTGTGGAGCCGCCCAGGCGCCCAAGACCCTGTGTGTTGCTCACCAGTGTAGGATCCCACCTAGCACAGAGCCTGACGGAGAACACGTGCTTCCTGAGCACGTGACTCTCGGTGAGTGGGGGTGGGGTGTGAGACAGATTTCTTCTCCCTGAATTACTGCTCTTGGGAATCGGAACTCCCATTCAGAATCATGGGCCGAATACTGCACTCCTTTAGAGATCAAGAGGAATTTTTAGGGAGGAAAGCACAACCCAATTAAAGATTGATGTGCAGGCTGGGATGTGGAACTCTGTTCTGAATGATGAAACAAGGCGTTTCAACGTGGAAAGAGCCTTTCCAGAACCCCCAACATGGGCGTTAGAATCCTGGTTATAACAGTGGTAATAGACATTTACAGAACTCGTGTGTCCTAGGTATCTCTACACATTACTTACCGGAGATGCGCTGCCGTTTAAGAAAGGCCGTAGAGCCCAGGGATGGACCCTGCAGGCTCTGGGTTCAAATCACCGCTGCGTGACCTTGAGTGACCTTGGGCTAATTACTTAGCATGCCCGTACTGCTGTGTGCATCTGCGTGGAATGAAGATGATAGAACAGTATCTCAAGGAATTGTGCTAAGGATTTAATGAGTTAATACATGTAAGGTGCTTGGAATGCTCACACAATGTTATTAAGTAGATACTGCTCTTGGTTTTTGTTGTTGTTGGTTTTTTTAAAAGATTTATTTATTTGAGAAAGAGGGAGAGGGCAAGCACCTGAGTGCGGGGGAGGGGGGGAGAGACCGTCCAAGCCGACCCCATCCTGATCTCACCACCCTGAGATCAGGACCTGAGCCGAATTCAAGAGTCGGTTGCTCAACCAAGACTGAGCCCCCCCCCCCCCCCCGCACTACTCCTGTTTTGTAAAGACATAGAAACTGAGCTTAAGAGAGGCTGCGTGCCACCATCCACACCCCCCTCTTGCATTAAATTTTTTCTTGAGTTCCCTTATTGTCTCTGTGCTTGACTTAATGGTGACTTATCACCTTATATAGGGTTTGATTATTGGTCTCTTCTGCTAGCCTGTGAGCTCGTGGGCAAGGACAGCTTTAGAATTTTTGTCCGCAGTATACACTCATTTATAAATATTTCTTGAATGAGTTAGATAATTTGCTCAAGGCCATATTGGTGTAGTTTTGGAATGTTGGTAAAGTCCAGAATCGATGGCAAAGATTTCTTGAGTTGTCCTTGGTGCAAAAAGGTGGTTTTATTAGAGCCCCAGGGACAGGACCTGTCTGCCCCCGGGATTGTGAGGGACAACTGATTATATAATTTGGTGTTAGGGGAAGTAAAGGTAAGGGAAGTTGCAAAGGGATTTGCAAATGCTAGAGAAGACTCACAGGACCCCGGAGGCCAGGGTATTGTCAAACTAAGGTTTTTCCCTCTAGTGAGGCATTAACACTATGATTGAGAGTTCCTGCAGGAAGCTCAGACTTCGTCTGTCTCAAGTATTTGTCAGTGGGCTGCAGGTTAGAAGGACATTTCATTTTCTCTACATTTCCTTTTTTTTTTTTTTTAGGATTTTATTTATTTATTTGACAGAGAGAGAGAGAGGGAACACAAGCAGGGGGAGTGAGAGAGGGAGAAGCAGGATCCCCGCTGAGCAGGGAGCCTGATGCGGGGCATGATCCCAGGAATCATCACCTGAACCGAAGGTGGAGGCCTAAATGAGCCCCCCAGGCACCCCTCTACATTTCCTTCTGCCTTTGTTTCCCACATCAGTATAACTCAAGGAAAAGCACGGAGGGCGAGGGCTATCTGCCTATAGCTGGCAAAATGACGTATGATTGTACCATCTGACCTAATAGTCCAACTTCTGGGACTATATCTTAGAATAAGATGTGTGGCCACAATTATTCATTACAGCACTACGTGTCATAGCAAAAGGTTGGAAACCACCCAGATGTTCATCAGTAAGGTGTATTTGAATACATTATGATACTAGCTGAATAGAGTTGGTACCTTTACACAGTGGAGGACTGGGCAGAAATGAGGACTCTCTCTATGCCAGCATCGAGTGAGCTCCAGGATTTATTATTAAGTGAAAAAAGGAGGAAAAAAGCATGCCACTATTTAAGAAAAAAGGAGCTATGGATAAATATATGATTAACTCCAATTTAAAACTGAAAAAAAAAATGAACCATAAAGAAATGTTTAAATCACTACCAATGCAACAAGAAGGGAGTAGAATGGAAATTTTTTCTGTGAAGGAAGGGAGGGATACATGGCCGATGAGGTTAAATAAAACCTTGAATTCCTGAATTGGAATTCAATGTGAGATTCATGGTGCATTTTATTATAAAAACAAATTGAGAAAAAAACCAAAACAAGAGCATATTACTCAGCTCTCTTCATGAAACAAGTTATAAAAACATTACGACTCGGGGTGCCTGGGTGGCTCAGTCAGTTAAGCATCTGCCTTCAGCTCAGGTCAGGATCCCAGAGCTCTGGGATCAAGCCCCTCCTCTGGCTCCCTGCTCCACAGGGAATCTGCGTCTCCTTCTGCCTGCTGCTCCCCTTGCTTGTGCATGCCCTCTCTCTCTCTCTGCCAAATAAATAAAAGCTTTAAAACAACAACAACAACAAAACATTACAACTCAAGAAGCATCAACACCGAAAACATTCAGATTTATGGTCTTTAAATACTATTCCCCACTAAATAAATCAGAGCACTTTGAATAAATGCTTATTACAGGTATGAGGTAAGCCATGTACAAAACCAGCCTGGCAAGCAAAACTACTGGCACCATGTGAAAAGGCCGTGGGAGCCAATGTGAATATGCTCTATTGGGCTAAGATAAAATCCCTGAGCACTGAAGAGTAGAATTTTGCCCACCCTAAAATGTGCCTCTTTGCCATAAGAATTATGTTGAGCTGGTTATTTTTTTTTTTAAGATTTTATTTATTTATTTGAGAGAGAGAGAGCATGAGCGGGGTGAAGAGCAGAGGGAGAAGCAGGCTCCCCACTGAGCAGGGAGCCAGATGCGACACTCAATCCCTGGACTCTGCAATCATGACTTGAGCCAAAGGCAGATGCTTAACCAACTGAGCCACCCAGGCGCCCTTGAACTGGTTGCTTTTAAGAAACAGCAGACACAGGATAAACTCTGAAAACCGAGTAGAAGTTTCCTTTTTGTAAGAGATGTTTCCCTATATAAGGGAAATCCCCATTTATAAGGGTGTCTTCCTGGCTATACCAGGAAGAGGGGGATGACCAAATCTCTAGAAGTTCTTATCAATGGAGAAGGCAAGGACTTAAATGTGTATAGCAGTTTTACCCTTGTTTACTGTGCTTTTCTGGTAACTTCCCATAACTGACTCCCCACCCCCAACAACATCTTTTGTCTTTAGCTGAAGATGGTTTAAGGTGATGGCTTGGGCCATTTCATGGAGTTACTCAGTATTCTGGCCTCTCCCATGGTATACACGAGGCATACATGTCGTTAAACTCGTTTCTGTGGTGAATCTTTTTACTACAGGGGTGTCTCAGCCAAGAATCTAGAAGAGTAGAGGAAAAATTATTTTTGGTACCCTGCAGCACCAATAATGACAAGAACTGCAATGGATTACAAGTCATGAAATATGTCTAATCCCCAGATTCAAAACTATAGCTGTTCACTTTCAGGGCTTTTATCCACAGATTTTCTTTAGTTTTTTAATAGGTCACAGTCTAATTTTATTTTCCTTTGGAGTAACTATGTTTAGGACTACTTATCGGCCAGTTAATCCTTTTCTCACTAATATGTAATACCAATGTCATACCAAATTCATACACATAATATGTAAATTATCCTTTTCCCTGAACTCTTGTTGCCTTATTTGCCCATCTGTGTGCGAATACGATACTGTTTTAGTTACTATGGCTTCACTATATAAATTGATATCTGGTGGACAAGTCCCTTCAATCCTATTCTTCTTCCTCAAAATTGTCTTGGATCCTGTATTTTTTCTACAGAAATGTGAAAAGTATCAGAACGGCAACCTCAGCAGGATACATCCTATTTTTAAAAACCACCAGCAACTCCACAAGGCAAACATGAAGTCAAATTGAATAAATGGATAACTGAATAAATTTAACACTACACCACAAGGTTATACAAGATTAAAAGTTATAAAGTAGTATTTATTATACCTGAATGTTATTACATACTTTTTGGGGAAAATTCTTTAAGGCTTTGCGTTTCTAAAGTGTGAAATTTTCCCGATAACGGAAGTATATTCATTATAGGACTTTTTTGGTCAGGACAAGAACTGAAAAAGAGAAACAGTCTGGACTTCAGAATGAACCATTTTTGCTGGGGGTACGCCCCCGCCCCGCGTATATGGAAGGTTCTGGAACTTTCCGAGCAGCAGTGCGGAGCGCCCCGACAGCCTCCGGGCGCGTATTCGGGAGCGTCTAGTCCCCGGAGCCGCGGCGCCGCTCTCCGCGCAGCACCGACCGCCGCGGGCCCTCCGGCTCGGCGGGGACAGGGGCCGGAAACGGGACACGGAGTTCCCCGGGCCGCCCCGCCAAGGGGCCGACGGTCTGGAAATTTCTGAAATGTCTGCCCCCCGGATTCCCCCAGTCCGGGAACAGCGCGCTCGTCGCTGCCGGTCCCCGCGGGGCCGAGGGTTCCCCCACGCCCGGGGCCCCCCCCGCTACCGTCCCTGCCGCCGGAACGGACACCGAAAGACAAAACACACTGAGTGATGACAGAGCAGACGTGATTTTCTAGAGATGACAAAGGCAAGGCTGTAATTAATTTTAATTAACGCCCGCCGCTCCCCGAGCCCCCACCCGGCCAAGGTTACAGGGCAAGCAGGTTGTCGCCATTCCCGCGCGCACGCGCGCGCGCAGGCGCAGACGCCGGCGCCGCGTCGGAGGAAATTCGCGAGGCGGGGCGCGGCGCTTCCGCTGGCTTTTCGAAGGTCAGACCCCGCGGCCCGGGGCGTGCCACGGCGCCTCAGGAGAATGTGAGGCGCGGAAGGAGAAAGACAGCCACTGCGCCGGCGACGGGACGGCCCCGCCCGCCGAGGAAGGCGCGTCCGGTCGCCGGCGACGGGACGGCCCCGCCCGCCGAGGAAGGCGCGTCCGGTCGCTCTCTGACGCACACTCTCGGCGCCCTGGCGCGGCGCTGACGTCAGCGTGCGTCAGCTCGTGCCTCGCCTGGGCGGGGGCTCGGGACGCCGGAGCCGCGCCGGCCGGCCGCATCCCCGGGGGGAGCCGAGGTTCGGGCTCACGGGAGGACACCGGCCGTCGCGCCGTTTCCGCGTGTGCTGCGCCGGCCCCGCGGTGAGTGTGGTCCCCTTGCGGGCGCGGGTCAGGGACACCGGGCAGGCGGGGAGGGACGGAGGGAGGCCGCGGCCTTTCGGCGGGACGCGGGGGCAGGGGCGCGGCGGGCTGCTGGTCCGCGGCTCGCGGACGCTTTTCTGTCGGGCTTTCAGGGCCGAGCTGTGTGGGGGCCGGCCTCGGCGCGCGGACCCGACCCCGCTCTCACCGCGTCCCCGCAGGGCGTGCAGCCGGGTCCCGGGCGCGGGGAAAGGGTCGGGGAGAGCCCTGCCGCTCCGGCCGGCCCCGGGGCCGGGCTGCCGTGTGCTCGGGGTCCACCGCCCGGGTTCCGTCGCCGAGGCCGGTGCTGTGCGGTCGGTGTGCGGTCGGGTGTGCGCGCTGGCTGCTCCGCAGCGCCTGGGGGTTTGTGTTGGTGAGCTCCTGAGGCGTTTCACTCTTGGTCTTCTGCCCGGTCCTGGACACGCTTGCCGGGAACACGCAGCGTTCCTGCCCGCTGACCGCCGTGCCGTCTGCGGTGGGAGTGCGGGCTCCCCCTTCCCCCAATGGGTGCTTTGGCACCCAGCACTCGGCCGGCCGCCGGACCGAATCGCGGGGAGAGGGGAGACCAGGAGCCAGGTAGCTGCCTAGGTGGACGCGTCCGTCTGCTTTCAGAGGTGTACGTTTTTAAAAAGTACACTTAGTGCTACTGGAGGTGTGTTGCATTTATTTTAATTAAGAGTTTTTCCAGTTAGAAAATTTTGGTGACAGATTTCTGAACTTGGGGTGTGTTATCTAAAGTGTAAATCATTTTTAAACTGTACTAAATACATTGAGATGTTTAAGTTGTCTTTATCATGAAAATACAGCTTTCTGAAATAGCCTTTTTTTTTTCCCCCCAGATTAACAGCCTTCAAGAGTCTATCTTTCCCCTCCTCATTTCTTTCCTCGGCAGTAATAAATCCCATTATGGAGAACCAGAAACTTTATAAAGGGATATAGCTTGAATTTTGTGGAGTGTAATTTTGTGTATGAATTATAGTTTTCAAGTATCAAAGAAGAAAGTAGAAAGAAGGCTAGTAGGGTTAATTATTGGTCTATTGTGCATATACAATTCTGTTCATTATAGTTATTCATATGTGATAACACTAGGAAGGATAAGCTATATCATGATAGGTTGATTTTACTTTACAAAACGAATGATTTAGATATATGATTTTTAAAGATAGGCTATTTAATTTTTAAAGGCAGCGTTAAAATTCCTGTTGTGGAAATTTTATGGTTAAATAGTTCATGGAGAAAATACCTTCAGCTGATCAAGTATAATTGTTATGCAAAGTGGGGAAGAAAGACAAATCATGATGCTGCAGGAAGTGGAAACAAATACAGACAATATTTAATGAAGGTGGAAGAGTTATTATTTAGCTTTAAGCAAAATCTGTTTGACATACACACTAAAAAAATTAGGTTCAGCAAAGCTTTTGGGTGTTGATATCCCTAAAAGTTGTTATTGTAGTTAGTACAACCCACTTAAGTAAATACTGCGGTGATAACCTGTGTGAAACTAGCCTTTAGGTAATCTGACCATATGAAGACTTTAATTCTTGTTTGCTAGAATAAAACAAGATTTAAAAAAATACCATATTAAAGGGCTTCAAAGAAACCTGCATGTAGGTGTTCCCACTTGTACCATAATCAGTAATTGGCTTGATAAACAGGCTTTGTACTTTGTAACTAAAACATATTGTAGGCATAATTTAGGTACCCTATAATTATTTAGAATTTTGGGAATATCAGCCTCCTCGAAAAATCAAGAAGTTTTAGCATATTTCAGTAAATGTGCCAATTTCTTTCAGGCCTTTATGTTAGTATTACACCAAGTAATTCTTGAGCACTTAGCCCTTGAGTTATGTAAGAGTTAATATAATCCGAAACAATACCAGATGTTGTCTTGGTAATTTAGGACAGATATTCATCCCACCTGAGTGTAAACTCAGGCGTAAGTCCCATAAAGAAGGTGTAGTGAATTTTACCTAAGTAGGAGCCTATCGTTTGATTCTTTTATGTGGTAAAGAACTAATTTCGTGTGAAGATAGAAATTTCGTGTGAAGGTTTTTAGCCATTAAAAAGTAAAATCACTCATGCACAAAACTACTTCCCAAAGACTTGTCCCAGGTTCTTCATGTCAGAGAATTAAGACTACCATGGAAGATAGCACGATCTTACCAAATCAGACAGTTGGCAACAAACAAAAAATAAAATACGACTTTTCATGTGAACTCTATAGAATGTCTACATACTCGACGTTCCCCCCCGGCGTTCCCGTCTCAGAGAGGAGTCTGGCCCGGGCTGGTTTTTACTACACTGGTGTGAATGACAAGGTCAGATGCTTCTGTTGTGGCCTGATGCTGGACAACTGGAAGCCTGGAGACAATCCTATTGAAAAGCACAAACAGCTCTACCCTAGCTGTAGTTTTATTCACAGTCTGGTTACTCTTACTAGCCGGGATTCCACCTTTAAGGACACTTCGGCAGCGAGAAGCACTTCTACACATTCGTTATCTCCTGCTTTGGAGCACGGTGGCTCATTCAGTGCTGCTCATTCCAGCCTTGCACCAAACCCTGTTAATCCTGGAGCAGTGGAAGACTTCTCCCCGTTGAGGACTAACCCCTACAGCTATGCAATGAGTACTGAAGAAGCCAGATTTCTTACTTACCATATGTGGCCATTAACCTTTCTGTCACCATCAGACCTGGCAAGAGCCGGCTTTTATTATATAGGACCTGGAGACAAGGTCGCCTGCTTTGCCTGCGGCGGGACCCTGAGTAACTGGGAACCAAAGGACGATGCGATGTCAGAACACCGCAGACATTTTCCCAACTGCCCATTTTTGGAAAATTCTCTGGAGACGCTGAGGTTTAGCATTTCAAACCTGAGCATGCAGACACATGCAGCTCGACTGAGAACGTTCATGTACTGGCCGTCCAGCGTACCAGTGCGGCCCGAGCAGCTGGCGAGTGCTGGTTTCTATTACGTGGGTAAGAAGCTCATGTGGTTGTATGTTTTATCAAGTTCGCTTTGTTTTACGTATTAGGACGTGCATTTAAGTTCAGTCTTGTTTTCTTTAGGTCGCAATGATGATGTCAAATGCTTTTGTTGTGATGGTGGCTTAAGGTGTTGGGAGTCTGGAGACGACCCGTGGGTGGAGCACGCTAAGTGGTTTCCAAGGTAATTATTTTGAAAGGTATTTGTACACAAAACTGCTTATAAGAGGCAGACGTGCTTGCAGGATTTATGTTATATTTCAGTATAACAAAGCTGCTTTTATGCTGTTGGGGAATTGGTCTTTTAAAACACTAAATCTAAGGCATCTGGCTGGCTCGGTCGGGGGAGCATGTGACTCTTGGTCTGGGGATGATTGAACTGCACATTGGGTGTAAAGATTACTTAATAACTTAAAATACACCGAATTTTAACATTAATTGTTTTGATAAAAATGATTTAGAATGTTCTCTTTGCTTTTGTAAGCCATGTATTCAGGATATAATTTAACTTGCCATTTTTTTTTTTTTAAGTATTTATTTATTTGAGAGAGGGAGAGAATGCTAGCAGCGGGATGGGCTTGGGGAAGGGAGAAGACAAGCGGACTGGGTGCTGGGCTTGATCTTGCGCTTGATCCCAGGACCCTGAGCTCATGACCTGATCAGGAATCAGATCCTAACCAACTGGGCCACCCAGGTGCCCCTAATTTAACTTATTCTTGAGGACTCATTTACAATTATGGCTATACGTTTTTTATCTGTAGCATTCCCATTTTTGCTTTAAAGAAATCTTAAGGATTACAAAGATGTATAAAATAGCATGAAAGAACATACGTTAGAAAAAAGTAAGAGAAAAGGAGAATAAGAAGGGACATAAAATGATCTAGAAAAAGGCAAATACAAAAATCCATATAATGAAAGCTGATCAAGTCTGATTATAATTGTAAATTATTTTTTTCTGTACAGTTTATCTTGTGATAAGATCTTGTGATATCTTACTCACTCTGTTTCTAGCAGCATGTCCTGTTTTCTACCGTAGCCTACAAAGAATTGAGAGGCAGTATTGTTCATGGAAAAAGAATTAGAAATTCTTCATTTTTGAGGAGTTATGTGAACTTGGACAAGTCGTGTGACCTATTTGAAACTCTGTCCTTACCTGTATAATGGGGGCGTTGGACTAGTTTTTTTTTAAATTGTGGTGAAAAATACAAAATTTACCGTTTTAACCGTTTCTAAGCTTATAGTTCTGTAGCATTAATGAAGTACGTTCACATTGTTCCTCCGTCTTTACCACCAGACTTTCTCATCTTCCCAAGCTTATACTCATCACAGGAACTCCCGATACCCGTGCCCTTCCCCGCCCCCAAGCCCCTGCAGCCACGGGTCTCCTTTCTGTCTCTCTCAGTCTGACTAGGTATCTTCCATCAGTGGGATCATACAGGACAGTGTTTTGACTTGTGAGTGCCTTTCATAATGATGAGGAATCTCTTGAACCCCCTCAGGAAATTAAAACATACTTCTGTCATTTTTTTAATATAAACTTGAAGTATTTTATTATGGATCAGTACATTGTTAAAAGTTGTGTTTTAAAATTTTATCTTTAGGGGCGCCTGAGTGGCTCAGTGGGTTAAGCCTCTGCCTTCGGCTCAGGTCATGATCTCAGGGTCCTGGGATCGAGCCCCATATCGGGCTCTCTGTTCAGCAGGGAGCCTGCTTTCCCCTCTCTCTGTGCCTGCCTCTCTGCCTACTTGTGATCTCTCTCTGTCAAATAAATAAGTAAAATCTTTAAAAAAAAAAATAAAATTTTATCTTTAATATTCATAATATAACTAAAATTTGACCTTCTGACTCTTAAAAGTGACATATTTTGTTTAAATTATTTAGGAAAACATATTTTGTCAGAATTTTAAATGACTTGATTATGCTTTGCTCTATGGGATTGTGTACATAAAATTTGAAATTTATTAACAGTATTAAAAAAACAAAAATAGCTTTCTAGTTCCGGGGTTCGAATTACTGCATTTTGTCCTTTGTAAAACAAAACAAAACATTGGTTTATTTCCGTAATTTGTGTTTTATTTTAGATGGTTAAATAAGGGGAAAAGGCTTATGGTGCTTTATGTTAACACTTCAGAAAGCAGCAAATTTCAATTGTGGATAACCTTTAATCTCAGTAAATGGAAAACCAGAATGGATAATTGTTATCAGTTTATCTAACAATTCACTTGTCATGTATTTGAGTGCCGGGTGGAGGATGTTTTAGATGCTGGAGATGTAACAGTGATGAAGACAATAATCTCCATCCTTACTGAACTTCTTAGAGGAGGGGGGATATATGAGCCGGGGCTCACTGTACTTGCTTTAGTCATAATGAATGTAGATTAATCAGTCCCAGAATAAAAATAATTTAAAACTGCGTGACGACTGAGAACATCGTGAGAAGTAGCTGTTTTATCTCCACGACAAACTGAAGTCATGAGCATGCTTTGTGGTCCCTAGTGATTCTGGCCAGGCCGCAGTTGAGGAGCTTTTGGATTGTTTCCAGCTTGGAGCGATAAGCAGCAAAGCCAGTGTAAACATTAATAAACATTTGTGACAGATGTTTTCATTCGGCTTGGGAGACAGCTAGGCGTGGGATGGGTGGGTTGTGTGGCAAGTTTTCACTTCCTACGAAGTGCTGTGTTGTTTTCTTAAGTGGCTATGCTGTTGAGGTTTCTGCCGGCAGCCTGTGCGATCTCCTGGTGTCCCACATTCGTAACTGCTTGGGATCGTCCTCTTAGTGTGGCCGTCCCAGTAGGTGTGACGTGATGCTTCTCTGCGCTTTTAATTAGCGTTTCCTTAATGATTAATGATGGTGAGTGGCTTATTTGCCTTCTACATATCTTCTTTGGTAAAGTGTCCCAAATCTTTTGCCCGTTTGAAAGTTTTTTTTTATTACCAAGTTTTGAGAGTTCTTAGTGCATTCTGGGTACAAGTTCTTTAACAGGTGTGTTTTGCCAACTTTGAGTTTGTGGCTCGTCTTTTCGTTATTTTAACAGTGGCTTTTGAGGATGTCATTTTATCAGTTTTATTTTTTATGACTTATGCTTTTGGTCTCTTAGCTGAGTGACCCAAGGACAAAAAGATTTTCTACTGTTCTAGAAGTTGCATTGTGTTAAACGTTGAACATCTAGCTCTCTGAATCTTAGTGACTTTTTGCACACAGCATGGGATAGGTGAAGGCTTATCGTTTTTGCGGGTCAGTACTGAGCTGTGTTTAGCAGCAGTTCATTGAGATACTGAAGGGATAAAATGGAAGTAGCCGTTAGGTGAGCTTGGAAGGCCTTTGAGCAGCTCTGGGAGTTTGTGAACAAGTTTTTGGGAAACACCGTCATAATGCATATAGATGAAAATATTTCTCTACATTTTGGAAGGAGGGTTTGTGCTTCAATGGTAGTGGAAGAGGGGACCCCTGAGAAAGATAAACAGTTGTGTTGTGAAAGCTCACATTTTAGAAATAATAACAGCTTCTGAAACTATGTGAAACCCTAAAAGTAAATTGTCCAGAACAGCATTATTCAAGTCTTAGCTTGTGCTCCTTTGTGGTCTAAACCCTTTTATTGTTACTCGTTAACGTGATTAAATAGAAAATGGCAGAATGCATCAGTACGTAGTAAGAATAGTGTTTTACGAGGGTTTTTTTCCTGCTCAATACACATGTGTACTAGGTTGTGATGTAAAATGTTAATACTGTGGGGCACAGAGAATTTGAAACCCACTTTTCTAGAAAAGCAGGTTATATTTTTTTGGTATAAAACACTTTTTACAAGTAATTTTCATCTTCTGTTATAGGTGTGAGTTCTTGATACGCATGAAAGGGCAGGACTTTGTTGATGAGATTCAAGCTCGATATCCTCACCTTCTTGAGCAGGTGAGTATTTATATTTGGCAACGCCGAATTCTCCTAAATGATAATGACGAGTATTATTTAGAGTAGTATTCACATATGTGTTTTCTTATTTTCTTAACATTATATTTTCTTATTAAGTATGGTTAATTGCTTTATATCCAATTAATGACATCTTTAATTTTTACTTTTGTAACTACCTTGCTTATTCAGGGCTTTTTATAAATTTTTAGGGGCACCGGGTGGCTTATTGAGCATCCAACTTTTGGTTTTTGCTCAAGTCATGATCTCAGGGCCCTGGGATTGAGCCCTGTGTTGGGCTGCAAGCTCAGTGGGGAGTGTACTTGAGACTTTCTCTCCCCCTCTGCCCCTCCCCCTGCTCATGCTCACTGCTCTCTCTAAATGAATAAATAAATCTTAAAAAAAAAAAAAGATTTTCTTGCTTTCAGTCTTCTGAAAAATCAGTCTCCCACTGTACAAAGTTGTGGTGGGATTGGAGGAGGATCTGCAGTGTCTCCTCCATCTTTTCCAGAAAAATAAATAAACAAAAACAACTTGTTAGGACTTTGAAGCCTCTGGGGAGTGATCCAGCTGAAATATCTTTTAAATGGAATGAGGAACCATTAATATTTTTTCCTCCTTTCCTGAAACTAGAGAAATACTTGAACTCTATTTGGAAGTAGGTAAAGTTTAAGAGGATTTTTATGTTGATTAAGGTAAAATAGAGCAAAGTAAGTATATAAATTATCCAGTTTTCGGAAGAGTATGTATGTTACTGAAGGTAACGTTATCGCTCTGTTTAAGGTTGAGATTTTTTACTTTATCTATTAATTTTTCTCCTGTTTCATAGCTTTTGTCAACATCAGATACTCCTGGAGATGAAAATGCTGATCCACCAAGTATGTATGAAAATATTCCAAACGTAGAATGGGAATTTTTATAAGAATGTTAAGCATAAAAGTATATAAACAGATGATTTAATTTCTGAGGACATAGGAAAAAGTGCCGGGAAGTTAACTAACATATTATGTATCTACTAAGATTCAGGATGTTTTTACAGCATTTTAGCAAGTATACTAATCTTTGTTCTTCAAGTGCTGACCTTTCAACTGGGGAAGCAGGACATACACAGAAGGGAAATAACCATCACAGATAGCTCAAAGAATACCAGATGAGAAGTATGAACAGTAAGTCCTCCGAAGAGGACAAGTTTTCTATAAGCCAGTATGTTTGAAAAGGGCCAGTTGATGGATGATTTAAGAATTGGGCTAGGTATTAGCTGTTTATTAGGTGTGTACTATTTAGTGCAAGGATGGGAAATAGATCTCGTTAGAACTTAGCTTTGGCCACATCTGGCATTTAGTCAATGTATGTAATTTACGTGTGTTAGGGTGTCCAAAGTGAGATAACAGTGCACCATTTCTTGGCATATACCACGACCCAGATGGCTCAGGAGGGTCGTTGACGATTTGGAATTGGTTTTGGCATGATAACTACCTCCTGTGGGACGGAACTGGAAAAGATAGCAGGGCTGACCACTCTTGATTTAAATTTATAACCACAGCTTTCCGTGGGCCGCCTGCCACCCTGCGCAGCTCCCAAATACAGTGACTGTCACATTTTCTCTCTTTGGAAGTTTCTATGCTCTCTTCCCTAACTTACTCGCAGCTCATAATCTTGCATCACTGAGGAAATAAACACAATCAAAAGAGAACTACTCCCATTTCCTCCCAGCAAAGCCACCATTCTGAGATGTATCCATACCACTCGGCTTTCTGTTCTTTTCGTGAAGGAACTAAGGCCAGCTTTTCTCCTTGTGTTTTGTCCTCTGAATCTCAAACATCCTGCCAGCGTCAGAATTTTGCTTTGGCAGTGCTTGTGGCCTTCTGTCTCACAGCATCAGGTTTTCAGTTTCCAGAATATTTATTTCAGCATACGAACCTGCTGTACCATAACCCGTTCTGAGAAGACCCGTCCTTGAGCCCACGTCATCTTCTAGCTGTTGTATCACTTCTGTGCTTCCCTTTACAACAAAATGTGTAGAAAGATTTATCTGTGCTTAATCTCTCCTTTCTTTTCCATTCTTTCTTGAGCTTACTCTACTGAAAACTGCTCTTGTTGGGGTCACCAAGAACCACTGCCTTAGTAAATCCACTGCTTGAGCTGGTATCAGCATTCAAACAGTTGAGTGCTTCCTGTCTTTCTCCCCCAGCTTGATTGGGATAGAATTCACATATGACACTGTGTAACTTTAAGAAGTGACATGACTGATACACATACGTTGCTAAATGATTACCACGTTAAGATTAATGCATTAGTCACCTCACATAATGTTAGTTTTTTTGTGTGGTAAGAATATGTAAGATTTACTCTTAGTAACTTCCGAGTGTGTGATACAATACTGTCATCTGTAGCCAGTACACTATATATTAGACTCTCAGAGCTTACTCATCTGATGAAGTCCATCCATGTTATGCAAATGGCAGGGTTTCCTTCTTTTTTATGGGTAAATAATATTCTGCACATAGTACCATGTTTTCTTTATTCAGATCTGCTGATGAACACCTATGGGTTGTTCTCATGGTTTGAGTGCCGTGAATAGTGCTGCAGTGAATATGGGAATGCAGTAAAACTTCCAGAAAGTGATTTCGTTCCCTTCTGATAAATACAGAAGTGGGATTGCTGGATCATAGGTTCTTTTTTTTTTTCTTTTTAAAAAATTTTTAAATTTATTTTAGCATGCGTTTGCAAGTGGGAGGAGGTACAGAAAGAGGGAGAGGTAGAGAGTCTCAAGCAGACTCCTGCTGAATGCAGAGCCTGACACTGGACTTGATCTCATGACCCTGAGATTATGACCCAAGCCGCAACCAAGAATCAGATGCTCAACTGACTGAGCAACCCAGGTGCCCTGGGAAGTTCTATTTTTAATGTTTTGAGGAATCTCCATACTGTTTTGCCCAGTGGCTGCATTACTTTACATGTCTACCAACGGTTTAAGAGGCTTCCCCTTTTTCTGCATCTTCGCCAACACTTGTTTCTTGGGTTGTTGATTTTAGCTATTCTGACAGGTGTGAGGTGGTGTTTCTCATTGTGGTTTTGATTTGTATTTTCCTGATGATGAGTGATGTTGAACATCTTTTCATGTGTCTGTTGGCCATTCGTATGTCTTCTTTGGGAAAATGTTACTCATGTCTTCTGCCCATTGTTTAGTTGGGATATTGGTTTTTCGAGAGTTGAGTTTTAGTTCTTAGTATATTTTGGATACTAACCTTTTATCAGATAAGTCATTTGCAGATATCTTCTCCCATTCTGAAGTTTGCCTTTTAGTTTTGTAGATTGGTTCCTTTGCTGTGCAGAAGCTTTTTATCTTGCTGAAGTCCCAATAGTTGATTTTTTCTTTTGTTTCCCTTGCTTCCAGTGACATGTCTGGTAAGAAGTAGCTGTGGCTCATGTCAGGTTGCTGCCTGTGTTCTCCTCTAGGATCTTGATGGATTTCTTTCTCACATTTAGGTCTTTCATCCATTTTGACTTCATTTTAGTGTATGGTGTCAGAGAATGGTCCAGTTTCATTGTTTTGCATGTGGCTGTCCAGTGTTCCCAGCACCATTTATTCAAGAGACTGTCTTTTTTCTTTTCTTTTTTTTTTAAGATTTTATTTATTTATTTGACAGAGAGAGAGATGATCACAAGTAGGCAGAGAGGCAGGCAGAGAGAGAGGGGGGGAAGCAGGCTCCCTGCTGAGCAGAGAGCCTGATGCAGGGCTCGATCCCAGGACCCTGAGATCATGACCTGAGCCGAACGCAGAGGCTTTAACCCACTGAGCCACCCAGGTGCCCTGAGACTGTCTTTTTTCCATTGGATATTCTTTCCTGCTTTGTTGAAGGTTAGCTGACAGTAGAGTTGTGGGTCATTTCTGGGTTTTGTATTCTGTTCCATTGATCTGTGTGTCTGTTTTTGTGCCAGTACCATACTGTCTTGATGATTGTAATAGAGCTGGAAGTCCAGAATTGTGATGCCACCAGCTTTGGTTATCTTTTTCAACAATTCTTCTGGCTATTGGGGGCTTTTCTGGTTCTTTTTTTTTTTTTTTTTTTACCATTTACAATTTTATTTTTTTCAGTGTTCAAGATTCATTGTTTATGCACCACACCCAGTGCTCCCCATGCAAGATGTGCCCTCCTTAATACCCACCACCAGGCTCACCTATCCCCCTACCAACCTCCCCTTCAAAACCCTCAGTTTGTTTCTCAGAGTCCAGTCTCACGGTTCGTCTCCCCCTCCAATTTCCCCCAGTTCACTTTTTCTTTCTTCCATAACATGTCCTCCATGTTATTTCTTATGCTCCACAAGTAAGTGAAATCATATAATTGACTCTCTCTGCTTGACTTTTTCACTCAGCATAATCTCTTCCAGTCCCATCCATGTTGATACAAAAGTTGGGTATTCATCCTTTCTGATGGAGGCATAATATTCCATTGTATATATGGACCATATCTTCTTGATCCATTCGTCTGTTGAAGGGCATCTTGGCTCTTTCCCCAGTTTGGTGACTGAGGCCATTGCTGCCATGAACATTGGAGTACATATGGCCCCGCTTTTCACTACATCTGCATCTTTGGGGTAAATACCCAGTAGTGCAATTGCAGGGTCATAGGGTAGCTCTATTTTTAATTTCTTGGAATCTCCACATTGTTTTCCAAAGTGACTGCACCAACTTGCATTCCCACCAACAGTGGAAGAGGGTTCCCCTTTCTCCATATCCTCTCTAACACTTGTCATTTACTGTGTTATAGATTTTGGCCATTCTAACTGGTGTAAGGTGGTATCTCAATGTGGTTTTGATTTGAATCTCCCTGATGGCTAATGATGTTGAACATTTTTTCATGTGTCTGTTAGCCATTTGTATGTCTTCTTTGGAGAAGTGTCTGTTCGTGTCTTCTGCCCATTTTTTTTTGACATGATTATCTGTTTTTTTGAGTGTTGAGTTTGAGGAGTTCTTTACCGATCTTGGGTATCAGCCCTTTGTCTGTAATGTCATTTGCGAATATCTTCTCCCATTCCGTGGGTTGCCTCTATGTTTTGTTGACTGTTTCCTTTGCTGTGCAGAAGCTTTTTATCTTGATGAAGTCCCAAAAGTTCATTTTTACTTTTGTTTCCTTTGCCTTTGGAGACATGTCTTGAAAGAAGTTGCTATGGCTGATGTCGAAGAGGTTACTGCTTATGTTGTCCTCTAGGATTTTGATAGATTCCTGCCTCACATTGAGGTCTTTTATCCATTTCAAGTTTATCTTTGTGTATGGTGTAAGAGAATGGTCAAGTTTCATTCTTCTACATATAGCTGTCCAATTTTTCCAGCACCATTTATTGAAGAGACTGTTTTTTTTTCCACTGGATATTTTTTCCTGCTTTGTCGAAGATTATTTGACCATAGAGTTGCAGGTCCAAATCTGGGCTCTCTAGTCTGTTCCACTGGTCTATGTGTCTGTTTTTGTGCCAATACCATGCTGTCTTGGTGATCACAGCTTTGTAGTAAAGCTTGAAATCAGGCAATGTGATGCCCCCAGTTTTGTTTTTCTTTTTCAACATTTCCTTAGCAGTTGAGGGTCTTATCTGGTTCTATACAAATTTTAGGATTGTTTGTTCCAGCACTTTGAAAAATACCAGTGGAATTTTGATCGGGATGGCATTGATAGTATAGATTGCTCTGGGCAGCATAGACTTTTTAACAATGTTTATTCTTTCGATCCATGAGCATGGAATGCTTTTCCACCTTTTTGTGTCGTTTTCAATTTCTTTCGTGAGTGTTCTGTAGTTCCTCGAGTATAGATCCTTTGCCTCTTTGGTTAGGTTTATTCCCAGGTATCTTATGGCTCTTGGTGCTATAGTAAGTGGAATCGATTTTCTAATTTCCCTTTCTATATTTTCATTGTTAGTGTATAAGAAAGCAACTGATTTCTGTGCATTGATTTTGTATCCTGCCACATTAATGAATTGCTGTACGAGTTCTAGCAGTTTGGGGTTGGAGTCTTTTCAGTTTTCCATATAAAGTATCATGTCAATCTGTGAAGAGAGAGAGTTTGACTTCTTTGCGAATTTGAATACCTTTTATTTCTTTTTGTTGTCTGATTGCTGTTGCTAGGACTTTAGTACTATGTTGAAGAAGAGTGGCGAGAGTGGGCGTCCTCATCGTGTCCTGATCTCAGAGGGAAGGCTGTCAGCTTTTCCCCATTGAGAATGATATTCACTGTGGGTTTTTCATAGATTTTATGAAGTTGAGGAATCTTCCCTCTATCCCTATACTTTGAGTTTTAATCAGGAATGGATGCTGTATTTTGTCAAATGCTTTTTCTGCATCAGTTGAGAGGACCATGTGGTTCTTCTCTCTTCTCTTATTGATTTGTTCTATCACATTGATTGATTTGCCAATGTCGAACCACCCTTGCATCCCAGGGATAAATCCCACCTGGTCATGGTGGATAATCTTTTTAATATGCTGTTGGATCCAATTAGCTAGGATCTTGTTCAGAATCTTGGCATCCATATTCATCAGGTATATTGGTCTAAAATTCTCCATTTTGATGGAGTTTTTGCCTGGTTTGGGGATCAGGGTAATGCTGGCTTCATAGAAAGAGTCTGGAAGTTTTTCTTCTGTTTCTATTTTTTGAAACAGCTTCAGCAGAATAGGTATTATTTCTTCTTTGAATGTTTGGTAGAATTCCCCAGGGAATCCATCAGGTCCTGGGCTCTTGTTTTTTGGGAGGTTTTTGATCACTGCTTCAATCTCATTTCTAGATATTGGTCTATTCAGGTTGTCACTTTCTTCCTGCTTCAGTCTTGGAAGTTGATAGGTTTCCAGGGATGCATCCATTTCTTCTAGATTGCTTAACTTATTGGCATATAACTGTTGATAATTTCTGATGATTGTTTCTATTTCCTTGGTGTTAGTCGTGATCTCTTCCCTTTCATTCATAATTTTATTAATTTGGGTCCTTTCTCTTTTCTTTTGGATTAGTTTGGCCAGTGGTTTATCGATCTTACTGATTCTTTCAAAGAACCAGCTTCTAGTTTCGTTGATGTGTTCTACTGTATCTCTAGTTTCTAACTCATTGATCTCTGCTCTAATCTTGATTATTTCCGTTCTTGTGTGTGGGGTAGGCCTAATTTGTTGTTGATTTTCCAGTTCTTTAAGGTGTAAAGAGAGCTGGTATATTCAGGATTTTTCAATTTTTTTGAGTGAGGCTTGGATGGCTATGTATTTCCCCCTTAGGACTGCCTTTGCCGTATCCCATAGGCTTTGGACCAATGCGCCTTCATTCTCATTGGTTTCCATGAATTGTTTAAGTTCTTCTTTGATTTCCTGGTTGATCCAAACATGATTAAGCAGGTTGGTCTTTAGCCTCCAAGTGTTTGAATTCCTTCCAGACTTTTTCTTGTGGTTGAGTTCCAGTTTCAAAGTATTGCGGTCTGAGAATATGCAGGGAATCATCTCAGTCTTTTGGTATCGGTTGAGTCCTGATTTGTGATCCAGTATGTGGTCTATTCTGGCGAAAGTTCCATGTACGCTCGAGAAGAGATTCTGTTGTTTTAGGATGGAATGTTCTGTATATATGTATGAGGTCCATCTGGTCCAATGTGTCATTCAAAGCTCTTGTTTCTTTATTGATTTTCTGCTTGGATGATCTGTCTATTACTGAGAGTGGCGTTTTAAGATCCCCTACAATTAATGTATTTATATCAATAGGATTCTTTATTTTGATTTAACAGTTGGCTTACGTAGTTGGCTGCTCCCATATTGGGGGCATAAGTATTTACAATTGTTAGATCTTCTTGGTGGATAGACCTTTTAAGAATGATGTATTATCCTTCTGTATCTCTGACTACAGTCTTTAGCTTAAAATCTAATTTATCTGATAAGAGAATTGCTACCTCAGCTTTCTTTTGAGGCCCATTGGCATGAAAGATCGTTCTCCATCCCTTCACTTTCAGTCCAGATGTATCTTTAGGTTCCAAATATGTCTCTTGTAGACAGCATATGGACGGGTCCTGTCGTTTTATCTAGTCCGAGACCCTGTGCCGTTTATGGGAGCATTTAGGTTGTTCATGCCGTTTTATGGGAGCATTTAGGTTGTTCATGTTGAGAGATTATTGAAAGATAAGTTTTTATTGATATCATGTTGCCTGTGAAGTCCTTGTTTCTATAGATTGTCTCTGTAAATTTCTGTTCTGTGTCACTCTTGGGTTCTTTCTTCTTTTATAGAACCCCCCCCCCCCTTAATATTTCTTGTAGTACCGGCTTGGTGGTCACATACTCTTTTAAACCTTGCTGGTGTTGGAAACTCTTTCTCTCTCCATCCATTTTGAATGTCAGCCTTGCTGGATAAAGTATTCTTGGCTGCATGTTCTTCTTACTTAGTGCCCTGAATATGTCTTGCCAGCCCTTTCTGGCTTGCCAGGTTTCTCTGGACAGGTCTGATGTTATACTCATGGACCTTCCTCTGTACGTAAGGAATCTCTTCCCCCTAGCTGCCTCAGGACGTCTTGTCTAAAATTAAATTTGTGAATTTCACAATTAAGTGTCTGGAGGTCTTTCAGATTCGTTGATCTTGTGGGGTGTCCTTTCTGCCTCTAGGACACGAACACTTGTTCCATTTCCCAGATTGGGGAAATTTTCATCCAGAATTTGTTCAGCTATATTTTCTAGTCTTCTGTCTTTTTCCACCCCCTCAGGGATCCCAATAATTTTGACATTGGAACATTTCATGCTGTCATTTATTTTCCTAATTCTGTTTTCATGGCTTCTAAGCTGTTTGTTTCAGGCCTCCTCCTGATCCTTCTTTTCTATCAGTTTGTCCTCTAGTTCACTGATTCTATCTTCTGCCTCGGTTACCCTAGCTGATAGAGTATTTAGCTTAGGTTGGATCTCATTGATAGCATGTTTAACTTCTGCCAGATTGGCTCTCACTTCTGCCCTTAGAGATTCTATGTTGTCACTAATGGTTTTCTCCAGTCTAGCCATTGCCTGGGTAATTGTTACCCGATTTCCCTTTCCGACGTACTGTTTATGTCTATATTCAGTAGTTTTGTGGGAGAGGGCACAGTCTTCTGATTTTTTTCCTCTGTTGAGTGTTCCTCCTCCTAGTCATTCTAGTGAGAGGTGATTGAGGGGATGTGTAGCTGAATATATCAAGCACGATCCAGGCAAGTTGCACCCTGAAAAGTTTTGGAGCAATCAGAAGTCACTACCAAAAAGAAAGAAAAGAAAAAAGAAAAAAGAGAAAACCCAGCCAAAATGAGACCCCAAAGTAAGATTTATAAGGTATATAAACAAAAACGAGCAAACAAAAAGACCGACAAAAGTAAATGACAAGAAAAAAAGAACCCAGCCAAAATGAACTGCAAGAATAAGATTTATATAATACCAGAACAAAAACAAATACACAGAAACAGCGACAGAAGAATAAGATGGGAGGGTGATTATAAATTCTTGATGTGGGTGAGGAAGGTTATTTCGGTTCTTCCTGGGTATATCTTATCTTTGTTAAAGGACTCAACTTTCCAGAGATACAGGGAAATTAAAACTGACTTATATATAGGGGTAGTATATAATAGGGAAAAATGATTATCTTGAAGCTTATATCTATATGTATGTATGTTAGAAAGAAAAAGAAACACAGGTATATATATGAAAAAAGTTCAAGTTATTATGGAATATGTTGTTTTAAACCTCTAGTTGTAATGGTAAGTAGGTTAAAAAAAGAACAAGAATCGTGAGAACGAATTAAAAAGAAAAGAGAAGAAAAGTTTTATCTATGAAATATACAGGCTTCAGGGCAATACCAGGAGCTTAATATATTGTTTTCCCCTGATGTTGGAGTTGTACAGTTTTATGGGGACCCTGTGGTTATTGTCCTCTTGTTCTTTTGGCTTGTCTTCTGGGGGAGGGGCCTGCTGTGGTGTTCTCCTGTCAGTCTTGCTAGGGTTGAGTCGCCCTGCCCACTATCAAGGGGCTGGGCTCTGTGGAAACCGGTTTTTCAGGCTTTTGTTCTCTGGAGGTTTTTGTTCCTTCGCAGCTTTTTGGGGCTTTTCAGAGAGTCAGAGCAAAGAAAGAATCTGCACCCAGACCTCCGCCTCAGAGAGAAGCCTCAGACTGTTCGCTTCTGGGTGGTGCAGAAGACACAGACTCCCCCTCTGCAAACTCCGATGCACACCGCAGCCTCCCACAGGTGGTGCGCACCCCTAGCCACCGTCCCAGCGGTCACCTAAGGCCCCCTCTCGTCTCTGCACCCCCGTGCCACTAAAACCGTGAGAGGTCTTGGTCCGGGCAAGCCCGAACCCGGGTGACTGCTGTTGTCAGGATGGCTCTCTCGAGTCCAGGCCCACATCAGGTGTGCCCAGACCCCGTGGTCGTGCAGGTTGAGGAAGGCCGAGGGATCCCGACTGGAGATCACACCGGGTTCTCTCAGGTACAGGCTGGGAGTGCTTAGACCCTGCAGCTGGTCACGGAAGGCTGCGGTCCTAGAGACCGCTGGACGGCACCCACACTAGACTTCCTCAGGCACGGGTGGGAATGTGCCCAGCCCGAGCGGTGGTCACGCAAGCAGTGGAAAGCCGCGGGCTTAGGGACCACAGACTGGAGGCTCTGCTGGACTCTCTCTGGCATGGGCGGCCGCCAGTGGTGTCCTTTCTGGGAATGTGGGCCTAGGCCCATGCCCATGCCCACGCCCACCTGATTCCACCAGTTATCCCTTAAGATCTTTTGCTCTTTTTGAGTGCTTTTAACCAGACTCCCAAGTTAATGCTGGTCCCCAATCACAGGGCACTTTCGTATTGGAGTGTTACTTTCCAGTGGGTCACTTATGGTGGCTCCCTCCCCCTTCTGTTTATCCTTTGATACCAGTCCGAGTGTTCCCACTCCGCTTTACCTCTCCACTGATGTCTTCTGCCCCTGTAGGGATCTAGAAGTGTATAGTCTTATATCTCAGGCTCTCAGGCTGATTTCATGGATGTTCAGAGTGTTCTGGTAGATATTTAGCTCACTTTAGGGGACTGGTTGAAACAGGGTCTCCTACTTCACCGTCTTGCCCCTCCTCCCGTTTTCTGGTTCTATACAAATTTTAGGATTGGTTGTTCTAGCTCTGTGAAAAATGCTGGTGGTATTTTGATAGGGATTGCATTGAATTGCATTTGGGTAGCATAGACATTTTAACAATATTTGTTTTTCCAGTCCATGAGAATGGAATGTCTTTTCACCTCTCTGTGTCTTCCTCAATTTTATCAGTGTTCTGTAGTTTCTAGAGTACAGATACTTTACCTCTTTGGTTAGGTTTATTCCTAGATATCCTAAAGGTTTTAGTAGAATTGTAAATGGGATCAATCCCTTGATTTCTCTTTCTGCTTCATTATTGGTGTATGAAAATGTAACAGATTTCTGTATGTTGATTTCTTTATATCTGTTTTAGCAGGTTTTTGGTGGAGTCTTTTAGGTTTTCTATATAGAGTATCATGTCATCTGCAAATAGTATAAGTTTGACTACTTCTATGCTGATTCGGATGCCTTTTATTGCCTTTTGTTGTCTGACTGCTGAGGCTAAGATTTCCAGTTCTTTGTTAAATAGTAATGGTGAGAGTAGACATCTCTGTCTTGTTCTTGACCTCAGAGGAAAAGCACTCAGGTTTTCCCCACTGAGGATACTAGCTGTGGGTTTTTCATAGGTGGCCTTTATGATGAAGTATATTCCCTCTAAACCTTTGTTGAGGGTTTTTATCATGAGTGATATTTTGTCAGATGCTTTTTCTGCATCTATTAGAGTGATCATATGGATCTTCTTTGTCTTCAGTATCACACTGATAAATGATTTGCAAATATCGAACCTCGAACCACTCTTGCAGCCCGGGAATAAATCCTGCTTGATTGTGGCGAATGAGTCATTTAATATACTGTTGGATTCGACTTGGCTAATATTTTGAGCATTTTTGCATCCATATTCATCAGGGCTATTGAGCTGTAGTTTTCTTTCTTGGTGGGGGTCTTTGGTTTTGCTATCAGGGTAATGCTAGCCTCATAGAATGAATTTGAGAGTTTTCCTTCCTTTTCTATTTTTTGGTCTAGTGAGAAGAATAGATATTAACTCTTTAAATATTTGGGAAAAATCCCCTGGGAAGCCATCTGGCCCTGGACCTTTGTTTGTTTAGGGGATTTTTGATTGCTCATTCAGTTTCTTTGCTGGTTATGGGTCTGGTCAAGTTTCCTATTTCTTCCTGTTTTAGTTTTGGTAATTTATGTGTTTCTAGGAGTTTATCCATTTCTTCCAGGTTGTCCAGTTTGTTGGCATGTAGTTTTTTATAATATTCTCTTAGAATTGCCTGTATTTCTATTGTGTTGTGATTTCTCTCATTTGTGATTTTATTTACTTGTGTCCTTTCTCTTTTTTGATAACTGTGGCTAGGGGTTTACCAAAATCTCTCAGCTTCATAGGTTCTACTGTTTTTTTGTTTTTGGTTTTTTTTTTTACTTTCTCTATCATTTATTTCTGCTCTAATCTTAATATTTCCCTCCTTTTGGCTTTAGCCTTCTTGTTCTTTTTCCAGCTCCTTTAGGTGTAAGATTAGGTTGTGTATTTGAGACTTTTCTTGCTGCATGATGTAGGCTTGTATTGCTACATACTTCCCTCTTAGGACCGCCTTTGCTGCATTCCAAAGATTTTGGAGCATTGTGTATTCATTTTCATTTGTTTCCATGTAGTCTTTTATTTCTTTGATTTCCTGGTTGACCCATTCATTCCTTAGCAGCATGTTGTTTAACGTCCATGTATTTGTGGTCTTTCGAAATTTTTTCTTGTGGTTGACTTCAAGTTTCATAGTGTTGCGGTGTGATAATATGCATGATATGATCTTAATCTTTTTGTACTTGTTGAGGCCTGATTTGTGACCCAGTATGTGATCTGTTCTGGAGATTGTTCAATGTGCATTTGAGAGGAGTGTGTATTTTGCTGTTTTAGGATGGAATGCTCTGAGTATATCTGTGAAGTCCATCTAGTCCACTGTGTCATTCAAAGCCATTGTTTCCTTGTTGATTTTCTGCTTAAGATGATCTGTACATTGATGTGAGTGGGGTGTTAAAGCTCCTGCTCATATTGTGTCATTATCAATGAATTTCTTTTTTTTTTTTTTTTTCCAATGAATTTCTTTGTTCTGAATTTATGTACTAGAGTACTCCCAAGTTGGGGGCACAAGTATTTATAATTGTTAGATCTTCTTATTGGATAGACACACTAATGATGATATAGTGACCTTCTTCATCTCTTGTTACAGTCTTTGGTTTAAAATCTGATTTGTCTGATACAGTATTGCTATTCCAGTTTTCTTTTGATGTCCATTTGTGTGATCGATGGTTCTCCATCTCCTCATTTTCAGTTTGGGTGGTGTCTAGGTCTAAAATGTGTCTTTGACAGGCAGCAAAAAAATGGGTCTTGTGTTTTTTTTAATCCATCCTGATATCAGGTGCCTTTTGATCGGAGCATTTAGTCTATTTATATTCAGAATATTTATAGATTTGAATGTAGTGCATTTTATTATTTGTTTTCTGTTTGTTTCTGGAGATTTCCTCTGTTCCTTTCTTGTCTGTCATTTTGATCTGTTCCAGTCACAGAGTCCCTTTTAGTAGTAGTTCTTGCAGGGCTGACTTACGATCATGACCTCCTTCGGTTTTGTTTGGTAAACTCTTCATCTCTCCTTCCATTCTACCCAACAAGACAGCCTTGTTGGTGGAGTATTCTTGGCTGTAGATTTTTCCCATTCAGCACGTTGAATACATCATGCCCCTCACTTCCGGCCTGCCAAGTGTCTTTGGGGAGATCTACAGCTAGTCTTTCCTTGTAAGTTAAGGACTTCTTTTGTCTTGTTGCTTTTAAGACTTTTTCTTTGTGGTTTGTAAATTTTCCTACAGCGTATCTTGGTGTTGGCCGGCTTTTGTTGATTTCGATGGAAATTTTCTGTGCCTCCTGGATCTGGATGTCTGTTTCCTTCCCCAGATTAGGGAAGTTTTCTGTTATTATTTCCTCACATAAATCTTCTGCCCCCTTTTCTCTTCTGGGACGCCTGTCATACCAGTGTTAGGGTGTTTGATGGAGTTACTGAAGTTCTCCAAGTGTGTTCTCATGTTCCATAATTCTTTTATTTTATTTTTTTAAAGATTTTACTTATTTGAGAGAGAGACAGCACGAGTGGGCGGCAGAGGGAGAGGGAGAAGCAGACCTCTCACTGAGCAGGGAGCCTGGTGTGGGACTCGATCCCAGGACCCTGGGATCGTGACCTGAGCTGAAGGCAGACACTTAACCGACTGAGGCACACAGTTGCCCCACCATAATTCTTTCTCTTTTGTTCACCTTCATTGTCTTCCATTACTTTGTCTTCTGGATCACTGATTCGTTCCTCTGCTTCTGCCAGCCTGCTGTTCTTTGCGTCAGGCCTGTTTCCATGATCAGTTATTGCATTCTTCATATCTGACGGATTCTGTTTTATTCTCTTATCCCTGCAGTAAGAGCCTCCCTGAAGTCTTCCATACATTTCTCAAGCCCAGCAAGTATCCTCATGATCATTCCTTTAAATTTTCCATTAGGCATTACTTATATCTGTTTTGCTTAGATCTCTGGCAGTGGCCTTATCTTGTTCTCTGACTTGGGATAAATTCTTCCATCTTGGTATTTTGTCTAAGTCCCTTCTTCTGTGTATTAGAAAAGCCTGTTTTGTCTCCTGCTCCTGAAAGTAAGGGCCTTATGAAGCAGCGGTCCCGTAGTGCCCAGGGCCTGGTGCGGCAGGGAGTGTCTCTCATGTGTGCTGCATGCACTCTGCTGCTGTGGTTTGGCTGCTCTGTCCTTCGGGCCTGTGCTCTGCACAGGCGCTCCTGGCCCGCTGTGGGCAGTGTTTGGTCCCTGGCCTGAGTGTGGCGAGTTTTAATGAGGTGTGCTCGGGTCTGCTTGTGAAATGAGACCTGTCACCACCTCCACCAGAACTGAGGCCTTGCAGAACTC
>CM052884.1:461822-487289 GCA_028534135.1 Potos flavus
CTGCTCTCGGCCCTGGGGGGCCGGGGTCTGTCTGTCCCCGCAGGCCCCCTCCCTCCCCCGCCCTGCCCGCTCTCGGCCCTGGGGGAACGCTCAGCAGCTGCACTAGGCTCGCTAGCTCCGTGGTTTCCGGGTTGGTGGGAGGCAACGAACACGCCGTCTGCTGACGCTTTCTACTGTCCCTTTACGACGTGCAGATGGACCCGACCTGGACCGAGCTCTCAGAGGTCAGTCCTCAACCAGCACGGATTCTGAAACAGACGCAGTTCTCCGTGTGCCACCGATGCCAGCGAATGTCCTAACCCCCGGCAGGAGACAGCATGGTCCTCCCCTCTTACAGAGGTAAACAGAGGCACGCGGGCCCAGGAAGGTGAGCTCCATGCAGTAGGGGAAGCCGGGACTGCAACCTGGACAGCCTGGAGGAGGACGGTGCTCTCAGCCCCTGCGTCTGGCCGCCCGCCGCGGCGAGCCGGAGAGCCGTGCTCAGGGCCGGTGACCGTCCCCGCGGCCTCCCTCGGGAGCCGAGAGCCGGCTGCCCAGCCGACCCCAGACGGAACCAAGAGCATCGAGGGTCGAGCAGACCTCGGCTGGGCACGTGCTCCGTGCTCCACACACCGACAGCGGGGACCCCCACGCCACGGGCGCCATGAGCACACCCCGGGCAGTCAGGGTCGCTCCCGCCCCGCCGCGTCAGGTCCTCGGCGCCGCTGAACTGCGTGGGAAGGCGGGTCTCGGCAGCCCCGGAAGGCCGTGCGCTGTGGCTGCCACCTGGGGGTAGAGGTCGGACGCTCCGACCACGGAGCCCGAGTGCGTGCGGCCCAAAGACACGCGCGACCCGCTCGGACGCCCGCAGAGGGACGTGTCCAGGCATGGCGACCGTGCGGTCCACAAGCCGTCCGCAAATTGTCCCAACTCACCAGATAAAGGTGTTAGAAATATTCAATACGAACATGTTTTCTTGCAAGACTAAAGAAAAATGTCCACTTTCCAAGGACTAAAAACGTGTATTTGTTCAAACACTCGAAACGGCGTCAGGGCCCACGACGCAGTCGGTCGGTGGCGGGAGCAGGGAACAAACGCTGGCCGTCTGTGGCGTGCGGTCACGGCTCGTGGTGCCATCCACGGTCTTGACTGGTACCGAATGCCACAGGCTCTGGAGACGAGCACGGACAGGGGGTTTGTTCCCTGCCAGGGACAGAGGACAGCACGGACGCCGCGGTTAGGGGAAAGCCCCACAACGCAGCAGGAGCGGTGAGCGAACCGTCCCGGGGCCGTGGGACCCCGACCAGGGCCCTTCCGCTGGGGTGTGCGCCTCGCTCGCTGACGGGGCTCCTCTCCATTCCCTTCGCTGTCCCACCGCCAACCGTCTTCACGGCACTAAAATCACGATCACGAACACTCATCTGTCCTGTGTACTGAACGGTGACACTAAAGAGCATCGCAGAGTTTCAAAACTTACATATTGAGAGCCTCTCTTTTTAAGCAAAAAAAAAAAAGAAAGAAAAAGAAACAAGCTAAGAAACTAAAACTAGGGGCACCTGGGTGGCTCAGTGGGTTAAAGCCTGTGCCTTCGGCTCAGGTCATGATCTCAGGGTCCTGGGATCGAGCCCCGCATCTGGCTCTCTGCTCAGCAGGGAGCCTGCTTCCCCGTCTCTCTCTGCCTGCCTCTCTGCCTACTCGTGATCTCTCTCTCTGTGTCAAATAAATAAATAAGATCTTTAAAATAAAAAAAAAAGAAAAGAAACCAAACCCGAAGACCTGCAAGAAGGCACAGAGACTAATACGACCATGCGTGTCCTCACTGTCCTGATTCATAAATGTCGGCAGATTGGGGATTCCCGAAAGGAGCGCCTTCCACGATGGGGCCCGCGGAGTGGGCGTACCCTGCACTTACGCTGGGGGTGTGCTCTTACTGCCCACGACTTCTAGGCCACGGGACGGTCTGCCACAAGCTCAGGCTCCTACCAGGGCCTTCACTCCAGCGGTGTTGCTGTTCTCGCCCGCGGCGCTCGCCCACGGTCAGCCTCTCCTCTGCCCCGTCTCTCGCAGAATTTCACTCCTCCTGGAGTTCACACGACGCGGCTCGTGCGTGTGATCACACGCATCAAGGATGCCAGCCCGCCCAGAACACGGCTCCAGGGCAAAGCGTGTTTGCACACGTCCCGGCTCCTGTGTGTTGAGAGGTCCGTCCTCGTGGGCCTTCACGTGGAACCCCCACGACGGACCCAACATCCCGCGTCCGAGAACCCGGCCAAGTTGGTAGAGCCGTGTATGTGCGTGTGCTGCACACCAGCTACAGGAAGATGCGCGCCAACGGGGGCAGGGCCGAGAAGGTCGTGGGACAGCCCTTCCACGAACCTAACAGAGGCGGGCACGAGGGACCCGGGGCTGCACACACGGCGCCGGGGGCAGCCTGTGCCCCGGCTTCCTCGATGGGCCTCCCCGCACGGGGAAGCCAGACTGCACTCCCCTCGTGCGGAGACTGACTTAGGAACCTCCTGCCACGCGCGCGTGGGGCAAGGAGGCTGACACTGGGGAGGAGCGCCTCTGCCTGGCTCTCTAGGATTTCGGGATCTTGGGGACGGCCCAGCTTCGGGGAAGCACGCCTGTGTCATGACGATGCTCGGGCAACGCCAGGAGGAGTGGAGCGAGTGAGTCAGCAGGGAGTCACCTGAGAAGGGAGTCCCTGAGCCTCGCTCACGCCCTCCCGACTGCTGCCTCCAGTCCCGCCCCAGAGAAGCGCCCGGCCGAGCTCCGGTCCGGCCCCCGAGCCGGGGGACCTGGAGAGGACGGTCTCACCGCCCGGGGTCCCGGGCTCTGTCCGCGGGGACGACCAGGACCGCACAGAACATCGGCATTCTGCGGTCGGTCCCAGAAGCTGCAGGACACCGGGCACACGGGGGATCCGCGGCACCGACACTCCTGTGGAATTACTGGGAGGGGCGGGGTGGACCAGATTCGCCTTGACATTGTACATGCTTCTGGGCTGCCCCAGAGATTATGTGCACCCGTTACTAACATGTACGGTTTATTCCAAAGCTCTTCATGACAAAAGAAAAATAAAAATTAAAACCAATCAATGGAGATTTAAGCTGACTCGGCAGCAAATGGGCAGACGCGTGGCCCGGAGAGGACGGCCTGACGCCAACACGAGACCCCCCATTCGAGGCCGGCAGAACTCAGCCGCCAGGCCACACGAGCGTCAGAGCAAAGACGGCTGGGCCTCGAAGCCCCTGGGGACGTAGCCGTCTCCCGGGACCGGGACGTGAACACCGCGCAGACCTCAGGAAATGCTGTCTAGGGGGTCCACAGACTGTATGGCCTTCCACCCCCCCAGTGAGCCCTGGGGCCCATGCAAGTGTTTTTACTACAGGTCTGGAAACAAGCCGGGGCACCGACGACCCTGAATCCCCTGCTCGGAGCTCAGACTCCGTCCTGGGACCGCACCCCCTGGGGGACCCAGAGGAGGGGGCGGTGGGGGGGGGGGGGCTCCTCCAGGCTGCCCGGCCCCGCTCCGTGTGCTCGCGTCCCAGCAAACGCCGGAGGCGGCAGAGAGAGTGTGTGCCGAACACGCACAGAGGGGATGAGGACAGGTGTGTCTGGGTAGGTCTGTCTTCTCCGAGGGAGCCTGTGTGTCTCACGGTGTCCGGGCCACCCCTGGGGCGTGTGGGGCAGCCGCGCGGGGCAGAGACACAGGGCTCTGGGGGCACACGCAGGCCGGGAACAGGACAGAGCGCCTGCCCCAGGCCGTGGTAACTGTGGTTACGGCCTGCTCCCCACCATCTCAGCAGGGGACGCCCCCCCTCCCCGCCATCCCAGCAGGGGACGCCCCCCGTCTCCGCCATCTCAGCAGGGGACACCCCCCCTCCCCAGCACAGTCCCCAGGGGCGGCCTGTCCTCCCTCGGCCCATCTGTGAGTGTCGGGTCCGCTTGCCGTGACTGGGGCGGCTTCCTTCACGGCTCTCCTGCTCCGACCGCTGCCATGGTGTCCCCTCAATGCCCACACGCGTCATCGCCCACTGGAGCTGCCTTTCCAGTGGCATCCAGCACCGTACGGCACCACCTGGGCCCTGTGATGCCCGCAGCCCCGACCACCCGTGGCAGGGCCCGGCGCATGCCGGGGACGCGTGCTGAGAGGACGGTGCGAGGGGACGGCAGGCGCGGGGGCTGAACCGTGGGGCCGCTGTGACGGGAGCCCAGCCGGGTTCCCCCACGCCGGCGAGAGCTTGCGGCCTCCCTCCTGACCGCGGCGCCTGCTCGTCCAGCGTGCACACACACCATCCACACGACGACCCCGACGGGGACACTGAGGTACGGAGAGTGTCTGCCCACTTCGCCCTCGCTTTCCTGCAACTACGGCAGAGACCGGCAGGTGGACAGGAATGCACGGCCTCGCTGGGAGCCCCCGTTTCTAGATGCTGCCAGGGCCCCGGATTTCCCCGTCACAACACTACAGTTGCCTCCAGAATCTTCACAAAACCCCTGCAGGTTTTATTTTTCCCCCATTCATGTTCTAATGGCTGTTAATGCTTCTGTCCCCGGCCCCGGGGAAGAGAAGTGTCTACACTAGACCATCTACGACCTACCCACTGACCTGACCGCACAGGCGGCTGCGCGGGCACCGGGCTCCAGCCGCTGCCAGTAACCCTGTGTAGACAAGGTGCTAGAGTAAGGCTTGTGAAAAAGCACCAGGAAACCTACCTAACGAAAACCCGTGTCCAGGTGCAAGATGACCTAGAATCAGTGTCTTTACTGCAGCTTTTTCCTTAAAAAGGAAACCTTGACAAGGGTTAGCTCTCTTGAGAAAGTTCTAAAAATTGTCTTTAACGTCGTAATAATGGACACAACCAGCCAGTTTACACCCAGTAATGCACACAGGGTTTTGGGATCACCGGTCACCTCTGCTTCACAGCGAAAGCAGATGTACTTACTGCACGAACGTCAGGACCGAACGAGCACGCGGCCGCACGCCGACGGCGGCTTGTCGCTCGAGTCCTCGCCGCATGCATGCGGCGCAGCTAGAGGGCTTGTGTGGGAGCGGCGACGTCCCGGCCACCCCGAGAAGGGGCTCCCGCACAGGCCTGGACACACACGCTCCCCAGCTGGGGCGCCGGCTGCCGGCGGAGAGCCGTGTGCCAGGCCAGACCCCGGTTACTCGACGGCGCCCAGGAGCCGGGACGGCAGCAAACCTCCTGGGGCCTCCCCTGCGGGACGCGCTGCCATGGGCCGAGGGACAGAGCCCCAGTCCGGCAGCCAGGTCTCTGCTGTGCTGTCTGCATGCTCTCCGCCTGCAGCTTTCATCTGTGCTGGGCACACACTCGCCTCTTACCTCCCTCTCCACAACTCACGGACAAGCACTATTGTTCACACTTGCCTTGTTACAGTTTCCTCGAGGACACGCCTTTACTTCTTCCCGAGAAGGCTTTATTTTGCGCAGAGAGAGGGGCTCGGTCCTTGCTGGGTCCTGCGTCCCCCGCCCCCCACGGCAGCCAGGATGCTGCTCGGCCCCTCCCTCTTCCTCCAGGCACTGATGTGTGTTCCACCCTTTCCTGGTCCCTGGAGACTCCCCACCTCCCAGCTCCCGGGCCTGTGGCGGCTCCGGCCCCCCTGCTCTGGGCTCAGCCCTGCGCGCCCTCCCGGTCGCTGTCACCGGTGCCTGCGGTGGCCCAAGGCTGACAGGTGTTCTGGGGTCAAAGGGGGCCATGAGGTCCCCACGCACCAAGGTCAGGTCCTGCTCCACCCTTGGCTGACTGGGGGGGCTCGCGGAAGGCGGCACTGACCACAGCCGTCACGGTCCCAGGAAAGGGAAGGGACGTGCAGAGCCCTGCCAGTGCGTTCAGGAAGACGAGGGCCGTCCTCTCTGCGCCGACCCAAGGGACACATGCACATCCGGAGAGTCCCAGTCGTCTGCTAGGAGCACCGTGCAGGGAAGAGCTGCGGCCAGCGACGCCATTCCGAGGCATCTCCCCTTCTGAGAAACGCCCGCTCATCCGGAAGACGGCACCAAGATAGCGGAACACGACGCGGCGGGCTTTGCGGGACGTGACCTGTTGCCAGCGCAAAAGCGGTGCCACGTGCCTGCCACGGCTCCCCTCGGAGCGGCAGACCCCGCGTCCCGCACCGCCATCCGCGCGCCCGCGGCGGGGACGGGGAGCACCGGGCTCCTCCCCTCGGGCTCCTCCCCGCCTGCCCCCTGTGGGGTGTGAAGGCAAGGGGTTGGGGGGGGACGGGCAGGGGACAGGCCGGTCGGGTCCTCCCAGGAACGGGAACCACAGGGACACAACCGACAGTCGTAGGGACGGCCAGCCCTTTAAGGGATTCCAGGTTCACTCCTGGCCCTCATGTACTTGTAACTCGGGGACGGGGACGTCTACTTCTTGTTTTCTGCCCTGGTTTCTCTTCAGTTTTATTTTTGTTGTTTTTTTTTTTTTAAAGAATTTATTTATTTGACAGAGAGAGACACAGCGAGAGAGGGAACACAAGCAGGGGGAGCTGGAGAGGGGGAAACAGGCTTCCCCCTGAAGAGGGAGCCCGATGCGGGGCTCGATCCCAGGACCCCAGGATCATGACCCAAGCCAAAGGCAGACGCTTAACCCACTGAGCCCCCCAGGCGCCCTCTCTTCAGTTAACACATTTTTCCTTCCAAGAGAGCGCACTGTTCAACCGTGCACGCAGGAAACATCCACGAAGCGAGGTGGTGGAGGGCAGGTTCTGGGGTAGAAAGGGGAAGCTTCTAAAACTAGACTTTTCTCTTGGAAACGGTGTTCGACACTCCTCGGCGACCCTTTCACTCCAGCCTTGAGAAAACTTTCCTAAAACTAACAGGCATGAAAACAAACGCTTGTGTTTGCGGCCATGTTACTACACTTAGGCCAACCAGACTGTTTTTGGTTCACAAATGAGCTGGGAAAACCAAAGCCTCATACGGGGCAGAACCGCGGTATGTTAGACGGAGCGCCTGCTGGGGACACACCGGCACGGGCCCGCGGGACCGGCGGGGACGCAGCGCCCGCAGCGGTCGGCCCCAGGTCTGCCCGTAGCCTGGGGTCTGGGCAGCGCGGCCGCCAGCACACGCGCACGGAGCCGGGGACGCCGCGCCGAGACACGGGAGCGCGTCAACCACCCGAGACGCCCCGGCTCGGCGCGCAGGGTCCCTGCTGCCAGGTTACCATCCCAGGCTTCCCCCCGAAACAGACACTCTGGGAAGAAAGAGGAGGAGGTCACGACGAATTGGGATCACACAGCAACACTTCCAGGAAAACATAATACCTAGAACAGCTAAAGTCCACTGCAAAAGGAAACAAAAGCAACGGAACTGTCTCTTGGTGAAGTCTGAGGGCTCGCCGAAGCACTCGATCCATCGACTCCGGTCTTCCTGAAGTCACGGTCACGTGGTTGAGCACGAGGACTGTCCCGCACACGCGCGCACACACAGGAAGGAGAAAGCAAACTCTACAGGCTGAGCGAGGTTTCCTGCTGACCCCTCTTCCTGAATCTGGGGGCCCCGTACAATCATGCCCCGAGGAGTCCCTGGGATTTTGCCATTAGGACATCTGATAAACACAATCTATTTCTAAGCAGTAGGGGTCTGACAGCGGACTTTCTTGGGGGGGTGGGGAGGGGAAGGGGGGTTCGTTCTCCACCGCCGCCCCCGTGTCATCTGTGGAGGCCATGTTCCTGTCCAGCAGACCTAGCGCCTTCGTCTGCGGTCCCCCTGGTTCTGGAGAGCACGCGTCACCTGGGATTGGCCACTCCTTTCCGGGTGTCTCAAGAGCAGGGGTGGGGTTTTGAAAAGCTCGAGGGTTCTGTCAGTCTGGCTGCTGTATTCCTCACGCACATGAGCCGCATGTGATCCCACTCAGTGTGCAGACAGAGAGTCTCATGAGGAAAGGAGGCAGGCCAGCGAGGTGCGCGGGTTACACACTCTCGAGGGAGGGGCGCCTGGGGTGCTCCGTGGCAAAGCCTCTGCCTTCCGCTCAGGTCATGATCCCAGGGTCCTGGGATCGAGCCCCGCATTGGACTCCCTGCTCAGCAGGGGAGTCTGCCTCTCCCTCTGCTGCTCCCCCTGCTTGTGTTCCTGCTCTCCTTGTCTCTCCTCTCTGTCAAATACATTGGTGAATTTTACACTTAAAGAATTTAACACCAATCCTTCTCAAACTACTGCGCTCCCCCCCAAAAAAATCAAAGCAAAGGGAACACTCCCAAACTCATTTTCTAAGGACGGCATTATGCTGATACCAAAGCCAGAGAGGACACTATCAGAAAAGAAAACTATAGACCAATATCCCTGATGAACACGAATACAAAAATTCTCAGTAAAATACCAACAAACCAATTTCAGCAGCAATGGTTACAAAGACAATTCACCATGACCGAGTAGGAATTATTCCAATGATGCAGAGCTAGTTTAACATCCACAAATCGATGTGATATGCCACATGAACAAAACAAAAAATAGGATCTCAACAGATGTAGAAAAATCATTTGACAAAAATGATAGATGGGCACCCATTTACAACAAACCCCAACAGAGGACACGTAAGGGAACAGATCTCAACGTAAGACAAACACGCAGCTTACGTCACTTCAGCCGTGACAAGCTGGAAGCTTCTCATCAAAGATCAGGAACGAGAGGAGGGACCCACTCTCACCACTGCTACTTGACATAGTACTAAAAGTGCTCATCAGAAATAGGGTAAGAAAAGGAAATAAAAGCATCAGATCTGGAAAAGAGTAAGTATAACTGTGTTTGCGGATGCCATCATTTTAAATATGGAAAATCTGAAGTATTATGCATGAAATTTATAGATCTAATCAACACATTAGTAAAGTTGCAGATTACAGTTAATGTTCGAAAAGTAGTAACACTCCTATATGCTGATGAATTATCTAAAATATAAAGAACACGGTCCCATTTATAATAGCATCAAAAATAATGAAATACTCAGGAATAAATTTAATCAAAGAACTGAATACCTCTACACTAACTCCGAGACACTGAAGAAATAAACTGAAGCCACAAATAATCGGAGGGCATCCTGTGTTTACAGATTGGAAGAGTGTTTTGAAGGTGTCAGCACTACCCCAGCCATCTATGGCTTCAGATTCAGCCCCATCAAGAGTCCAGGGGCATTCTGTTAATGACGTAGAAAAGCCTATTGTAACACTGATACGGACCCAGAGGACCTCAAAGAGCCCGAGCAATCCTGAGAAAGAAAAGGTGGGAGGCAGCGTACTTCCTCATTCTGAGCCACATTATAAAGCTAGAGTTCACCAAGAGTAGGAACCGGCACAAAGATAGACACACACCCATGGCACAGCTTCGAGAGCCTCGTCAGCTGTCACTCGAGAAGAGAGAAAAGACGGCCCTTCGACAAACGGCCCCAGGAAAACTGCATAGTCAGTCACACGTTTAAGACTGAACGTGGACCCCGATCTGGACACACTCACAGAATTCATGTAGACTGGATCACAGACTTAAACGGAAGACCAGAAACCTTAAGACTCGTAGAAGGAAACGGGGGGTGGGGGGGAGCTCCTTGACATGGGTCTGGGAAAGGATTCTTAGGACAGGACACCCAATGCATGAACAAAAAAATAAAAACCAGAACTCCATCTAACTAAAAAACCGCACAACAAAGTAAACAACCAACAAAATGAAAAAAACCACCTACGTAATGGGGAAAAAAATATTTGCAAACCAAGTATGTGACAAGGACTTAATATTTAAAAATAAAGAATACGTAGGGATCCCAATCGAGATGGCAGAGGAGGGGGCTCCTGAGCTCACCTCCCGCCACAGACAGACTACGGCTGCAACGAGACCCGGAGTGACTCCGAGAACAGCCCAAAGAGAAGCAGGACAGTTCTTCCAGAGCCAAAGACAGAAAATAAACTAAAACTTAAGGTAAATGGGGCAGAGCCACAGTCGGGCTGGAATCCACACCCACACGCAGCAGGAAAGTCCCACGCAGGGGTTCCTCCTGAGGGCAAGGGTTCAAGCCCGGCACGGGGCATCCCCGGCCCTGGGCACCTGCACCGGGAGGCGGCGGCCCTGCGGTGTCTGGCTCTGTGGGACAGGGGGCTTACCGGTGGGGGAGCAGAAGGGCCCCACTCTGAAGGGGCCTACACACAGACTTACTGGCCGAGAGACCCAGCACAGAAGCAGCAGTTTGAAAGCACCTGGGCCATACGCGAAGGTCCGCTGACTGATTTCAGGGTGTGTAATGAAGGAGCGGACATCTTCATGGAAGTTCCTCTGAGAACAAAAGGGCTACCAGACGACATTTCCTTGCCCTCCTTCTGCCTGGCTGACCAGGTGCGTGCAGGTTCTGACCCTGTCCACCCACCCTGTGGGCACCGCTGCTGCGACCCCACGGCTCCCCCTGCGGGACCGCCTCGACCCAGCTGCCCACCGGGCAGGAGCCCCTGCAAGGCAGCCCCGGCCCCGCCATCCCCAGGGAATGGCCTCAGACAGGACCAGCGCCCCCCAGAGTGCCCCCGCCTGCCACACCCAGCGGGGTGCCTCAGGCCCAGCAACCCTTCAAGGCAGCTCCCACCTCGGGGGAGGGGGGGCCCTGCCGACCAGTTCGTGGGCAGCAGTCCCTGCCAGCCACAGCAGGGCCAGCGCGTGAAGCCCGCACAGGGTGCACTCCTGCAGTGCCTGTTTTAACAGCCCGAGACGCTGCGTTTCTGGGCCCCAAAGGGTGCCTTCTGCATAAGGCTGCACCCTCAAGGTCAGGAGACGCACTCATCTACCTACGACGAGCGATAAATACGTCAGCACACGCAGGAATGTGTTCTAAGCAAAACAGGACAAAACCTCAGAAAAAGTAACTAAAGGAAACAGATAAGCCATTTATTTACCTGAGAAAGTTCCAAGTGAGAGTCAAAAGATCATCACCAAAATTAGAAGAATGGATGAACACACAGAGAACTTCAAAGACATAGAAAATATAAGAACCAATCAGAGCCAAAAATTCTACTAACTGAGATGAAAAACACACTAGAGGGAATGAGCAGCAAAGCAGAGGATGCAGAACTGAGCAGAGAGCTGGGAGACAGGGTGCTGGAAATCACTCGAGCTCAGCAGCAAAAGGGAACTTTAAAAACGAGGATAGTTTAAGTGACTTCTAGTAACTCCTGGGACGACATGGAGCACAAGAACATCTGCATTATAGGGGTCCCAGAAGGAGAAGAGGGAAATGGCAGAAAACATACTTGAAGAAATAACATTTTCTGTCCTGGGGAAGGAAACAGACATCCAGGCCCAGGAGGCACAGAAAGTCCCAAACAAGATAAACCCGCAGAGGTCCACACCAAGACACAAAGTTCAAATGTCCAGAAGCAAAGATAAAGGGAGAAATCTTCAAAGTAGCAAGAGTAAAGCTACTAGTCACATAAAAGGGAATGCTCCAAAGGCCATCTGCTGATTTTTCAGCACAAACTTTTCAGGTCAAAAGGGAGAGGAATAAAGTGATTTAAGAAAAAATACCTGCAGCCAAGAATACACCACCCAGCAAGATCATCCTTCGGAACTGAAGGAGAGATGATGAGTTTCCCATATGGAGAGAACCTTTTTAAAGGAGTTCATCACCACTAAACCAATCTTGCAAGAAACGTTAAAGGGACTCTCTAAAGCAGAAATGGAAAGGCCATAACTAGAGAAAAGTTAAGAACAAAACCCTCACTGGCAAAAGCACACATTTAATAAAGGTAGTGAATCGACTGCTTATAAAGTTAGCATGAATGTTAATAAAGAAAAGTAGTAAAAATAAACACTATTATAGTTTAGAAGGTATACAAAACAAAACATGTAAAATATGTCAGATACATAAAATGTGGAGGGGGGAATAAAAATGTAATGCTTTTATTTATGTATGTATTTATTTATTTTTAAGATCTTGTTTACTGGGGATGGGGGAGAGAGAGAGAGAAAACAAGAGCAGGGGGAGAGAGAAGCAGGCTTCCTGCTGAACAGGGAGCCCAACGCAAGGCCGGATCCCAGGACCCTGAGATTGTGACCTGAGCCAAAGGCAGACTCTTAACTGACTGATCCAGGCCCCCCTTTAATTTTTGAGTTTTGAAATTTTTTACCAGTGCAGGACTTTGTTTTTAAACACCTATCATGCCATGAATTCACAGGGCATGGGGGCCAGCAGCCCAGGCTCCTTTCCGGTGGTTTTCGCGAAGTGTGCTTCTCAGGGTGGAGCAGGCTGGCGTTCCTGTTGAACCCAACACCTTGTTCCTCGGCTTCCTTTCTCCTGATCACTTCCCTTCACGCACTTCAGGAAGCTGTCTGCACTCAATCCGCACGTTAGTTCTCTTGGCGAGAATCTTGCCCTCGCGCTGGCTCTCCCTGTGGACTCGGCCGGTTTCACCGTGGTAACACTTGTGGGGTGCCCTCCACGTGTACAGTATCCCCATTCCTGAGACTCACATGTACGCGGCTAAAGGAATGATGCCACGTTTTCAAAGCGGCCTCTCCTCTTTCCCTTTGCGCCGGTCATCTTGGTGAATTACTGGAAGATGGGGGTACGGGCCCAAAGGCCATGTTGGATTATTTTAAGCCCACTGTTGAGACCTCGTGTTCAGAAAAATAGTTTCCTTTAAAAATACCAGAGAGGGAACACCTGGCTGTCTCTCTCGGCAGAGCATAAGACTCTTAAATGCGGGGTTGTAAGTTCAAGCTCCATGTTGAGTGTAAAGATTACTTAAAAATAGAATCTTTAAAAAAAAAAAAATCCGTGCTCACTGACAACATACCTGGTCACCCAAGAGCTAGGGTGCAGATGTCCAATGAGGTCAGTATTCTCACACCTGCTAACACGGCACCCACCTCGCACCCCATGGGTCAGGAAGTAATTTCTGTTTTCAAGCCTTATTATTTAAGAAATACATTTCACCAGGCCAGAGACTGTGGTTCCTTTGATGGAACTGCGCAAAATATACTGAAAGCCTTCTGAAAGAATTACCTATTCTAACGCCAAAAAGAAGACTGTGATTCACGGGAGGTGGTCCAACATCAGCATGAAAAAGGGTTTCACAGCAGCGGACTCCCACCCTCAGGGATGAGTCTTTGGGCTTCAGGACGTCTGGGGAGGCAGCGGCTGCAGCCAGGGCGGAAGGAGCAGGGGAACTAGAATCAGAAGCCTCGAGATGGGGCTGCTCCTCGGGGACAATCTTACGATCAACCTCGAGTGGAGGAGGGGTTGCCTCTTAGCAAAGGAAGAGGTTTCCTGACACGGAACCGACTCGTGGCGAAGATGCCATGACGACTGCTGAAGTGACGACAAAGTATTACAGAATATTACCTTCAGAATAATTCAGAGCATTGCATAAACTTGGTTGATAAAGCAACAGAGGGTTTTGGGAGGACTGACTCCAGCTTTAAAAAGTCTACTGTGTGTAAAAAGCTATCTAACAGCATCGCACAACACAGACACTGTTCGTGGAAAAAAAAGTTAAACAATGTGGCAAAACTTATTTTAATAAATCCGCGACCGGCCCAGCCTTCAGCAGCCAGCACCCCGACCCGGTGGCGCCCTCGGCACTGCGGCGAGAGCCTCCACCCGCAGAGGGCTTATGGCCCGCTGCAAGCTCAGATGGTGGCATTTTTTAACCAATAAGCCTTTTAAAATTAAGATACGTAGTTTTTTTTAGATACAATGCTATTACACATTATTAATATACTACAGTGTAAACGTAACTTTGAAATGCCCTGGGAAACCAAACAATTTAACTCGCTTTTTGTGGTGGTCTGGAACTGAAACCGCTCTATCTTCAAGGTATGCCTGCTCACAAAAACTTAAGAAAAAGAAATACGAACACTGAAGACAGTCACGAAATCACAAGGGAAGAGCAAGAGACGAAAGGAACAAAGAACTACAAAAATTAGGAAACAATCAACCAAATGGCAGTAAGTGCATACATATCAGTAACTCCCTTATGTGTGAATGGACTACATGCTCTAATCCAAAGACAGGGTGACCAAGGCAATGAGAAGAGACTCATCCACTTTAGACTTAACCACACACACACACAGAGGAAGTGTGGGGATGGAAAAAAATATATTCCCTGCATATGAAAATAAAAAGCAAGCTGGGGAAGCAATACGCACATCACAGAAAACAGACTTTCAAAGAAAAACAACGGAAGAAAGGTGTTACATAATGATAAAAGCATCAATTTCACAAGGAGCTGTGACAGTTTTAGCATCTATGCACCTGCAGTAGGAGCACCCAAATAGAGGAGAAATCGGTGACAACAGCAGGGGACTTCAACCCCACCGACCTCGGTCATCCAGACAGACCCTCAGCAAGGGAACAGGAGCGGGAAGGACACACCGGACCCGGTACACGGAACAGATACGTCCAGAAGCCGCCAAGCCACGCACAACCGAGTGCCCGCGGAACACTGCAGAACAGAGCTCCTGGGGGCCACACGACAAGCCTCAGTGAGTTTAAGACAAGTCCCATCAAACGCCGTTTCCGAACACAAGACTATGAAACCAAGAGTCAATTACAAGAAACCGGAAACCACACAGGAAGAGGCTCCGCGACACGTTACTACAACCGGTGGGTCAAGGAAAAAATCCAGGATGCCATCAAAAAACACCTCGAGACGAAAGCGAAGGAAAACATCCCCAAATCTGTGGCACAGCCAAAGCTGTTCTGAGAGGGAAGCTTACAGTGAGACAGGCCTACCTCAAGATGCAAGAGAAAATTCAAATCAACACAGATACCTAACGAAGCTGAAAAACAAAACAGACCAATAAAAAAAATCATTGAAACCAAGAGCAATTCTTTGAAAACCTAAATAAATTTGAAAAAGCTTTAGCCAGATTCCCCAAGGGAAAGGGAGAATCAAAATCAGCAAGTCAGGACAAGTGACAACCAACAGCACGAAACCACAAAGGGTAAGAAGAGACTCCTATGAGTAATCACACCGACCAACTGGAGAGACTAGAAGGAATGGATGAATTCCTAGAAACATATGACCTTCCAAGATCATATGTGTGATCATATGTGTGGAAAAGTGGAAAATTCCAAGATCATATGTGTGGAAAATTTGAACACACCAACTACCAGAAAAGAAGCTGAATTGGCAACAAAACCTCCCCACAAACAGAAGTCCAGGACCGGACGGAGTCACAGGGGGATACCACTGAACATCTGAACAGGAATTAATACCTCCCCTACTTCGACGCTTCCAAAGAACCAAAACGAAAGGAATGTTTGTAGAGTCATCCGATGAGGCCAGCATTACCCTGATACCAAAACCAAAGACAGTAATAAAAAAGAGAACAAAGGCCAGTATCTCTGATGAACATGGATCCCCAAATCCTCAACAACGTCTTAGCAAACAGCATCCACAGTACATTACAGGGTCATTCATGACAACGAAGCTGGATTCATTCCAGGGACGCACGGGTGTCCATCTACACATCAGTGTGATACACTACATTAACAAAATTACGGTTAAAAATATCTTCTCGATAGATGCAGAAAAAGCACTTAACAAAAATCAACATCCATTCATAACAAAACCTCTCAACAAAGTGGTAATGGGGGAGCATCAGCATACTATTGGCCGTAGACGGCCGAGCTACAGCTAACATCACCCTGAAAGGGAAAAAGCTGAAAGCTTTTTCTTTACGATCTGGAACAAGGTACCGATTGTCCGTTCTGAGCACTTGTGTTCCACATGGCACGGGAAGTCCCGGCCGCGGCAATCAGGTGAGAAGGCGAAGGCACCCACAGTCCAGCTGTGACACAGCACTGTAGAGAGAAGCCTACAGAATCCACCCAAGAACTGTTAAAATAAACGAACTTTAACAAAGTTGCAGGATACTGAATTGTAGTGTGCATTTCCACACACTAGTTATAAACAAATAAAACAATCCTATTTACATAAAAGAATAAACTACCTCTTAAACCAAATCACTGTACTCTGAAAACGTTCAGACAGTGATGAAAGACTGAAGACGACACAAATACACGGCAGGACCCGCCACGCTCACGGACAGAAGAATTTACTTCTTTACAGGCTTACCTCGTTTTATGGGACTTTGCTGTTCTATGCTTCACAGATAATGAATTTTTTTTCCCCACAAAGTGAAGTTTGTGAGAATACTACTTCATCAAGCAATTCCACTGATGCCATTTTTCACCAGCATTTGCTCACTTCGTGTCTGTCACGTTTTGGTTATTCTCACAATAGTTACAATATTCTCATTTTATTTGTTACGGTAACTCCTAGAAAACTCATAATGGTTACCATTTTTTTGGTAATAAAGTATTTTTAAATTAAGGTATGTACATTTTTAAAGACATAATCCTATTGCACACTGAGTAGACTATAGTATTGTGTAAACCTAACTTTGCATGCACTGGGAAACCATCTAATTCATGACTCCCCTTACTGCAGTAGTCTGCAACCAAACCTGCAATTTTCTGATGTATACCTGCACTGTTAAGATAGTCCTACTGCCTGAAGCAAACCGCAGATTCAAAGCAATCCCTATCAAATACCAACGACATTTTCCAGAGAACTAGAATCATGTTGAAAGTCGTAGGGAACCACAAAGACCCTGAAAATTCAAAGCAGCCCTAAGAACAACAAAGCTAGAGGCCTCACGCACAGATTTCAATCTGTACTATAAAGCCATAGCAATCAAAACAGTATGGCACCATATACAGACAGACATATAGATCAGTGGAACCCAACACAGAGTCCAAAAAAAAAAAAAAAATGCTTAAATGGTCAATTGATCTAAGATAAAGTAGGCAAAAATATACAATGGGGAAAAGACAGTTCTTCAATAAATGGTATTTGGAAAACTGAACAGCTACATGGAAAAGAATGAAACTGGAGCTCTTACACCGTACACAAAAATAAACACAAACTGGATTAAAGACCTAACTATAAGACCTGAGATCAGGGGCGCCTGGGTGGCTCAGTGGGTTAAAGCCTCTGCCTTCGGCTCAGGTCATGATCTCGGGGTCCTGGGATCGAGCCCCACATTGGGCTCTCTGCTCAGTGAGGAGCCTGCTTCCCCCTCTCTCTCTGCCTGACTCTCTGCCCACTTGTGATCTTTGTCAAATAAATAAATAAAATCTTAAAAAAAAAAAAGACCTGAGATCATAAAACTCCCAAGAGAAAAGAGAGGCATAAACTTGTGGATAGCAGTCTTAGTAGCATTTTCTGTACTTGTCTCCTCAGGAGAGGATAAAAAGGGCAAAAATTAACAACTCTGACTACATCGAACTAAAAAGCTTTTGCACGGCAAAGAAAACCATCAACAAAACAAGAAACCTACTGAATGGGAGAAGACATTTGCAAATGATATATCTGACAAGGGGTTAATATAAAACATATTTAAAGAATGCCTACAACTCAACACAAAACACAATCTGAATAAAAAACGGGCAGAAGACTGAATCGACTTTTTCCCCCAGGAAAGACACACACATGGCCAAGAGACACATGAAAAGGTGCTCGACATCACTCGTCATCAGGGGAATACGATCAAAGCCACATGAGCTAGCCCCTCCTACTTGTCAGGATGCCTATCACCAAGAAGAAATAAAGTGTTGGTGGAGGAAAGCAAACCTCATGCACTGTTGACGGGAATGCAAACTGGTGCAGCCACTACAGAAAACAGTATGGAGGTTCCTCAAAACATTAACATGAAACTACCGTATGACCTAGCAATTCCACTTATAGGCATTTATCTGAAGAAAATGTAAACCGTAATTCAAAAAAGTACTGCACCCCTATGTTTCCTGCAGCGGTATTTCCAACAGCCGAGATCCGGAAGCAACCTGTGTGTCCACCGATAGATCACGGGATAAAGACCATGTAACGAGCACGGATCGTACGGCAGACAACTACTTCCCCATAAAGAAGGAAACGTTGCCATCTGCAACCACATGGATGGACTTGGTGGTATTATGCTAAATGAAACAAGTCATAGAAAGAAAAATGAAATACTTAAGATCTCACTTCGATGTGGAATCTACAAAACAAACAAGAGACTCAAATACAAGAACAAACTCGTGGTTGCCAGTAGGGTGGAGGACGGGAAGATAGGTAAACAGGTGAAGAGGGTTAAGAGGTACGAACTTCCAGCTACAAGATAAAGAGGTCACAGGGATTCAAACAGCGCAGGGAGCAGAGTCAATAATGTAATAACTCTGATGACAGACGGGGACCAGACTCGTTGTGGCGAGCAATTTGTAATGTATATCAATGTCCAATCGCTATGCTGTACACTTGAAGCCGAGTTTGTACGTCAACTATAATTTTAAAAAGATAAAGAACTCCTACAACTCCACAGCAAAGTGCCACTAATCCAATTAGAATGCACCAGGGACCTAAACAGACATTTCTCCAAAGCAGACAGACAAATGGTCAAAAAGTACATTAAAAGATGCTCCCCATCACTCAGTAAAAGTAAAATGTATATCAAAACCGTGAGGGGTGTCCTCTCATGCTCGTTTGAACGGGTAAGATCAGGAAGACAAGAGGTAAACGCTGGCGAGGACGTGGACGAGACGGACATCTCGAGCACTGTCGGCAGAAGTGTGGGGCAAACAGGGCGGAGAGTCCTCAAAAAAAAGGACGATGAGAACCACCACGAGCGCTCCGGGTAGGCACTCGGGGCCCCCCGCCCCCCACGCCCCACAGCGTCCTCGCGCTGGCGGGCGGGCTGCAAGCGGCGGCTGAGCGGGGCAGGTTTCCGCACGCAGGACGCGGTGTCAGCCACCAAAGAGGACGACATCCCACCGCCCTCAACACCGTGAGCGGCGCTTAGGGCATCGTGTGAAGCAAACTAAGACTCAGACACCTACTGCATGATCTCACTAACACGCGGAATTTCAAACACGCTCATAGAAAAAGAGACCAGCTTCGCGGTCCCGGGGGCAGGCGTCGGGGAGGGGAAGCGAGGAAGACCGTCCAGGGCTGAGTACTGGGGGTGCCACGCCAACGGGGGACCTGCGGCGACCACCACCGCGGGGCACGCGCAACAAGTCCGAGTAAATCCTCCAAGGTCTCATCACAAGAACAAAAAAAAGTATTTATCTTTTTGTTTTGTCTTTTGAGGTTTTTTCTCTCTCTGAGATGATGGGGGTTAAGTCAACTCACCGAGGGCCTCGCTTCACGGTGTGAGTCCATCGTTATGCTCACACCTCAGACGTACACAACGCCGTATGTGCATTATTCTTCATTAAAATCGTAAAAAAAATGAACTTTTTGGCATTACGACATTTTCAAAAAGAGGGTCCTCACGCCTCTTCGGGAAGCGGGCCCTCTCAGCGCGCGCCCTGGGCTAAAAGCCACCAGAGCAGTCCCCGGACCAAGTTTTACGTGTTCTCTCTGGACAAAGTCATAAGTGATTCACAGTAAAGATTCCATTATCGGTAAAGACCTTGCCGTTTTTCTCTTTTCTATCACACTATCGGGTAAACAGAGTTAAGGGGATTAAGTAACTCGGGAGGACAGTGCTCTGTCCCCCTAACAGCGCGCACAAGAGCGACTGTGAACACACGTGTTAAGGTTGATGTCAACAGAACCAAAACCCTAACAAATGAGCTTCCGCTATTCTGTACAGCTGCTCGTGCAGACCATCGTCCTGGTCACACAGCTTAAGGAATTTGTTCATTTTTGGAAAGTTAGTCCCTATCGTTTCCTGGTAACTACAGAGCTCTTATCAAATCTAAACAATGTTAATCAAAACAACGAAATCCTCCGACTACCAGCGTCCCTGCCAGCCCGTTCCCCTCGTCCCGCCCCTTCCCGACCTCGCGGCCCTGCAGCCCGGCGAGAGCATCACGGGATGTTCGGCCTAAGCCCCCAGGCGAGATTTTATGCTTCACTTCCAAAGAAGCTAGAAATACGTTGTTGTTGCTGTTGTGTTTGAACAAACGTTTGTAAGAGCTAAGCCCCATCACCGAGAAGCCACACATTCCGCCAACTCAGCACGGGCTGCGAGGAAGCACCTACATGGGCCTCCAGCCACCAGCCTCCAATGTCCAGCCTCCAACCTCCAGCCACCAGCTTCCAACCTCCAGCCTCCAGCCACCTGCCTCCAACCTCCAGCCTCCAGCCACCAGCTTCCAACCTCCAGCCTCCAGCCACCCGCCTCCAACCTCCAGCATCTAGCCACCAGCCTCCAACCACCCGCTTCCAGCCACCAACCTCCAGCCACCAACCTCCAACCTCTAGCCACCGGCCTCCAACCACCAGCCACCGGCCTCCAACCACCAGCCACCGGCCTCCAACCACCAGCCACCGGCCTCCAACCTCCAGCCACCGGCCTCCAACCTCCGGCCACCCCCCACCGGCCACCCCCCATCAGCCCACCCTGAGGTCAGTGACTCTCAGTCTCAGTTCCACGCTGAAACCTGGGTCACATTTCAGGCTCCCTCCTCCCTACTCAGATCTTAAGTGGGACTCTGGCCATTATTTTTACCTTCCAGGCAATTCTAACGAGCCAAGAAACTTGAAAAATGTGGCTTTAAGGCTTCTTCTTCCAGTTTTAAGGCCGTACAATTTTAAAAATAAAAATGGAATAGTGTAGCAAATACACGACCACTTCTAAGATTTATCCTGCAAGAAACCTCTTCAAATCGGGGTCACCGACTGAGTTCCAACGGCTCCCACACGGTGCCCCCCATCTGTCTCCCACGCGAGGAAGCTCTGTACAGGGGCGCCCCCTTCACTCCAGACCTGACCTCACCGAAGTTCCGGGTCCTCCCTCTCTCCCGTCTTCCCTCGCGAGGCTCTCTCCCTCCGCCTCGGTGCCTCTGCCCTCCCGCCTGCAGCCATCGCTCAGCTGTTCCCCGGCCTCGCTTCTCCACTGGTAATCACCTCCAGGCCGGCAGGGGCCAGGTGTCTGGTTTTGACGCGGCAAGAAGCCCCTTGAGCTCGAGCTCCCATACCCAGCGGCCAGCGGCCCCTCCCGCACCTGCAGCTCCGTCTCCACTAACGCTGCCCGGCCTGGTCCCCATCTGGGTGGATTTGTCTAACATCCTACGGTGCCTTCCCACTGCGCTGCTGTCAAATGCAAACTCCCCGAGGGGCTCCAGCAACCTTGTCCCCTCCCCTCTCAAACCCCCCTTCCCCACCTCCCCATCACGATGCTCGCCCATGTCCAGGCAGAGCTCAGGTGTTCCTGCCTTGCCACGAGGTCACCGGCCCGACCCCTGGTGAGCCAGGCCAGGTCCCTGCTGTCCTCTGGGACCTGAATGGCCCGGTCTAGCCCCTTCCTGCACATCCCATCAGGGCCTGCTGGGAGACTTGATCAGAACACGAGCAAAGAAAACAGCGTGGTGCTGGGACGTGGTGGGACAACCCTGGCAAGTCTCCCGTTAGCACTGAAGCCCCGCTCTTCCCAGCGGTGAAGGGAAAGGACCATGCTGGGCGGAGCGCAGGTGTGGGTTAGTTTGACAAACGAGCGCCCAGCTAATCCCACAGGTGCGGCTGCCTAAGGAAGCACAAAAACAGGTTTTCTCCTCCCAGAGCATGTTCCTCCTTGTTTCAACAAAAACGTATGTCTGGTCTTGTGCTGAGCCCTGGGGACAAGGTGGTGAGTGAAGTCAGCACTGCCTGTGAGAGGTCCACTTACACCCTCAGACGGATGGGGTCCTCTGAGGGCCCGGAACTGGAGGTTGGAGACTGTCCCCTGATGAGGAAGGGAAGCTTACGCAAGACGGGAAAGCTGAATGGGTGTTACCCAGGTAAAGGCAGGAGGGAAGAGCTCTTCGGGGAGCCAGAACAGTATATGCAAAGGCACTGTGGCAGCGAAGGCGGATACAGGAGGGCAAGGAGGGACACATTCAGAGTGCTTTACACGTTGTCTCACGTATCCCACGAGATACCTGCATTTTATCAGCTTTTTTTTTAACAGAAGGAACCGAGGCACCAAGAGGTTAAGTAACTTGCCCGAGGTCACTTAAAAGCAAAGCAGTCATGTTTCTATCTTCCCTGAAATGTAACAGGGTACACGTCCTGGGTGGGTGGTGGGCGAACATGAAAAACTACCGAATCTAATCTTAAAAAAAAAAAAAAAATTCACTGTGGAGTGAAAGTAGTCAAACCAGCTCTTACCCAACAGATAACAAACGAAAACTGTCACTTTCCAACTAGCTGTTTTCACGTCCTAGGCCGTGACCACCGTGAAAACGTTTTGCAGGAGAGTGTTAGTTCCCTTTTTAGGAAATGGTGCCCACGTAGTTAAGTTCGAGTTTCAAAAAAGTAAAAATACTTGGTGGGACTAATTTGAATAATAATTTAAAGAAATACTTTCCAAAATTTCCACAGGAACTACACACTATTTCCATAAAATAGTCATAAAAATTAAGAAAGCCCAGACAAGCCAGTAAAACATCAACCTCATTAAACACCGGGCAAAGGACCCGAACGGACGTCTCTCCAAGTACCGACCATCAACACACACCCGGGAAGACGCTCGGCCTCACGAGCCGGTGAAGAAAAGCAAACCAAAACCACTAGGAGATTGTTCCCTACCAAAGTGGGGTTCCTGGGACCCCCGCACGTGTGAGGACTTGTGACTGACCCACCTGGAGACGGCACGGGATCCCGCCGGTGACGACTGTCCCCCGAGGGCACCCTGGGCCGGTCACAAGGCGCAGGCCGCGCCCCGGCCGCTGCAGTGGGGAGGCCCCGTGGACTGTCCCTTGGGTTCCTCGCCGTGGCTCGGAGCTCAGGAAGCCGCCCGAGGCGGACGCGCCCGAGGCGGGCGGACGCCAACCCGCAGGCCACGTGAGCGGAGAGGGCGGGGCCTCTAGGCCCCTCCCCCCCAGGTGCCGCTCTCCAGCAGTGCTCCCACCCGGACACTCTCCCCGCCCACTCTGCGGGTTTTCACGGAGGCTTCGTCACCTGGTCATGCCTCCGTCATTAGCCACCGGGCCCCTGAACCTCCAGCCTCCGCCCCACAGCCTGCAGGGGGTCGGGGCGGGGAGCGCCCGTCTGCACGGGGTCGTCCAGCCCCACCTTCGGGCGGGTCCTGGAATCATCTCGTTAGTGTAACGCAAGACACCTTGATCACTCCTCCGGCTAGGAAACCACGGGTTTTCGGAGCTGCGGGCCAGATGGGATGAATCAGGGATGAAGACCAAATACATGCGGGGAATCCGGTCATGGGAGCGACCAACATGCATTTCCCACAAATGTCAGTACCGCACACAGTCCGCGGGACAGCCGCGTCCGTGGACAAAACCACGGCGGCTAGAGACGCTGACCGGCCGGACCGAGGCTGGGCTCCGGTGCCCGGGCGAGCGCCACACGCCTGCCTGACACCGGCTCGGAGCAAATTCTGCCCCGGAGCAGAGCTCCCGCCGGGAGCGTGGTCCCCTGACCTCTCGTCAGTGATGTGGTCAAGGAGAAGGCATCTCCTGGGTGACACGGAGCTGCCGTGCGGCCGCTGACGACACAGCTGTCCATTCGGAAGCATGTCAGGTTCCCCTGTCGCTTTGCCCAAACCCCTTACGAAAAATAATCTGGGCAGGTGACCTCCTTACACCATAAAGAATAAATTCACCCACAGACCCTAAACCAGAAGCCCTCTGACTGTATCTAAAACGGGGAAAGTTATTTTCTCTATAAGCTGAAAATGTGCAAATGATCTAATACAATACTTGTTTAAAGAACCCTCCCCTAACTACCCAACAATAATCATTATTAAACACTTTGGGTAATCTGTGTAGTCTTTTTGTCCACCCCCTCAAATCAAAAATGTTCTGTAGAATCACTAAAAATTAATAAAAGCCTGCAGAAAAGAATGTCAAAGGTATGGCTATTCTCAGACGACGACCAGGGCCTCTAAGGAAATACGACATTTCCATATAAGGGAGAGAGGCCTCAACTCAGGCCTCTGACCTCAAGCATCCGTCCCCTCCACGAACGACGAGGACGACTAAATGCAGTAATAAGGGTCACCCTGGCGCACGGACCGCTGTGTCTGCACACCTCATACAGCGGCTCTTCCATAAACTGGCGCGGGGCTTACAAAATACACACGTGGTTCCTCGGTTCAGGTCAACCAACGCGCGTGCTTTCCGTCCTGTGTACCAGGCACGGCGCTGGGGTGAATACATCACAGAAGCCGCCCCCAGCAGCTCGGATGAGACCAAAACCCCCACGGGGACGGGAGAAGCTCCGGTCCCGACGAGGCCAGCCGTCTGAAAGCAACGGGCGCCACGCCGCAGGCCGTCCTGCCGGCCGTTCCCAGGAAAAACGTCCTTTTCCTTCTGGAACTGATGCCAAAGAAACCCTGTTAGGTCAGCAGCACCAGAGAAATTGGTAATGTCGTCACAAAAGACAAAAGAGTAAGCATCCCATCCTACAAAAATACTTTACAAGCTCAGCATGTTACATAGACTCTTCAGGACCAAAGACGGTGTGGGGAGCACACTGTAGCGGCTAGGGGGGGTTCCACACCGGGCGCACACATCGTGTACCGCAGCTGCATTATCCAACGTCTTCGGGAAAGCGCTGGGGGGCAATGCTTTCCTCTTCCTCCATGACTTCCCCTGTGCTAGAAGGGGCGTGCACAGTCACCCCGCAGACCCCGGAGGGGCCCTCAACACACCCCGCTGATCTTTGACGACGGTTCCCAATCGCGAGCGGTGGTATTTCAAAGGTGAGACCGCACCGCAGTTTCAGGAAATGTGGGGAAGGGGCACAGGTTTAGAATCCGAGGAGGAGAGCTTCAAATCCTGAATGTGCTGTGTGACCTTGGGCAGGTTGGGTAACCCGTCTGGGTTTCAGGTCCCTCCCGTGTGACCCAGAATCATCCTCAGCTCCTCACTGTGCGATGAACAAATGCACGGGAAGTTTCTTAAACGTTGTAGGCTCTCGGGAAAAGGCACTTAATACTCTAGCAAGATATTTTTAAAAACCCTCCTACACGTGCCCGGCCATCATGATTACATTTCGCGTCAACCTATCTAGTCTTTTGTCCCCAAATGAAAACTTTCCCGCGGAACGACTGAAGCTGAGCTAGAACATTCTGTGTTGGGCCAGAAGCCAGCAGGAAAGGCAGAGAGGCTGAGACACGGGGAGACCTCCCCAGCCGGGCTCAGCGGGGCGCCTACGCACGGCTACCAGCCCACCGGTCACGTTCTGGGTATTTTCCCGCTGAAACAAAACTCAAAACCCCACCACAAGGGCTAGAAGCCAGGGCTTGGCTGATTTTGTGCCCTCGGCACCTACAGTGTCTGGGCTGCCACGGACGCTCCGTGGGCACCGCTGGGTAGAAGCCGACCAGCGGGCGGAGGGACAGGTGTAGGCGCCCTAGTCTGGGTCGCCGCTCAGTCCACTCGGGGCAATCAGCGCCGGGAGAAGGACAGGGACCTGGCCCTGGCTGACCAGACCCAGGCCGACCGGCGCACTTCCCACGTCCTCCCACGCGGCCAGCCTCGGAGAATCCCAGGCCGCGGGCAC
>CM052884.1:487789-567590 GCA_028534135.1 Potos flavus
TCGATTCCGCCCTCCTCTGGTCCGTTAGCAGGTGATTTCAGTCTCACCTCCCAAACCGAGAAGGACTCCATGCACTTAGGTCACTACCAACGGGCAGCTGCCTTCTGCCGGGACCACAGCAGGAGCCCCCCTTCTGTGTCCCTGCTGTTGTCACTCCTGTGACACAGCATGTCCCGGCAACCTTTCTATTTGAAAAAGGAGCCAAAAGCAGATGATCTTTGTGGCTCTAGGACCTTTCTCGGTTCTCGAATCAATCACTTATGCCGCACCTACTGTGGGTAGCAGTGGCTCTGCAGCCTAGGAGACCAAGAATACCATGACGTCTGACTACAAAGAGGCTGATGCTTTACTTGACGGAGACTGAGTATTAACACAGAACAGTGTGCCGATGGGAAAGAAGAAGTTACATTTATGAAGTGGCACACACTCAGAAGGGATTAATTTACTCTCCTAATTGGCTGCCCATTGTGGTGGCGTCCGGTGCCGAGAACTCTTTAGAAAGTCCCTGTTATTTGGAGTCCCTCCCTGACCCCCCACCCCACCTCACCCCACCCCAGGCTGACAACACTTGAACTCGCCTGACAGTTGACAGATGTGATGGAGAGAGCCGGACGGGGCCTTCTCCTGGCGAGCTACTTGAACTCAGGAGTACTGCATTCCTGAAGCCACTTTGGATTGCTGTGCTAAAAGGCTCGGAAAAGTCTCTGCTCTCCACGAAGGCTGTTCCAGGTGGCTTTGTCACTTGCCACCAGGAGTCCTGATGAACTACCCTGCCCCAGCCACGCACTACCACTATCTAGCCTGCGTGCAGCTTTGCTAACTTGCTCACGGCCTCCCCGACTCTTCCAGCTGAGGGTGCTTGTGAAACTACCCAGCAGACTGTGCAGGGCGTTTTTAAAAAAGAACTTCCATGTTTTTATCTTCTCCTACAGTATCATGGGGAATAGCAGATTGTATATTTAAGCATCATCTACTTGAACAGCCAACACCACCTGAAGTGATTTAGTGGCAAAATGGCGCATTAAGAGTTGGGATCTTTGGAATCAAACAGGTATTACCTGTTTTACTTTGAGTAAGTTAGGCAATTTCTAAGCCTCAGTTTTTTTCCATTTATAACGTGGGAAAAATACTGTGAGGATCCAATGGGATGATATATGGAACTCAATTAGCATAATGGGGAGGACACAGGAAAAGTGCCCAGTAAAAAATACCGTATAAGCTCTAGGATGATTGTTAAGTTACTGGATTTCATAATGACACTTACTTGTTTTGAGAAACTCTCGACAGAACCTCCTTTGACTCTAATTTCAAAGTGACATGAGAGTGTAGAAATGGTTTCCAGCTCATGTTCCTTATACTCGTTCATGAAATGAAGGCTCTCCTGTAGTCGAACCTTCATTCCAAGATTCCAAATAGCACTGACCTCTAGTGAGACTTCAAGTAATAAACAGAACGGTCAAACAGTGAGTATTAAAAAAGGGCAAAAAAAAAAAAAAATCTGTATTAGGGCAAAAAAAAAAAGTAAAGCAAGGATACTTAGTTTCTCTAATCAGTAATTCATCAGAGAAACAATAAAAAGGTTTACTTTCACAAATAAAAAAAAACCTTCTATAAAGATTGTATAAAATAGGCACTTTAAAATAGACTGATTTGGTCCAGACTGTTCACCTTACACTGAAACACCTCATAATATTGAAAATATGATGGATGTGATTTACTGATCATTGTTTCCTTGAATAATCTCAGGTCTGCAAAGCCGGCTTGTGACATGCACAATTCAGCAAAGCAAACCAAAAAATAAGCAAAACAAACAAAAATTGTTATTGTCTAACTCACACGGATTATTCTAGCCAAAGCAGGTGTTGTGCCTGAACTGACATCGTTATCTTTTCCTGGATAAAACGAATCTCAGGCCAAACAAACCGCCGATGGACAGAACTTAAAAGTACGGAAAACTTGGGTCACTTAAAATAACTTACCCTCGTTTACTGGCCATTACCCAGTGACCCGAGTGCTACAACAGCTGACAAAGAGGGAACGAGGAATTTACAGCAAAGCCCGGCGTGCCGGCCTCTTTCCTAAAGGACTTTTAAAGTCCCCAGCGCCCGGTCCCGCCCCGCAGAAGCGCGGCGTCACGGTGCTGAGCGCGCCGACCGCGCCGTGGGCGCGCGCACCTGGCAGACGCGGCCCCAGGGCTGAGCCGCTGCAGGTGCGCACGTCGGGGGGCGGAGGCGCGCGCCCCCAGGGCCGCCCGGGGAGCAGCGCGCGCTCCCCACAGTCCCCCCTTTCAGCGTCCGGGATCCCCTGTCGCGCGCAGGTGCGCGGGAGTCCACCCCGCTAGTTTACAGAAGGGGGCCTGGGGGCACCGACGTCAGGGGCTGGGAAACCACAAGCCCGCGCCCTCCGCTGGAGGCCCGCCCCCGGGTCACTCAACAGGTGACGCGCGCCCCTCGGGCCCCGCGAGCGCCACTGGAGGAGACAGCCCCGGCGCGGGGCAGGGAGGGGCGGGGGGGGGGGCCGGCCCGAGCCTCAGTTTCCCCCGCCCCCGCCGGCCGCCTCCGGTTCCGCCGCACACGCGCGGCCCGCGAGGCGCACAACTTTCCGCGCGCCCGGCGCTCCCTTGGGGGGCCCACGCTGGCGCCCCCGCCGCCACCTACCGTCCAGGCCCGCGCTGTCCACGGCGGCCTTGAGCAGCGCCAGCACCAGCAGCGCGCCCAGGATCAGCGCGGCCCAGACGCCGCGCGCGCCGACTCCCATTGTTCCGAGGGCAGGACGCACCGGCCTCGCGGCTTCCCGACCGAGCTCCGCCACGCCACAGAGCGGCCCCTCTGCGCACGGGCGCCGGCTGCGCGTCGCCTCCCGCCGCCGGCCCCCCAAATGCCCAAATAGGGCGCGGGAGCCGGCGGGGGCTCGGGCCTGGGCGGGGCCGCGGCGGGGGCGGGGAGAGGGCGGGGCCGGCGCGCGGGAGCGGGGCTGGGCGGGGCTGGGCGGGGCGGCGGGCCGGGGCCCGGGCGGCGGGAGCGGGGCTGGGCGGGGCCGGGCGGGGCGGCGGGCCGGGGCCCGGGCGGCGGGAGCGGGGCTGGGCGGGGCCGGGCGGGGGCGGGGCCGGATGGGGGCGGGACCCAGCGGGCGGACTCTAGTCCCCTAGCGCTCGCGCGGTTTCCTTTCTTCTCGGAAATGGCAGTGCTTCCTTCGCGGGGCAGGAGGCCCGCCGGGCCTCTCCGGACCCCGGGCGTGCTGGGCTTCGCTGGTCCCGGAAGGAAGTCTTTGATCGACGCGGGTGGGGCCGGGGCTGGGAGGAGCGGAGCTCGAGTGGGCGGGACTCCCGCAGGGGTCGTGAGCCGTGGAAGCTTTCTTTTCGGGTGACCCCGCCTGACTTGGGGCGGGGGGCTGTACAGAGTCACTGTTCAAATGCACGCATGAAACAGCCGTGATCTCTACACGCGTGGGCCCCTCTTTGCGATATCCGCCTTCCGCCACGTGGCTTTCAGGAAAGACCTGCGTTACCACCTGTTTTCCCCACAAATCCCGAGAGGAGTTTGCTTTTAGGAAAAAAGCCATATGGTGCTCAGGGAGGTCTTTCCTTAAAAGTGTGGGAAGGCGAACTGCGGGGAAGAGGGGAGACTCTTCCCTCGACCCCGATTCAGTTTTATAGGAGCGATCTCCTCCCGGGTGGGGGCACTTGTACCCCACGTTGTACTCATTGTCTTGCCCCCGTTCCCTGGGCGTCTGGGTAAAGATGCACTCTGTGCCCAAAGAGAGGAGTGCGGAGTGCAGGGGTGCAGAGGGGTGCAGGGGGATGCAGGCGTGGGTAGCAAGCATGGCACCGAGGCCCAGTGGGACAAATGGAACCTTGTCCCTTGTCTCCTGGCAGCTGCTGTCCCAGTTCAGACGGAATAACCTGTTCTGAGAGTTTTTGGTCCAGGCCCTGTCAAGCCCTCACAGCCAATTCTACTCACCTGTCTTGAGTTGCAATGCTTCCTAAGTCTGCAGGTCGTTCTTGCTAGGAGCCCATAGCTGATGCAGGAGAGGGACCAAGAGTCCTGCTTTGGGTGGGAAACCTCCCCTGAGATGGGAGACAGAAGGATCCAGGGCCCTTGAAATCGCTGTGAGTCCCCAGCCTGCAACCCTCTGCGTGTTGCTGATCTTTGACATCTGACCCAGATTCTGTGACATAAAGGCCACATCCCCCCAGTTTAAATTCCAAAAACAGTGTTAGAGCGGATAGAACTCCTTGATCTCAGGTAAGTCCCTCAGTATGGACATGACTGATCATAGAGATTAAATGGGGCAATCTGTCCTACATTTACAGATTGCCATCGGCTGATTCAAGCCAGCCAGCAAACACCCCCCTGGCATCCGCGAAGGACAAAATGCAAACCCTGCACGTTTAGGGTTTGGTTACTCTACTCAACTGGGGAATCTGGTTTAGGGATACATTGTTCTGGTGACTGTCTAACCCACCAACCAATCATTTCACAACCCAGGTTCAACCTGCCTTTCCAGCCTTGGTTCGGCCGCCCATGGAGCAGGGTGCTTTCTTGTTCCTGGGCATTTGCATACATCGTTCTCTCTTTCTGGAACGCCAGCCCACCTCTTTCGGTCAACCTACCTCGAATGCTTAAGGCTCAGTATACGTGTACCTGGGAGTTAGGGGTGGAATATAAGATGCCTCCAGAAGAGAAATGAGAAAGTCTAGAAGACAAGATGTCCACTTGACATTTTCTCCTGGGACCAACCTTGACATTGACACCCTTCAATCTTATCCACATCACTGGACCAACACTTGACTTTGGTGCCATGAGAAGTTAAAAGAACAGGACAGGAGCCCTTGGCAGTCGAGCTCTCCCCTACTTTTCCAGCCTGATGTCTGGATTCCTCTCTGTTACCTTGCCAGACTCCTCGAAGTTCTGCAAACATTCCAGAGCTTTCCACGCTGCTGTGTGTTTGCTTCTGCTCTCCCCTTTGCCAGGATGCATCCCGACCTCCTCTCCCAGGCAGTTCTCGCTCATCTCTCAAGATTCCCTCCTATCTCACCCTCTCCCCAGACATCAGGCAGATTTAAGCACCCTGATTCCTGCTCATACTTCGATCACAGCAGCCAGCCAGCGTGAACTTTCTAGAATGTAAGCCACATCATGCTATTCTCCTGCCACTTTTCAGGGTCCAGAATCACGGCCCTACACAACATCGTCCCTGGGGCTCTTCCAGCCCTGTTTTCTACCTTCTCCCCTCACTTACTCAGCTGCAGCCTACCTTTAGTTTTTTTAGAAATGCCAGATCAGTCCCCAGCCTTTGTGCCGGCTGCCCCCTCATGCCATTTGGGTGTCTGCTCATCTCAGAAAAGCTTTTCTTGGATCCCCCACCTCACAGTTTATGTGTCTTTGTAGCATCTAGCACTATCCATCATTATGCTGGTGTATATGCTTATTGTTAGTCTCTCCCTCAAGGATGCACGTTTCATCGAACCAGAGACGATCTCGGAAAGCACGTTCCTGATTTCGCTCCTGTCACGTATTGCCGTAGTACAGTGGACACTGGTCATATTTATGACCACTCGTCACCTTTTAGCTTGCCTTCCTTTAGATGTCAAATCACCAGCCTCCTGGGCAGCTGGGCTTGAGAATGTGACCTAGACTCTGCCAAGCTGGCTCATCCCTGGGAAACTTCGATGCAGGTTTGAGCAGCCCGAGGAAGCGGGCTCCGTCTGGAGCTGCCCCCGCCGCTGGGTGGAGGGCAGCAGAGGCAGCTGGCTGTGCTGGCGGCGCTCACGCCAACGGCACTTTCTCGGCGGAGGTGAGATGCGTTTCCCATGCCGATGTGGCATTGGCCGGGAGCTGCAGTGTAGACGGTTTTCTCACCCGACTAGTTTTGCAGGGTTTGGGCTTAGCCTCAGCCCTGATTCTCTACACCTTCTCACAATCCCGAGAGCCTCCCAGTATCTTCAGCTTCCTCCTGCTCTGCTCCATCGGCATCACTCGGCTTTTCTTCTCCCAGCGAAGGATCCTGACTCTGGACAGTCGGATATGTCTTCTCCCCCCAAGAAGGCTAGCATCTCCCTTAGATGCTCTGTCAGGTGCTGAGTGCTTACAACGTGACGGACGATGTCCAGGCAGAGGGGACACTCTAGTGGCCGACAGGCGCTGTCTAGTTGCTGACGCGGAGTGGTGCGTGCTACAATGTGATCACGGAAACGCACACATCGCAGCAAGGCTCTGTGTCTGTGTCTGCACCCGAGAGCCCAACCCACTTCCCATCATTTCGACAGCATTCGGGTTATACGTGTGGAATGAAGGTTGGGTGGACATAAACAGAGCAACGCTCGGGTCCTCTTGCCCCTCTGTGTCTTACACTGCAGGTCACCTGAGCATGAGGTGGACACTGGGACCATCATTCATTCAATCAGCCAATATCCAGAACACGGGACACACGTCCTACACCAGGCACGGTGCTAGGTGCTGGGAAACAGCGAGTAACACAGATCCACCTGCCTCACAAAATGACAGACCCAGTGAGCGGTTTACCAGGGAGCCAGTTTTGAGATGGGAATGGCAGAAGCTACTTCTAGTACCACTGGACAGAAGCTACAGATAGTTCGGGTTTTTCACCGAGACTTGCTTATATCCCACTGTAAGTTCTTATTCGTCAAAAGAAAGAGAGATGCTCAAGGACCGCTCACCCGGTTAGACGTGCACAGGTAATTATCCTCTAGTGACATATAAACCAGTCTGCTGATAAATCAATATTTGCATGAGGAACGAATCAGAATTTGGCAGACTTTGAGACGGTGAGGGAACAGCAAATAGGACAAGGCAGTGGTGGGGCGCCTGGGGGGCTCAGTCATTAAGCGTCTGCCTTTGGCTCAGGTCATGATCTCAGGGTCCTGGGATCGAGCCCCGCATCGGGCTCCCTGCTCAGCGGAGAGCCTGCTTCTCCCTCTCCCTCTGCCTGCTGTTCCCCCTTCTGTGCTCTTTCCCTCTCTCTGTCAAATAAATAAATAAAATCTCAAAAAAAAAAAAAAAAAAAGACAAGGCAGTGGAAAGACCTAACAAAAGAGTATGAGTCAGCCTTTGGCCATTTCCCTGTTCCTGCCAATTTCCTGTCAACTTCCATTTTACCAGATTGACAGCACGTTCAGCACTGTGATTAAGTCTTCACGGCGAAGGCTGATTCATGGGGTCCCCTCCCTCTTCTGTACCTCTGCTTTCTCTCTCTGGGCTCGGCAGCCCCTGCTTTTCTCATGCGTTCTTCTTCCCTCTGCTTTCAGTTTTTCCTTCTTGTTTCTTCCCTCAGAGGACCATTCATTCCAAAAGATCTCCCGGGTATCAATTTTGTACTCAACGCTCTGCAGGATTCTCGCATTAAGGCGAGAACAACTGCAGAAATACAACACGCCAAACACAAGTAAAGGTGAAGATTCAACACTGAGAACAATGAGCTCCTACACGGTTGGATTTTCCTGTCCGAACAAGGAGGTCGGATTAGAAAGAGTTCCGGGGGCACTACAGTTTTTAAGGAAAGGGAGTGGGAAGCTGGGTCTGAGTCCAGGGGATTTGGCTGGGGGAGAGGTGTCGGTGGTGTGTCTCCCGGGTGCGATCCGGGCGGGATTACGTTGTGCCAGGAGGACGAGAGGAGGACGAGATCCGGGCTCAAGGCTCCAGGCGGTGGGCCCAGGAAGGCCCATAGGCTCTTCCATGTTGTCCCGGCTTGTTCACCAGCTCCTGCTCTGACTCCCAGCTCCTCTCTGGACGAGGCTCCAGGGAGCCCGCTCTCCTTCAGTGAAAGTCACTGGCTGCCTCCCACCCCATTCTTCACTGTCCTTACTTCTCCGAGCCTTCACACGGACGTAGCTCCAAGTCCCCCAAATTGTCCCTGGCTGCCCCGGATCACAAGCACTTTCTCCAGCAAGAGTTTCGTTGCTAATCATGAGGAAGAAATTGACAAAAGCTAAACTAGCTCTTATGAGGAAGTGAAAAAAAGTCTGAAATAAAGTTCTTACGGTCTTGATCCCTGCTCAGTATGTCCTGCCTCCCATCTGGGAAATGGAGAGATAGGGCTTACCCTCCATTCACTCAACGAAAGTTGGAGCCTTAGAAAACACACAGCCCCCACAAGGAAGCGCCAGGAAGCGGGGCTCTGCTGGGGCAACGCGGTGGTGCGAGGCAGGACGTCTGGGTGGTTAGTTCAGAATGAGGAGTCAGGGAAGTCTTCCCTAAGAAGGTAACTGGGTAAGGAGTCAGGGAAGTCTTCCCTAAGAAGGTAACCGGGACGCTTCAAGACACGAGGCCTTACATGGAGCCCCGGGAAAACCCGGGGCAGTACAGCTCAACCAAGCGCAGCGTGTGGGGGACCGGAAAGGAAGCCGCTGGGGCTGCAGCTTAGTGAGGACGCGCAGGGAGGTACGCGCTCAGGTTTGGGGGTTTGAGGAGTGTGGGTTTTAGTGTAAACACGATGCAAGGCCATTCAAGAACTGGCAAAGGGACATGCTGTGATTGATATGGTTAGAGAGGGTCATACCGGCTACCCTGAAGAAACAAGAGCAGAAGCGGGGAGTCTGGTTGGGGGGCTCCCATGTGGCGTCTTGAACTGGGGTGGGAGCGGTGACAACGGAAGCAGCGAATGGCTGGGTATGGAGTCAGCTGAACGTGTGGTCGAGGGAAAGAGAAATGAAGGCGGACGCCCAGGTTGGTGGGTGGGAGCTCCACACCCTCCCTATTCTGGCGTACTCACACGCACTGTCCCCCTGTCATTTCTGGGGCCCCCATAATGGCCTGGCTCCAGAACACACACAGAGTTCCGCAGAGAGCGGGATCGGCAACAGCGGGAACTGTGCCACGCCGTGTCCACACGGTGGGACGTCTGTTCGAGTCTACATGGGTCAGCGGGGACCCTGAGCAGTGCCGGCGGTTCCCCAAGTCCCTCTCACCCCGGAGCAGGGCACTTGGGGGATCACCTGGACTGAGACAGAGAGGCAATAAGAAATATCGTTGAAGAGAGGAAACTGGTTTTTGGAGGCTCATCGGAGTATTGGGGAAATAAAGCAGATTCCAAGAAAAGCCCCCCTGTGTCCATACCGAAGAGAACGAGAACACGATCTCAATATTGGGTAAGCGTTATCAGCTATCATTGATAACATGGACGTAAGCTGAAAGTGACTACCAAGTCTGGAGAGACTTTCACACGAATTTATACAGAACGCAGAAGAGAGAAAAACGAAAATGTGTCTTGGGAGACAAGAGGGGGCTCCTCGTGATGGTCTCATTATACCAGGAAAGACAGACTCTGAGCTGACTTCAGAGTAATGCTTACAGTTTGCAGGGTCAGGAGAGCCAACACTTTGCTTGGTGAGATCAAAAGCTCAGACCATTTCGATCAAGTCCGCCGTGCCCTCAAGGTGGACACCCTGAAGAGGGGACAGCAGGTAGGCAGTGATCTCCTTCCTCAAAGAAAATTCATCATCTCACCTTTACAATTGGCCACATAATTTTTTCCGAAGACCTTTCATGTAGCCCAGCCCAAATAAATAATGTTTGAGAATTCTATGGCGTAATGAGAATAAAAGTAAGGATGATACATTATGGGCATTTGTGCTTTCTCCCGGCCCCTCCCCCACAGCCCCCCTCGGTCCTAACTCCCGTATTTCCTTCCGAGAGCGGGGGCTGAGTCTGCCACCTCCATTTCCAGGTTGTCATAATGCAGAATCAACAGCCCAGGAGAGGGGGACTGAGCCGCAGAAGCAAGAATGCATGCCAAGAGGACGCAGAGGGCTGTCATTTATTGACTAGAAGGAAGAAGCAAACAGAAATTGAAGGAAGGGGAAAGAAAAGCAAGACTAAGAACCACAAGGGACGGAGTTTGGAGAGAATTTTTGGCAATAATCTTGAGACTGGGGCTTTGAGTCCCCTGTGAACTTGAGACTTGAAGAGAGGGAGATGGGGCCTGGGGGGAGAAGGGTTATTGTGGGGAATGTGTTAAATCCCATTCACTGTTCTTCAAGTTCGGCAAACAAAGACTCACATGACATTTAAAGATGTATATACTTATGTTAGAAAGAGAGACAGTGTGCATGAGCAGGGGGAGGGACAGAGGCAAAGGGAGAGAGAGAACCTCAAGGAGGCTCCCTGCTGAGCTTGGAGCCTGATTGGGGGGGGGGAGGGGGAGGCTCAATCTCAGGACCCTGAGATCATGACCTGAGCCGAAACAAAAGTCAGACACCACACCGACTGAGCCACCCAGGTGTCCCTCAAATGAATGTAAGCGGCCTTTGATTGCTGAACTAATTTCTTAACGTGGATTGGGAGGCCTTGCAGGGCCTGGGTGGGGTTACCCCTTATGAGGGACTCAGAGGAATGTTAACTTTGAAGGTGATAAGAAATCAGTAAAAATCATCCAGAAGTTCTTTGCTGGGCTCCCCCCGTAATTGCAGCACAGAGGAAGGAACGAAATCATGTGAGATGCGGCCAAGCTCTCGAGGCTCTTATATTTGGAAAAATGAAACTGTTCCGTATGACAGGTAAGTAATAACATACCACCAACAGGGATGTCCTGAGACCACGAGGGCTGCTGAGTGGGGAGGAGGGACCACCGGTGGTAGGTTGGGCCTTGTTTCAGAACTGAATATCTATTTTCCCTTATTCTATTTTTAAAGCTTGCCTCCCCCAAATTGTAATAATTTTCTTTAACTTTAAAAATCTGCAATTCCAACCATATATATCAAACAAAAGCTCCATTCTTAGAAAAAAAAACCTTGGGGGAAAAAAGTACTCAGGCTTGAATAGTTATTTTTCTGATAGATAGTTCTCAGGGTAACTTTTCTTTCTTTTTTTTTTCCCCTTTCCACTTTTGTGAATTTGCCAATTTTTCTAAAATGAATATTTCTTGCATTTAAAGTAATCTTTTTAAGTCCTTATTTTAGAACTGTAAGCGTAACAATGATAAAAAAAAAAAAATGTGTCTATGACTACAGTTAGGCCCTAAGTAAAAGACAAGCATGATTTAATCTTCTCTTGGAGCTTAGACCTGAGCAAGAAAAGAATAAAACAAAATTCTCTCTATGATGGAGGCGCAAAATCCAGAACTTCTTCGGGTTCTTTTCCCGGATACACCAGGGAGCCTCTTGCCAGTGGTCCAGTCTTTGTGCAGACATGGCTGCCGTTTCCCTGGTCATCTGACTTCTATCTTGGTGGAGTCCACTTTGGAAACAGGGTGGTACTGGGACTCAAGACATCTGCTTGCGATGTCAGCTCTGTAGTTGGCTTTCCGTGTATAGGGTCCAGCTGTCTCACCAGTTCTACCCCGGATTTCTTCTCCTCCAAAGTAAGGGATTTACGTGCATTGCTGGTGGGAAGTAACATGAGGCTAACGGTGTGGGGAACAGGTTGGGGTTCCTGAGCGTTAAGTATAGAATTATCCTATCACCCAACAATTGTATACTCCGGGGGATAGACTCAAGGAATAACACACGGAGCGACTATTTCTGAGCCAACAGTCATAGCATTTTTCACAGTATTGAAAAGTGGAAACAACCCGTCAACACAGGAAAAAACACACCAACGTGGTAGAAACACTGAAACTGTCGGACACCAACAAGCGACGCTCAGACACAGCTGGGGGTCCTACAACTCAGCTCTCTTCTGACACCATCTACCCTGAGAGGGGAGAGGGGCTCACTCCCCCCCAAATGCACGCGTCAGAGGCCCCCCGCCGGTCACCCAGATTGGTTGTTCGTCCTTCTGACTGGTATAAATCACAGATTGCCGATGGCCTGTCCTTGGGTTTGGTTAATTTGCTAGAGTGGCTCCCAGAATTCAGGGAAACATTTTACTCTGAGATTCCTGATATGATACAAGGGTGGAACTCAGGGTCAGTAGGAATGGGGGAAGGGCACGGAGCTTCGCCCTCTCCCCGGCACCCTGTCCTGTCCCCCAGGTCTCCGCGGGGCACCCTGCGCGCTCTCTGAGCCCTGGCCTCTGTGGTTATTTACAGATGCTTCATTACATAGGCACGGTTGATTTCATCTTGGCCACAGGCGAGCATTTTTACCTACAGCCCCTCTCTCCGCCCCGCCCCGGAGGTCGGGGGTGGGACCGCAAGTTCCAACTGCAGATCACCTGTTGGTTCCCCTGGCAACCAGTCCCCCCCCCAACTTCGGGGACTGAGGGGCTTTCCGGAAACCGCCTCATTAACATAACAAAAGACACCTTGAACTTTCTCACAGCTCGGGAAATTCTGAGGGTTTAGAAGCTCTTCAGCTGCAAAGGGAAATGAAGACCAAATATATGTTTCTTATTATAAACCATGATACTGGGCACCTGGCTGGCTCCGTCGGTGGAGCGTGTGACTCTTGATCTTGGGGTCATGGGTGCAAGCCCCACACTGGGCACGGAGCCTCCTTAAAACAATATCGCGACACACAGCACAGAGTGGAATATTCTTCGGCTCCTGAGGGCCTGGAGCGCCGTGCACTGTGACATGGACGGACTCGGGAAACATCGTGCTCAGTGAAATAAGCCAGGCACTACAGGCCAATAGCTCGCCGTCGCACTCAGTCGGGGAACCCGCACAGGCAAAAGCAGAGAGACAGAAGGGGCTGGCGGTTACCAGGGGCTGGGGGGCGGCGGAGTGGGACTTACTGTGTAATGAGAACAGAGTTTCTGTTGAGGTAATCAAAAATTATTGGAAATAGTTAGTAGTGGTGCTTTTTACAACCCCGTGAGTGTAATTAATGCCACTGCATTGTACCCATAAAATTATTATTTTTTCTTAAAGATTTTATTTCTTTGTTTGAGAGAGAGCACGAGCAGGGATGTGGGGCTAGTTCCCAGGACCCTGAGATGATGACCTGAGCTGAAGTCAGACGCTTCACCGACAGCCACCCAGGCGGCCCTAATGAGATATTTCTAACCTGTCTTTGAACTCCGACGTTCTAGAACTCCGTGAGGACAGTAGAACCCACACACGGCGAGTAGGAAATCCAGCTCCCGCATCCTGCTGGGAGATATGTCTCGTTTGGGATTCTCAGTTTACCAACAAAGCACTCAAGACATTAAACTGTAAAACCCGGGGGGATCGCGCTGAAGCATTCTGATGTCTGCTTTCTCTGGAAACATGTAAAGACCCCGGAGTAAGGGTTCCATCCTGTCCGAGGGGAGATGGCGGAGCTGCCCGGCGTGGGCAGGACGCGCTTCCCATCAGCCAGGGGGCCTCCTGAATCTCTCACTGGGTTTCTTGCCCGCCCTGTCCCGTGTCATTTGAATTTGAGGCCCCTCGCATAAATCAGTGGTCAGGTGAATTGCTTCTGAGAGCCCTTCGTTTGGGTTGCCGATTTTTAAAAAGCGAAGTGTCAGAGAAATTTCTTTTTCTGTGGGTTCCTCTTACCTCATCTACGACATGGAAGGGGCTATTCCTGGGGGACCACACGGGATTTCAGGTTTCCGTAAGGGACCCAAATATAGTGAATGATTTTGTTAGCCTGGAGTTCTAAAGAATGAAGAGATGATTCACGCGCGGTCTCTGCGGTTTGATCGGAGCTTCCGCGAATATCCAAACATTTTATGACAACTGTGAAAAGCCCCTACTTTTAATCGGGTTTATTTTCTATTTCAAAAAGAGTCATAAGTATTACAGGAAGGTTGAAAGAAAATTTAAACAATACACAGAAGTGCGTAAAAAGTCCTTCCTGTCGGGGCGCCTGGGTGGTTCAGTGGGTTAAAACCTCTGCCTTTGGCTCGGGTCATGATCTCAGGGTCCTGAGATCGAGCCCCATGTCGGGCTCTCTGCTCAGCGGGGAGCCTGCTTCCTCCTCTCTCTCTGCCTGCCTCTCTGCCTACTTGTGATCTCTCTCTGTCAAATAAAAAAAAAAAAAAAAAAAGTCCTTCCTGTCTTACCTCCCTGGGGGGGTAACCACAGGTATGGGGTGATTTTCTTTTCAGATCTCTGTTTTCATGTTTGTTTTTGTCTTCGCACATGTAGTTATGTAGAAATCTGCACGTGCATTTATATAGAACATGGGTCTTTTTGTCCACAAAAAAGGAATTATACTCTAGTTACTGTTTTGCAACTTGCTTTTTCAATTTGACAAAATATTGTGATCATTTCTTCATATCTACCCAAAGACGTACACTTCATTCTTTGTGATAACTACGGAGCATCAGAGCATGGATGTCATTTATTTAAACACGATTATTTTGACAGATACATAGGTCATCTCTGATTTCCACTGATATAAATTCATGGCCCTGCGAGCATCCTTCAGCCAATATCCTGGCAACACGGAAAAGTAATTTTGAGGCGTAGACTCAGAAACGCGATTGTTTACACACGTGTTTTAAAAATTCTGATCGGTCTTGTAAAGTGCACTTGAAAATGTACATTCCCTTTGGGACGCCTGGGTGGTTCAGTTGGTTAAGCGGCTGCCTCTGGCTCAGGTCATGATCCCAGGGTCCTGGGATGGAGTCCCACATCGCGCTCTCTGCTCGGCAGGGAGCCTGCTTCTGCCTCTGCCTCTGCCTGCCTCTCTGCCTACTTGTGATCTCTCTCTCACTCTCTCTGACAAATAAATAAATAAAATCTTAAAAAAGAAAAAAAAAATGTACATTCCCACTGTTGCTAACACTGCACGTGACCTCTCTGTCTTTCGCTAGAGCACTAGGGCCAAAGATGGAGGCTCATCTTGTTCAATTTGCATTTCCTTCTGGATTAACTGAGATGGTTAAAACCTTTGGTTATTATACCAGGCATTTGTATTTCCTCTTCTGGGAACTATTTCTTCATGTATTTGGTTGCTTAACTCTTCTGCGAGCTGTGTACGTGAAAATACATCGATACCCTAAGAGTTGTTTCGAAACCCCGCTCCCGGCCAGCGTGTCGCCTTCCTCTCTGTGTAGCTCGTACGTGTCGGAGTCAACCGTGAGACAAGTAACTTCTGCTCTTTTCCCAGAGCCACGAGCTCGGTGCAGCGTGTAATGTAAAAAGAAAGAAAAGAAAAGAAAGGACAAAGGTCTCACTGGTCTTTAGAAGATCATAATCGAATGCTGTGAAAGGTACATGAAAGGCAGCACAACAAAAATAATGAAAACCACTTGGCTTGGATCGGTGCCTTGCAGTTTACTTTGGATAAATAAGACATGTAAATAATAATGGAAATATTTGGTAGAAAATGTAGGTACCGTAACATCGTAATAAGGGCTTGGGGGGAATAGAAATCAGCTGGGGCTGTGGGGACTGGAATTGTGGGACGGGGGAGAATTGCAAGAGGACAATGGAGAGTTGGAGGATGGGATGAGTTTGTGGATGGAAGAAAACCATATAAACAGAACAAAAGAATGGGGGTCTACTGGGAAAGATCACTTCCCTCGGCATTGAGCGTAGGATTTGGAATGTTGGGGAAGTGGTCACAGCCGTGCAGAATCCCCTATCGACTTCCTTTCTTTTGAGCACCACACTCCTGTTACCGTGATCTCGAGTTATATCATCATTTTTTGTTGTCAGCCGCGTCTCATTCCTGGTGTATACTGGGTGTGGATGAACTGAAATCTTCTGGGGTTTCCACATGGATCTTGTCTGGACATCCAACCACCCCGTCCCTGACCTTCAGGCACAGTGACGTCTATGAACTCATGGATTCCTTCTTTCGTCTTCTAGAACGTTCCAGACACAAGTATCTGGAACCCGCTATGCCTCAGAGCCATGCGAGGTGCGGGGGAGACCGAGAAGAGCGTGTCTAGTTCCCTTCCTTGCGGCGCCTGGAGTCCACCACGGCTGGGGTCAGGGAGGTGCTGAGACGCTCAGCGACCACGCAGGAGCCCCCTGGGTCAGAGACAGCGCGCCCGAATCTGGTCTCCACTCTTGCTCACGAGCGCTGCCCAGGGCCGGGGGCCTGGAGCTGACGCGGCTCCGGGGGGCTGGGGGGGCTGGTAATTCACGTCCTCACTCAGGGCAGCCTGGGTCCGGATTTACACTGCATTTTGCTCGATCTGTTCACGGCAGGTGAGCACGCTTCAGTGGAAGAGGGAAACTGGACCGAAGCTTCAAATACTGACTTCTTGTGACTCTGATGGCCACGTGACCCTCGAGCGGGTCAGGGGGTACAGGGAAAGGGGGCACTCTGTAATCCAATGTAGTCAAACACCTGTTACTTCTTTGGAGGTACTTTGGGGCACATTGCTTGCTTCTGTATTGTCTTGTTCTGATGCTTGTAAATCATAAATGTTCCATAATAAACGAATACAATGTTCAACTCGCCAGATTTCTCTATCAACAAAACTATCTGTATTTTCCCCGTATCCGACAGATCAGATAGTTTATTTATAAGACCCCAGGGGAAACTGTCTGACTTCGGGATTAGGGAAGGCACGGGAATGGTGCTGTGGGGAGGCGCCCGGGTGGGGGAGGCCCTCTGTCCTCATTCCTGCCGCTTGTAACTGTGGGCCCCCCCACGAGCCGTTCACCCTGCTTTCCTCTTACGTGACCTGATGAGGGCTGATTTCACAAGGGCGTCCCCCAGCTTCTTCACCCGCTTGTGCACTCTCTCTCTTAAATAAATAAAACAAAAAAATTTTTTTAAAGATTTGAGAGAGAGAGAGAGAGCGAGCATGAGCAGGGGGAAGTGGCAGAGGCAGAAGCAGGCTCTCTGCTGAGCAGTGAGCCCAACGCAGGGCTCGATCCCAGGACCCTGAGACCAGGACCTGAGCCAAAGGCAGACACTTAACCCACTGAGCCCCCCAGGCGCCCCTAAAACACATAAATTTTGCTTTCATGTTAATGACAAACTTATTTGTCAACAATCTGCACAAATTACGTTGGAGAGAATCTTCATTTGCAAGCTTCCCCTGGGAGAGGGGTCACTTGACCCTGGAAGACGCACAGCGTAGCCTCGTGTTGGAAGGGCACCAGCGTGTTTCCAGAAGGGGCTAGACTTTTCCCCCGGGAATGCTGCGAACTACAGTAGATCTCTCCTTCCCTGTAAACACCCCCACCCCATACTCCCACCGACTTTTGTGGGTTTCCACGCGAGGTCTGAGAGCCTTAGCAGCACCCCGGCTGGGTTAGAAATGCAAATTCCCGAGGCCCACCCAGACGTCCGGAGCACAAACCCACAAATCCGGGTGAGGCCCGGACAGCGGGGTCTGAACACGCCTGCCCGATCACAAGGGTGACAGCAGCGCCCACATCCCGTCTGTACTTTGTAAATGTTGTTAACCTTTTATGGTGTGGGCCCGTCCCCGAGGTGAGAGAGAGCGGGGCCCCCTCCCCGAGGCGAGAGAGCATGGGGGGGGCCTCCCCGAGGTGAGAGAGCACGGGCCCCTCCCCGAGGCGAGAGAGCGCCCCCCCCCCACCAGGCGAGAGAGCCCGCAGGCCCGGGGGCAGACCTGTCACTGGCACTCACCAGAGGCCTTGCTATGGAACAGAAACAATCTCACAGAACATCACAGACCAGGCCGCTCCGTGTCCCTGTCTGAACAGAGACAAAAACAGGAACATGTCCAAACCACAAAAATAACCAAACTGTGTTTCTATCCTAGCTAAAAACAAGTGGACACTGACTCTTGGCCCCTGAAAGCTTCAGACTCTGTCTGTCCACGCGCCTATCTGGTACCTGGTCACAGAGCTGCCCTGCCTGCTGACCGTGGCCAGCCCCGGGCGAGACCCCGCATCTCAGTAGGACCCCACACCAGCCGCAGTCCGCCCCCAAAAGTCCTTTCTGGCTGGGGAACAGGTGCATTTGCGGTGGTCTTTGGACAGTATTGACATGGGGTTCCTGCGCCCCTCCGGCCCCCGGGACCAGCGCACCCCCACCAAGTGTTCATGCCCAGGCCGACCCAAGGTAAGGACGGAAATGGACGGCTATTCTTTACAAACATTTACAATAATCTGAGAAAGTGATCTTATGTCTGTTGAATCTAAGAATAGGTCATCAGGCCTGTATTTTGTATACCAGTTATTTAGACTTTATTTTTCTAGTCATTCATAATTGTGTCTTACAAATGATCAACAATACATTTTAAAAAGAAAAAAATGGGGCACCGGGTGGCTCAATCGGGTAAACGCGGCCTTTGGCTCAGGTCCTGATGTCGGGTCCTGGGATTGAGCCCTGTGTTGGGCTCTCTGCTCAGTGGGGAGCCTGCTTCTCCTTCTGCCTCTACCCCCCACCCTGCTCGCACACTCACACTCTCTCTCTTAAATAAGTAAAGAAATAAAGTCTTTTAAGAAAGGAAAAGAAAAAACACACTGGTTCTTCATCACCAGTTTCTGAGAAACATAGTCCCAAAGTATTTTCTAACACTTTAAATTCACGCAGTCTCTAAAGCCTATAAGGTCTTTTAAATGTATGAACATTTAGTCAATCAACAAACATGTATTAAACAACTTCTTACTGCCCGGTATAGCCCTGGTCACTGGAAGCGCGAGAACACAGGGACAGATCCTGCCACCAAGGAGCTCTCAGTGCTCCCGGGGAGAAAGGCGTGAGCAGTGCTGGAGCCCGCTACTAGAAATAAGGACAGGAGCAGGAGCGCCCAGGGCGGAAGAGAACACGCAGGCCGAAGGCGTTCTCAAAGACGGACATCGAGGTCAGTTTTAAGAGATACGAAGGACTTCCACGGGCAGAACACACCTCACGAACAAGGTCACGGAAGCCATCAACAAAATGGTGTATGATCCTAGTCTTGATGCTAATTCCCAGTGGATAAAAGTGGAGGCAGTCATCTGGGATACACAAGCACCCACGCCGTTCGAGGGCAGAGCCCAGGATTTGGGAAGGTGACTGATCTCATGTATTCATTCATTCATGCATGCTTACAAAAATCATCGAGTCCGTATTACGTGCTGGGTACTTTAGTGCACTGCCTGCGTTTCAGAAGAAAAAGAGGCCACATTCTTGTTCTCAGGGAGGGTCCAGTCTAATGGAGGGCCGCAGACAATAAAGTAAGAAGAGAGTGTCATAGGTATTGTGTAGACGTTTGGGTCAGGACATTGCGACCCCAGAGACTAAACAAGCAGGAAGATGGGAGGTGAGGGAAGAGAGAGGAGGGAGAGTTGATGGAGGAGCTGACCTTGGGGATGAGGGGAGGCCACGAGGATGATGGGCCGTGAAGGGAGTCCCCAGGAGCGGGGGACTTCTCAGCACCTGCCGCGTCGGCCTGGGCTAACGCGCGGGGCCCGGGGCCCGTCTCTGCCGGTCCCCTCCTGCAACCCCAGCGTCCTCACACACCCGCGTGGACAGTGCCGTCTGCACCTGTGGGCTCTGTCCCATCTCTCCTCGTGACCTGCCAGGACATCGGCAAAGTAAAACTGAAGGGAAGACACAGCTTGCGTCCTGCCCGTGTCTCTCTCCCGAGACAAACCACATTGGGACAAGGTGGGAGCGAAGATGCTGATGGGGCAGAAAGAGGTCTGGAAGGGCAATCAGGGAATGGCCAGCAGAGAGACCCTCGTTCTGGGAGCTAGCCCCTCACATGCCAGACTGACACCGGGTCAGGGGGCTACTGGACCATCACGGGCTGGATCTAAGACAGGAACGTGGGTCAGCAAGACACATGGCCCGCGGATCAGCCTGATTTAGAGTCCAACTGCCATCCATGGGCCTGAGCCCTCTCCGCAGCCTCGCCTCCCGGCATCCCCATGCCCTCGCTCAGCAACACAGGTCCCGACGGGTCTCCTGCTCCTGCGTCTGTCATCCCCCCCAGCCCGGCGACGGGTACCGGCCGCGGCGTCTGCACGCTCCGCTCGGGTCTGGCAGCTTCTGGCACTTTCCCTGACACAGGTAGGACGCTAGAACATTCGGCAAAGCTCTGAACCCCCCGCCTGGAGCTCCATTCCCCTGGATGAACAGCTTATCTCCTGTCCGGGGTGCGTCTGCTTCCCGGGGTCAGGGCTCAGGGCTCGGACTGAGCCTGGCTCCCACCGGCCCCGACCACCGCCCTCATCTTAGCTCTGCTCTGGAGGGAAAGTCCTCTCCCTGTGCCTTCACCTTACACTGGAAGGTCCTTGAATCCCTAACTTGAAAAACATGTTCTCTTTGCTCCAGGGAAGGAAGGGTTGACTTTACCACAGCTGAGAACAAATATTTCCATTTCACTTTCTAGCACACCGAAGAGAAGGAGAAAAACACACGCGGGCGAGATTCTACTTTGAAGCAGTGTGAATCTCCACACGTACGGGACTTCTGGAGCTGGGTCTTGTCACCCTCCCTGTATGTGGACATGTTCCCCAACCTGGGAGCTCCCGAGCCCGACTTTTGGTGTTTTTTAAATGGAAGCTTCATCGTGTGGGCATGACGGATCATTAACTCTGTCGTCAGGCTGTCCCTTCTCCGGAGAATGGCGGGGGAGCTGAAATTTTGAGGTTTTAATCATGGCTTAGTCTCTGTTTTAAAAGGAACCCACCCGGGATCACCTCGTAAAAATAAAAGGCGCTCCCATCACCCAGAGTACAAGAGTTTAGGAGCCCCAGGTCAGGAACCGGAGTCAAAGACCCACTATTAGACCAAAGATGCTCCCCACACTCTCATCACCTAGGACGCTAAAAGGGTTTCAGGCGCTCTGTGCCAGGAACTGGGGCAGAAAGCCATCATTTCACAGCGGTGTGGCCTCATCCGTAGTTCCTGCCTTGAGTCGAGATGGCTCTGGAAGTCTGTTGGATTGAGTCTGGGAGCTGGGATCCTTGCTCCGTTTTGTGGATTGCCGGGTGTGCCCATCGATGGTGCTGGAATCAGCTAACTTTTGTTTAGAAGTCAAGAGCTTACTTGCTTTATTTCAACTCCCCAGTTTCCATACGGCTGATGGGAAGCCTGAAACCCAGAGCGGCCAGTGACTTTGTCACGCCATCCAGCTAATATGCAGCATCGAAACCATGTCCCAACGGTGGGCTCACACTGTGGGTAGTTTACTGCCCAGCAGTGATGTTTGTGGATGCAAGTGGCGGCTGCTAATGACGGCGCCAGGAGAGAGGACAGAACGTGGAGCCCTCGGGGGGCAGGCTGGGCAGTACGGGCAGCTGGTTATTTTTCTATTTGTACTAACTTTTTAAAAGAACAAGTTATAATTTTGGAAATCAATTTTATTTTTAAATATTCTCCCTCTTTTTGATTTGGAATCTTACTTCATTTTATCATCTCTTGTTTTTAAGAAAGATAAGAGTGCCAACTCCTTTTACGAAGCCAATTTAACCCTAATGTAAGAACTTGCTAAAAACAGTACAATAAAAGTAGATTACTGTCCAGTCTCATTTGTGAATACGGGTGCTAGGACCCTAATGTATATTTGCTAACTGAATTCGGTAATGATTAAAAAAATGTAATATATTGTGATAAGTTATGGTTAATTTGTAGGAATGCAAGGAGAAAATTCTACATTAGAAAAAAAATCTATTAATGTAATTTCACATACTAACAAGCTAAAGGAGGAAATATCTAGAAAAACTTGAAAAGCATTTGCTTTAAGATCCAGAACGGTACAAGAATATGTGGTAACATAATGTTCTGCATAAGACTGAAGGTTCAGGCCAAAGTGATAAGACAGGAAAAAATACTAAGAAATATAAGGATTGCATGGAAAGAGATGAAATTGTCACTTGCAAGTATTGTGATCATTTACACGGAAGCCTCAAGAAAACCAACAAACCTTCCAGAAGTAATAAAAAAGCTTAAGTACTGTAAGATCAATATATAAAAATCAGCAGTATCCCTCAATACCATAAGAAAACAAAGAAGATAATATGATAAAATAGCAAAACGTCCAACACAGCAATAACAAAACTGTAAAATATTAAGGACTTACGAGACAAAAATCCACAAGACTGTTACGGAAGAACATTTAAAACTCCAGCAAAGGGGGCACCTGGGTGGCTCAGTGGGCTAAGCCTCTGCCTTCGGCTCAGGTCATGATCTCAGGGTCCTGGGATCAAGCCCCGCATCGGGCTCTCTGCTCAGCGGGGAGCCTGCTTCCCCCTCTCTCTCTGCCTGCCTCTCTGCCTACTTGTGATCTCTCTCTCTAATAAACAAATAAAAATTTAAAAAATAAAATAAAATAAAACTCCAGCAAAGGACGTAGAGAAAGCGTGGAATTAGAAGTGAGATAAGTCGTCTTCGTGAATGAGGATGCAGTTTTTAAAGTGGATATTAGATGACTCCTCGGTGCCAGTGATCGTGCTAATTGCTACGTTTCTAACTCCAAACAGTTCAGACACGGACTCTTCCTTTTTTGCCAAGAACTCCACCATTCCCACCAATATCACGTGGGGTGGGGGGGCGGGGAGGAGGAGAAGCTTAAAGCGGTCTTTGCCGGAGCACGGTTTCTGTACAGAATGATTCCGCGGATTAAGTGGTGTGGTCTACGTAGTTTGAGGTACATCCTTCCCTGTGTGAGATCTAGTTACAGGTAAACTGAGGACGTGGAGTAGGGGTAAGTTCAAACAGAACTTCAACCCATTATGCATGGTTCCCATCTTTTCTACAGAGTTGCTTGCATTTCTCGGGGCTCGGTGACTTTGCTCATTTGAGAGGCAGGAAAAGGAAGCCTCTCAAAGGCACTCGAATGATGCCGAGGGAGCTCTCAGAGTGTCTCCCGGTGCAGCTGTAGCCAGTACTCCGAGCTCGACGATCACGGTCACCAAGGTCCACGATTACTTTGTAACTGACGAGGGTCCTGGTCCTTGGTTCTAGAGTCTCTAATCCCCAGGGAAGTGTGTCAGGGAGGAAAGCCTGGGCTGCTTCTTAAACTCTGACCCATCGTCCTCGGGTGGTGGTGACACCATGTTTCTCCTCCGCAGGCGAAGTTGCCCAGGAGGTCACAGCTGTCCCCTAGCTGGAGGTCAGGCCCAAGGGCAGGTCACCGTCATCTCCACGCCTGCGTGTCAGAGTTTCTCTGTCTCACACGCAGAAAGATCAGTGACGACGTGGGCAGGGCTGGTATTGCCTGACCGCTTCCATACTTGCAGAAAACATAAACTCTCCCCAAAGAAGCAGTGTGGGTACCAGGGGCGTTTTCCGTCGTGTCCTCTGTCTCCTCAACACTGAAGCAGAGACAGTGGTTCTCCCCTTGTTGGCTGGGGCATTGGCCTCTGGGCTGCGGTGGCAACGGGGACCAATGAGGACTTATTTTTGCTAGTCCCTACAGCATTTTATTTTATTGTTATGTCTTTAATTTAAATTCAGTTAGCCAACCTATAGTGCATCACTGATTTCAGATGTAGCGTTCAACCATCCATCAGTTGTGTATAACGCCCAGTGCCCATCGCATCACGTGCCCTCCTTCACACCCATCACCTGGTTACCCCGTCCCCCGACCCCCCTCCCTTCTGTAACCATCAGTTTGGTTCCCGGAGTCCAGAGTCTCTCCTGGTTTGTCTCCCTCTCTGACTTCTTCCCATTCAGTTTTCCCTCCCTTCCCCTGTGGTCCTCTGTGCTATTCCTTATGTTACACATATGAGTGAAACCATATGATAATTGTCTCTCTCGGCCTGACTTATTTCACTCAGCATAATCCCCTCCAGTTCCATCCATGTCAATGCAAATGGTGGGTATTCATCCGTTCTGATGGCTGAGTAACATTCCATTGTATATATGGACCACATCTTCTTTATCCATTCATTCCATACAGCATTTTATAGAAGCAAGTGTACCTTCCGGTACAATGAGTAAGACTCTGGTTTAAATGATAGATGGTTTCATAAGAGAAAGGGCGACCCCGTGTGGCAGTTTTAAAATATGACTGTAAATTTTTCAGCATTTCTTTTCCTTTTTTTTTTAACTGATGCAACAGCTTTATTTATTTTTAAAGATTTTGTTTATTTGAGAGAGAGAGAGTGACAGAGATAGCAAGAGAGAGCACAAGCAGGGGGAGCAGCAGAGGGAGAGGGAGAAGCAGGCTCCCCGCTGAGCAGGGAGCCCAGGACCCTGGGATCATGACCGGAGCCAAAAGACGCTTAACCCACTGAGCCACGTCCCCGGGCGCCCAGCACCATCCAATTTTGATTACTCTAGCTTCTTAAGTAAGTTTTGAAGTCAGGAAGTGTGAATTTTCCAGCTTTGTTCTTTTTCGAGATTGTTTTTGCTCCTCAGGGTCCCTTGAGATTCCGTATGAATTTTAGCCTAAGTTTCTGTCTTTTGCATTAAATCGGTGGGTCACTTTGGGTAGTATTGACAATTTAACAACATTCAGTCCTCCAGTCCACAAACATGGGATTTTCCCACTAATTTATCTTCTTTGATTTCTTTTACCTCCTTCTTTAATTCCTGAGTATTTTATTCTTTTTGATACAATTTTTAATGGCACTGTTTGCCTAATTTCCATTTTAGATTGTTCATTGTTCGTGTACAGAAAAGCAACTGATTTTTGCTTGTAGACTCTGTATCCTGCTACTTCACTGAATTTACTAGTTCTAACAGGTGTGTGTGTGTGTGTGTGTGTGTGTGTGTGTGTATGTGTGTGGTGTAATCATTAGGGTTTTCTGTATATAAGATCTTATCCTTGTGAACAGAGATAATTTTACTTCTTCCTTTTCATTTTGGATGTCTTTTATTTTTCTCATCTAATTGCTTTGCTTGGGACTTCCAGTACGATGTTGGGTAGAAGTGGGAAAAGCAGCCATCCTTCTCTTGTCTTGTTCCTGATCTCAGAGGAAAAGATTTAAGTCTTTCACCACCGAGTATGATGTTTATTGTGGATTTTTCGTATTTTTATTATGTTGTGGGAGTTTTCTTTCAACTCCTGGTGTGCCGAGTGTCTTTATCATAAAAGGGTTTGGAAAATGTCAAATGCTTTCCTGCATGAATTGAGATGATTAGGCAGTTTTTCCCTTCTTTTTGCTAATGTGGTTTATTACATTGATTGATTTTCATCTTGTTGCAACATCTTTGCATCCCAGGGATAAATCCTATTGCATCGTGCATAACCCTTTTACTATGTTGCTGAATTTGGTTTGCTAGTACTTGGTTGAGAATTTCTGCATCCATTTCATAAAGAATATTGGTCTGTGGTTTTCTTTTCTTGTAGTGTTTTTGTCTAGCTTTGATAGAAGAGTCATGTTAGCCTTGTAGAATAAGGGAGTGTTCCTTTCTCTTTAATTTTTTTGGAAAAGTTTGAGAAGAATCGGTGTCAGTTCTCCTTTACGCGTTTGGTGGAATTCGCTGCTGAAGCCTTCAGTTCTGGCTTTCCTTTGTCAGGAGATTCCCAGTTACTGATTTAATCACCTTACTAGTAATGGGTCTATTTAGATTTTCTATTTCTTAGGATTTAATCTTGGCGTGTTTGGTGTTTCTAGGAATTTGTCCATTGAGTCTATGTTATTCAATTTGTTGACATATAATTGCTCACAGTACTCTCTTATTTGTAAATTTTATTTCTGTACCATCAGTAGGAATGTCCCCACTTTCAGATCTGATTTTAGTGATTTGAGCCTTCTCTCTTTTTTCCTTCGTCCGTCTAGCTAAAGGTTTGTCAATTTTATGGATTTAAAAAAATTCAGATTGTAATGTAATGCTTAATCTATAAGGTTATTTTTCTAAAATTACTTTATTTTTTAGGGAAGTTTTAAGTTCACAGCGAAATCGAGGGGAAGGTACAGATGTCTTCCACAGACACCCCCCCCATCCCTCACATGCAGAGCCTCCTCCCTCCTTATCAGCATTCCCGCCTCGATCTGCCTGATGCCGTCCCACAGCACATTAGGTTCCGTTCACTTTTCTTTGATCCTCTTTCCTTTTCTCCCTCAGCTTTGATAATTTCCACTGCTCTATGTTCAAGTTCGCTGACTCCTTCTTCTACCCAGCGTGCTTCTCCCATGGAAACGCATTTCGTTGCGAGTCTCTCGCTGCAGAGAGAGCTGTGTGTGGACGGCAGGAAAACGCGTGTCCGGGAGAAGTGAGAAGGAACGGGGTGTAGACGTGGGGGTGGGAGAGACGGGCTGGGCGCGGCGGGCGGCCAGTGAGAAACCGTGATGCTGGGCCAGGGGAAGGAGTTGAGGGATGAGGATAATGTCCAGTTTCATTGGAGCAACGGGCCACCCCAGGGCTGAGCAGACCTTCAGCAGGGCCCGTGGGGTCCCGGAAGCCTTGCGGGATGAGCTGAGAGAAAGGTAAAGAGGGTGGGGCTGGCGTCTTGCATGGCCCTGGACCGAGGACAGGGCACCCAGTGTGGCCGATCAGGGAGACACATGACATCAGGCCCGGGGTAGGACTCAGCCACAAGTGACTGTGTGACTATAAAGTCTGGGGAATTCACACGCCTGTTGCGGGAAGAACCAGACTTCCCAGGAGACTTGGAAGGAAAGCCTGGGCCGGGAGGAGAAGGGGAGCTTGGGCACCTTCGGGGCGCGCCGACGGACAGAGCTCCCTCCTTGCCCGCCCGGCGACCGGACAGGGGCAGCCGAGGACCCGAAATGATGTGGGGGTTTCGTTTGTTTGTTTGCTCCGAGTTCGTTGTGCAGCACGTCTTCTCCGACACAGACGCAGCCCTTCCCGATAGAAACGCTTTTGCCACGGAGTAAAAACTTTATTTATCGGTGTATTTGACATTTATTACCACTGACCAAGTGCAAGCTGCGCGGGGAGAGTCATCGAGGAAGGAGGCTCTCGTGCTTTTCCCCAGGAGAGCGAGACAGGTGACAAGCAGCCGGGACGCGGGGGGAACGGACAAGGCGCTAACGGAGCTCAGGGACCGCATGCGCTCGCTCTGGCTGCCGAGCAACCACACGGAAGCCACGGAACGAACATCCGTTCGTCCCCACGGTCCTAATTCTTTCTCGAATTACTGTTCTCTCCTGTTGAGAGAGAAAACACGAACACCCGGCATGGGCTACGACACACAAAACCACCAACCTGTCACCCGCCCAGCCCGCTTTCCTGCGCCTGCACCTGCGGTCCTGCAGCCCGCCCTCCAGAGGCGGAGAGGGCGGTGCTGGACGAGCGGCCGGTGACAGGTGTCTGCAAACCAGCTGTGCCACCGGCGAGGGAGACCTCAGGCTCTGCCAACGTGAGCTCACCCACGTGTACCACGAGGGCACCAGCAACTCCCTGGACTGTCCCAGTAAGTGAGCGAAACACGGGAAATGCTCGCACACTCGGCGTGAGATGCACACTCAGTGGGAGATGCACACTCAGCGCGAGATGCACACTCGTGCAAGATGCACACTCAGTGGGAGATGCACACTCAGTGCGAGACGCACACTCGGCGGGAGACGCACACTCGGCGCGAGACGCACACTCGGCGCGAGACGCACACTCGGCACGAGATGCACTGTAGCTATTATTTGTATTATTCTGGAAAGAACACCCATGAGTTGAATCATACTCTTTGGAATGTATATTTTCTGCTCATACCACTGCTTGTGAATCTTGTAACACTGAAAAAATAAAATAAAAGTATTTGGGGAAAAAAAAAGCGCTATTTAATGAAGTCTTGCTTTCCTTTGTCCCGAAGTTACCTCTTTCCAACTTTGCCTGGGGCGCCTCATTGGCTTATACTTAAGAATGTAATGCCTTGCTCTGTCTGTCTTTCATAGATTTCATAGATTTCCTATGAAATCTAGTCGGTCCCTTTTGGGTCCCTTTCTCACTTTCTTAGGGTTCGGACAGTGACACAGGCCGTGGAGGATTCCACGAGGCCGTGGGCTTATAGAAGGGGACGCACTGTCTTCCCTCTGTCGGCGAGAGCTTTATCGACGGTAGTCAGTGTTTCATGAGCTTTTGGGCAATAGCAGCAGTTTGAGTCACAACTTTAAGGCACAGGTACGTGGTATTTTCCAGACCATGTTAGCTGAAATGCTATTCCGCGAGGGCTCAGGCGGCGTTCCAGAAAGAGGATTATAGTCTAGGGAGCTCGGGGTTAACGTGAGCGGTGGGGACACATACTGTCCCCTGTGCCCAAAATACAACAAATGCTATTTCTCGACCTTGTTTTTCCATCGCTTCCTTTTCTGGGAATTGTCTTGTAGGACTACTTAAGGTTCTGGAAACACAGTGTAGGAGATACCATTGGTGGTCAATTCTAGGTTGGACTGATCTCTTAAATCCGTCTTATTCTAGGAACGGTCTTCCCCCGGGGACCGGCCCTGCCGTTGGGAAGCACCCTCATCACTCGCGGGATCATTCAGCCTCTTTGGCCGCTGGGGAGGAAGGTGCTATGTTCCTCAGTCCGCCCCCCAGGGCACTCTCTAAAGTATCTGAACTGAGCCAGAAGGAACAGCGAGTGGCAGATCGCGGACAACAAATAACTCGGTCGTGTCCTTTTCCTGATTTCACTGAATGATACCGTGTTACTGAAAATGTAAAATCAACATGAGGAGCTAAGGTCTCAAATTTCTCCCCTCACTGGGCTTTTAGACGTAAGTTCCAGTGTGCTTTTCCAAGTGGATACCCATTTCCTAGCCTCTCCTGTTGAGGCACGCCCACCCGGAGGAGACAATGTGAAATCATAAATATTACCGTATAACTTCCGGATTCCTTCGATGTCATCAGGTGAAAGTTTGAAATTCTTGGAATCTCCGACTCTGTAGGTTGGATACATCACGGCATTGGGATCGGACGAGTGACCCAGGCCCAAAGAATGGCCAAGTTCGTGGGTCGCAGCAATTAGGAAGTCAACTCCTACAACCCGAGAGGGACACGCGGGAAATGTTAAAGCAGCCCCGTGAACGATGTCATACACGACACTCGATGAAAAATAAGACACCTGCAAGAACGCACACCTTTTCAGAGACTTTGCAGTTCACCTACTTGTGTCTAGGCCCCACGAGTGGAGGGCTGAGAAGGAGCCGCAAAACATAGTGCTTTAATCTCACTGCCCCTTTTGCTTTTACAAAAATGTGCTGTTTTTCTTAGGTCTTCCCCCGGACAGCAGGGGAAGTGGAAAGCAAAGGCTTCAGAGGCATTAGGGACCCAGGCTCGAGACCCAGCTCGGCGGCCTACTAGTTGGACACTGGGACACATGAACAGACCTCCCTGAGTCTCGGTTTCTCGTCTGTTAATCAGAGATAATCACTCCTACCGTGTAGGTTTGTCATAGTCCTGAGAGTCTCCCAGCATCTGGAAAATAATGGCTGTTCACGGACAGTGACTTTGAGCATGAGGAGAGCAGAGTCGGCCTTGAGGAAGCCAAGCGGCAAGGCAGGGCCCCCTGGCGACGCCGGGGTTGGTTTCTGATTTATTGACTCGTCTTAGACTCACAGACGGGCTTTGCCAGGAAGGCGGAGGGTGAGAGCCTGGGGCTGGCGGAGTGGCCAGAGCTCCGTCGGCGGGCGGACGTCAGGGACGCTCCGGGAGCCCACCCGGAGCGGGAAGAAAGCGGAGCAAGCAAGACACGCAGGTTGTGGGAGCGAGCCCGTGTCTCCACCTCACAAAGCTCGGCTGCTGACGGCCACTCGGACCGATCTCCCCTCAGGGACGGGGAGCAGCCACGTTCTCTTTCTCCTCAGCTGACTGTTAGAATCGTCTCCGCTTAGTGCTATTTATACCAGAGCTCTCCCCCGTTAGTTTTCGGGGGTGTCTGTAATCTCCCACTTTGTAGGGTGACGAAGACGACGGGCTGGCTTCCTTTTGGACAACAGAGAATGATCTCAGACTTGTACACGGTTCTTAAATATAGTCTCTGCTCCTCCTTCTCCTCCAGTAAAAACCTTAATTTGGCAACTAGAAAGAACTCTAACTTATCGAATGACTACGCGATCCCAACACTGTAGGAACATTATCTCGTTTACTTCCCACCACAATCCCAGGAGGTGGGACGACAGCCCCACTTCATAGATGGAAACTGGCTCAGAGACGCCCTCGCTTGACCGTGGACGCGGGGCGAGGGGCCAGTGTGGCCACGGCTGGTTGACCCCAGTGTGGTCGGAGCCCACAGCCTCCTTCCATCCCGTCCACGCAGCGCTGTGAGGCGTGCAATGAGAGAATGCGTTTGAAGCACATCGTCATTGGCAGTTAGCGATGGGTCAGCAATTACCGTTACTTAAAGCAATGAGCAAATTCGCCCTGGTTTAGGGAAATCGGATTTCTAAAAACACTGCGCAGGGCGACGGGTACTGAGGAGGGCACGTGCTGTGACGAGCACTGGGGGTTATACTTAACTAGTGAATCATCGAACACTACGTCAAAAACGAGTGAGGTTCTATACAGTCGCTGACTGAACATAATAAAACAAAACAAAACAAATAAATTAAAGTAAAGCCTTTAAAAAAACAACCACCGCAGTGCAGCAGAGCAAGGGGGCGGTGTACCTATCCCGCTGCCGTCAGTCCAGCGCTCGTCCTCATCGAAGTGCGCGTCTCCGCCCAGCCCCAGCCCGGGCGCAAAGGCGTGGGCCAGGGTGTTTCCCGGGCCGTCAAACGGGTAGTAGTCCCCGTGAGCTGCAAGAAACAGGGGGTTGCCCTTTGTGAGCGAGTCCGTCCCCGGCCCTTTCATCTTGTAGTTGCCATAACTACAGAGGCTGCGAAGATCGGCCCGGTGCAGGGGGGCGGGGGGTCCGTGCGGTGCTGGTCACAGGCAGGTTTCCTTTCCCAAAACCACTGCTCAGCCCCGCTCACCCCCAGGGATCGAAGGCTTACTGACTACAGGACTTTACATGCGAACAATGTCTTGGAGGACCCGGCACAGAGGGTCCCAGTGAATTTGGTTAGTGCTTTTACATGGGATGCAGAAATGCTGATTTTTGAATCAGTATCCGGCTGTATGGATTCCATCCATTTCTCGATGGATGTGGGCTGCCGTGATTGGGGCTTTCTGTGACGTGTCCTGGGGCGTTGTCAGTATTGTGGGCAAAGTTCAAAGTTCAGCTAAGTTCATAGCACCTGGGCAGTTCGACACTAGAAAAGACCCCCAAGAACAACACTTTTCTTTAAATGTGCACCATAGAAGGCTAGCAATTAATAGCAGTGGGTGTATATGGGTTCTAGCTCCTTAAATCCCGTGATCGGAATGCTCTCAGTTTCTCCTTTCTTATGCCCTTGAGGGTGTTGGCAACAGGCCATCGGGGAGGCCACTTAGGGCTTTAGGAAGTTGTAACCCTTGTCTTGGTTTAATGAGGGTATTAGTTAGTCATATTTTAACCCGTTTCGTAAATACATGGATGTATGCATGCATACATCTATCAGGATTCCCGCTACAAAACAGGGTTGGCAGGCTTTTCCTGTAAAGGACCAGATAATAAGTACTGTAGGATTTAGGAGCTTGGCGGTATGGGTCACGATCCCTAAACTCTCCCACGGCAGCCCCGAAGCAGTCATTGATAATAGTGGGTTAACGAAGGACCATCATGGTGTTCCGGAAAATATTTACCCACAGAATGCTGAGACTGCCCACAAAGAAAAAAAAAGGGATAGAAATTTATGTACAGGAATGGATGGCGGGCCAGATTTGGCTCCCGGGCACCCTTCGGCGTCTCCGCTATCCACAGTGGCTCCACGTTAGTAACCTAGAAGAAGTGACGTGATGACATACGTCATTATCTATGACGTACGTCACGGACAGAGCATCAGAGAAACGCGCCCCCGTGAACACGCAGGGCGCCCGCGGCGACCTTCCTTCGACCTTCCTTACCTCCTCTTGCAAAGCCGATCATGATGTCCGCCATCCCCACTAACACCCTCCGGAAGGACAGCGGGATCTCCTTGCTCCACAACGCCAAAGCCTTCGCCACGAGCTGATTGACGGTGACCCGCGGCAGGTCTCGCGTGTACGATAGGACCCTGACAGTGAACGAGAGAACAGTGTTGGCCTTAGGAGGAGGGCCCGGCTGTGTCTGCGGCGGCGAGCCCCGGGGAGCGCACCTGTAGGTGACGACTCTGGAGTTCCACTTAGGCTGGGTCGGGAAGAGTGAGTAGTCAGCCACGTCGGGGATCCCACACCGGGGCCTCTGCATTATTTCTATCACGCGGGAGCTCAGGACCCCGGTCACCGGCAGGCGGAAGAAACTTTGCATCTGCTTGAGTCTGGCTTTGAAGCTGTCGGCCTCCCTCGTTTCTGAGCGGGACGGATAAAACCTCCTGAGATAGTCCTGTTGGGCAGAGAGGGGTTGTTCTGTCACCTTCTTTATTGTCTTCCTTTTAGATCGCGGAAGCTTGTGTGTCTTTCCTGGGATTCCTGTGGACTCGAGTCAGGGTGAGAAGGTGGTGACGGAGCCACCGAGGGAAACGAGTGTGCATTAATGGGAGAAAATTCAATATTGATAAGGACGCATCGGCATTCCTTCTCATGAGCCAAAGGGGGCCTCCGTTTCCCTTTTATCCCATTAAGTGTTGTTTTAGAAGATTTTTTTTTATTTTGAAGATTTTATTCATTTGAGAGAGGCAGTGCACAAGCAGGGGGAGCAGGAGAGGGAGAGGGAGAAGCAGACTCCCCGCTGAGCAGAGAGCCCGATGCGGGGCTCGATCCCAGGACCCTGGGATCACGACCTGAGCCGAAGGCAGACGCTTAACCCACGGAGCCCCCCGAGGGCCCATCTCCCGGCAAATGTTCTGTGGAGAAACGCACGGTGCACTTCATGAAGCACCGACGTGCCTGTGACAGCCGAGTGGAAGGGCACGTGGCCAGTCTGCAGGGGCACAGCATGGACCCTGCCCCCAGGCACCCAGCCACACCCGAGATTCGCCAGAGGTCTGGGCCCCGCTGAGGTCAACTGGCCTTAAGATTCTAGTCTCAGGAGAGGCTACTAGGAATGTATTTTGTTTACTGTGCATACTCTCCAGGCAAAGACAGCAAAGCTCACAGGGCTGAATGACGTGCCCAGGGCCACACATTAGCTGAGCGGCAGACTGGCCTGAGTTCCCCCCAGCCCATCCCCCGGGCTGCAGGACCCAGCAGGCGTCCCTGGTGTGCCCCACGGGCACCTGGGTCCTCGGCACTTTCTCAAAGGAGAAAGTCACAAGGTCACCCCCAGAGGAGCTGTATTTGGACTCATTCTGCCTCCTGAGCCCCTTTCACGCGAACAGTGGGGAGGGCCATGGAGGGTCTGATGGTTTTGTTGGGATCATTCGCACACCGGCACACACGCGAGCCATCTAATTGCGCAAGGCAATGTGACCTTAGTCCTCTCGGGCTCTCTCTTCAAGGTCGCAGGGATTGTGTTTCATTCAACACAACAAACACTGTTCATCCATGACAATTAGGAATGAATCTGTTATTTAAAAACAAATAAGTCATTTTATCCCTTCCTGAGTTCTAGCCATTATAAAGACGCTCTTTTGGAAGACATCTTTTTGATTCTTTTTTTTTTTTTTAAGACTTTATCTATTTATTTGAGTGAGTGAGAGAGAGAGAGCACAAGCAGGCAGTGGCAGGCAGAGAGAGAGGGGGAAGCAGGCTCCCCGCTGAGCAGAAAGCCCGATGCGGGGCTCGATCCCAGGACCCTGAGATCATGACCAGAGCTGAAGGCAGATGCTTAACGACTGAGCCCCCCAAGCGCCCCTCTTTTTGCATTCTTGATATGAACTTTCCTGCCTCTGTTAAACCCAGCTAACGTCTCCCTGGTTTATTGGCAACGTGTGCAGGAAGTGAAGGGACTCAATGTGCTTGCAGATGTGCCTTTTTGGAGAACCTGTTAGATTGAACTTTATGAAATTGCTGTTTTGCAGGTTAAAAAAAAACAACAATCAAATATCAGTAATTTCATATGGTTCAATCTAACAGATTACTGGGACTTTTCAAAGTCAGAGTTAATGTGAAATAAAAGCAGACTTTTCTTATGCTTAAAGGTTAAACTTTTGAACAACAGTTAGGAGTCAACAACCCATTCTTTTACCGGATATTCATAATTTATACTCATTAGGTTGCTTATTAATAAGTATATTGGAAAGACTATGGCTTTTGAACCAGAAAAACTTGTCCTTGACCCCATCATTGTCATTATCAAGTACGTGAATCAACATAACTTTGGCTCCTTCTTCTTCCTGGGATAGGGCTGAAGATTCAATGACATAAGGTGTGTGAAGCACTTTATCGTCTAGGCTTGTTGCACACGTAACAGTTGGCATTGTCACCTCCTCACTCAGGAGAAGAATCCTGCGAGCTGTGAAACGCCTGGGGTCACTGTCCCCACCGGGCGAAGTCAGGGGTTCGCACCTGCCCCTGGTCCCCACCGGCTGGTCAGGGGCCCGCTGGGACCTCTGCCTTGTCTTCTGACTTCACGGCTTTCCATTACCAGGAGTCCCCACCTTAGCGGGCAACGCACAGCTCTCCGTGAAAAGAATCTCAAGTCACGATAAACAATAACATTAACAACCTCAATTTGTTGAGTAGGAACCCTGTTTCGGCTCCTGCGTAAGTTCCCCGCAGCCCCCATGTCACCTCCAACTCCCCAGGCAGAGCACTGACGCTCAGAGCAATGTAATGACATCCCCGTGTCTGGCTACGTAGCGAGGGCAGGGGGAGCTGCGATGCGAACCCAGTTTGGGCAGGCTCTAAAGCTGCTCTGGGTTTTTTTTTTTTTTTTTTTTTTTTTAAAGATTTTACTTATTTATTTGTCAGAGAGAGAGCATGGTCAGGGGCAAATGGCAGAGAGAGAGGAGGAAGCAGTCTCCCCGCTGAGCAGGGAGCCTGACGCAGGGCTCGATCCCAGGACCCTGGGATCGTGACCTGAGCCGAAGGCAGACGCTTCACCGACGGAGCCCTCAGGCGCCCCCCCACCTTTTTTTAAAGAGCGAGCAAGAGCGAGCGAGCAAGAGAGAGTGTGCACTTGTGCGCAGGAGAGGGAGAGAGAGAATCTCCAGCAAACTTCCCACAGAACACGGAGCCTGACACGGGGCTCGATCTCACAACCCTATCATGACCGGAGCTGAAACCAAGAGTCAGTCGCTTAACTGAGCCCCCCGGTCAGCCTGCTCTGAATAGCTACTTGATTAAAACATACATATGGTCACAAAAACTACCCAAGTTGAAAATCACACTTCCTCATGCTGATGGGGAGACGGGGACCCCCCCCCGCCGGGAGCGGGCCAGGGACGTACCTGAGCCTGTTTCCACTGTGGCTTGCTCATGCCCCCCGCCTCCCAGGGCAGCGGCAAGGCCAGCCCGCTGGGCAGCAGACACAGGGCACACAGCACGGTCAGCCGCATGGCTGCTGGCCCCGGACGGTTCCTCTGGACCGATGGCCGGTCGGCTGAGCTCCGCCGGAGGCTGGGACATTTATATAGCTTCTCAGCCCTGGATGTGGAAACAGGTGACTCACTGGAATGTTTTCTTTTTAATGTCTACAGAACTTTGGAAGTGTGTGTTATTTTTCATTAACGGCAACAAGGAAGTTTTATGCCCTTATTGGCAGGAAGCACACAAGGTATTTGCCTCTCAAGGGATTTTTTTTTTTCTGCCCTGTTTGCTGTATAAATTTAATTTTATTTGCCGGAATCAAACTGCTGCTCCGACAAGCCTTCGCAATTTACAATTTGGGGGAAGCATCATTCGGGACTTATTGTACCATGCGTCTTAAAAGAATTTTTTAGAAATTTGAAATGCATGAAAAAGTGCATAAGACATACAAATAATCAAATAATTATGAAGCAAACATTCTGTAACAGTCTCCAAAGTCAGGATTTGAGTCCAAATCCTTTGTTTTTATCAAAGATGAAGTTGAAGCTGAAATGACAGATTCACTTCTTTCCCCGATGTCCCGGCTAGGTGACAGTGGGCCTGACTCCCTGCCCAGAGCTGCCTCTCCATCGTGTCTTTATATAATGCATTTCCCAGGAGAGTCCCATGGCTTTGAACTATATTACATCATGGGAAACACGCCAGATACATTGGAGCTGAAAGGTTTACTTATTCAAATATCTCCTAAATCATCCGGAAGTTGGGTGCTGTGACTTAGCAAAAATCAACCTCCCCGATCAAGAAATTAAACTGGCTCTCTTTACGTAGATGCCGTAATTCTGTATCATCACGGTTCAGCCCTGCTCGAGAACCCCCCACCTTCGGTCAGCACATGGAAGGTAACGGGCTCAATGCAGGTTTATAGAATCAATGAATACTTCAAGATTTGGATCAGCTAATACAGATTTTATGAGGTTTTTCCATGATCTTTGCATTGAATTAAAGTTCAAAGGCATTAGCTAGATATTATATTTTCTATTTCTGTTCATTTTAGTGGTTTGAAGAGTGTTAGAGATTACAAATATTTTAAATAAATTTGAGTAACTCCCTTGTTCATCACTTCTGGAGAGCAAGAAAGAAATCTTGTCTTGTCTTGTTCCTCTGAACTGCGATTAGTGAGAAATGAGTGGACAGGATCAAGTCCCCACCCCTGCCTGGAGAAGCTTATGCTCTAGGAGGGGGGAATGGGGACCCCCTGTACAATGGGGCAATTGCCTGTAGTAGGTAACACTACCAAGGACAGGGATGACCTAATCCTTCCCGTGGGAACTGAGGACCGATCCAGGTAGGAGATGACACTTTAACTGGATGTGAGAGGGTAACTAGGCATTCCCCTGGGTTGGCACTATAGGTAGAACCCTCGGGAAGGACAGAACGTATGATGAAGAGTGAGCCCTTGGTGTTGCTGGGACGTGAGTGGCTGGGAAAGGAGTTTGGGTTCAGGTAGTGAAGAGCCAGTCTTGTCTGCTAGGGGCTTTTGACTTTATCCTAAGCAGTGTGAAGGAATGTTTCAAAGAAACAAAGTAGGGTTATTAGGTTTGTCATGTTGTAAGCAAATGGTGGTGGTTGCTGTGAAGAAGGAAATTCATGGTTTTTTGTTGTAGTAAAATACGCGCACTGTAACATTTACCATTTCCACCATTGTAACTGTGCAGTTCGGTTGCATTAAGTCCGTTCACGAGAGTGAACAACCATCACCAATATCTATTTCCAGAACTTTTAATCATCCCAAACAGAAACTCTATACCCATTATATGGTAACTCTTTACCTCCCCGTCTTCCCAGCCCCTGGTCATCTCGATTCTACATCCGTCTCTATGAGTGTGATTATTCTATGCATAGGAGTGTATTCATATCACGGTCATCCTTTGGTGTATGGATTATGTCATTTAGCAAAATGTCCTCAAGGTTCATCCCTGTTGTAGCAGGTATCAGAACATCCTTCCTTTTTACAGCTGAATAATATTCCATCGTATGAATGTATCACATTTTATTTATCCATTTATCTGTCAACATCTTGCGTTGTTTCCACTGTTGGCTATTGTGAACAATTGTGCAATGGTCCTCAGTGTACAAATATCTCTTGGAGTCCCTGTTTTCCATCAGTTTGGGCAGATACCTATGAGTGGAATTGCTGGGCCATATAATAATCTATTATAAATAGATTAAATTCTTGAGGAAACACCAAATGGTTCTATAGAGACGGCATCGTTTCATATTCTTGCCAGCAACGTAGGAGAATTTCAATTTCTCCCCATCCTCATCAACATTTGTTATTTCCCATGTTTAAAAACTTTTCTTTATTACAACCATGAAGTGGTACCTCATTATAGTTTTGATATGTATTTCTAATAACCAGTGAATGATATGAATGCTTGTTGTCCATTTGTAAATCTTCCTTAGAGGAATATCTAGTCAAGCTTTTTGATTGTATTTTTAATTGGGTTGTCTTTTTGTTGTTGAGTTGTAGGAGTTCTTCACATATTGTGGCTGTTAAACCCTTATCGAATATATGATTTGCAAATATTTCTCTCCCTCTTTGTAGGTTGCCTTTTCATGCTCTTGATAATGTCCTTTGATGCACAAAAGTTTCTAGTTTTGATGAAGTCCAGTGTATCTATTTTTTCTTTGTTGCTTGTGCTCCTGGTGTTGGATCTAAAAACCCACTGCCAAGTCCAAAGTCATGAAGATTTCTGCCTGTGTGTTGAGAGTTTTGTGCTTTTAGCTTTTATATGTAGGTCATGGATCCACATACTTTATTATTTTTTTCTTTTTTAAAAGTTTTTATTTTAATTTCTGTTAGTTACACTATATATAACACTATTCTCAGGTGTACAATAGAGTGATTCAGCACTTCCCCTCATCGGTCGGTGCTCATCACGACAGGTGCCCTCCTTCATCCCCATCACCTGTTCCCCCGCCCACCTCCCCTCTGGTCACCGTCAGTGTGTTCTCTGGAGTTCATTCTGTTTCTGGTTTGCCTCTTTCTCTCTTCTTTTTCCCTTTTGCTCATTTGTTTTATTTCTTAAATTCCACATTTGAGTGAAATCATACGGTATTTGTCTTTCTCCGACTGACTTCCTTTGCTCAGCATCATACTCTCTAGCTCCATCCACGTTGTTGCGAATGGCACGATTTCATCCTTTCTGACGGCCGAGGAATATTCCGGTGTGTAGAACCGCCCTCTTCTTCCACTCATCAGCCAGGGCACACTTGAGCGGCCTCCATATCTTGGTTATTGTAGATAATGCTGCTGTAAACATCAGGGTACATGTATCCCTTCGAATGTGTATTTCTGTATCCTTTGGGTAAATACCCAGTAGTGTGATTGCTGGGTTGTAGGGTAGCTCTATTTTTAACCTTTGAGGAAGCCACACACTGTTCTCCAGAGTGGCTGCCCCAGCTGGCATTCCCACCAACAGGGCACGAGGTTCCCCTTTCTCCGCATCCTCGCCAACACCTGTTATTTCTTGTGCTGTTGATTTTAGCCGTTCTGAGAGCTGTGTACGTGCTTTGTTTTTTACAGCCTTCCTTTTTATGCCTTTGCTTTCCCTCTGCTGCTGTGTGATTTTCTGCTTTGATGCCCTGACTGGACAGGCTTGCCATCCAACTGAAGGAGGTTTTTCAGTCCCGGTCAGTCCCCTTGCATCATAGTGACCGGGTACCTAACGTCTCTGTGCTTTGGATTTCTCAGCTGACTAACGGGGCAGGTACCTTTCTCTTTTGGTTGGTGAGGGGATTGATGCGGGGATTAAGGGCATAAGCATGGTAAGACTTCAATAAATGCTGGCTGGGATCTCTGTCACTGTCATTAAGTGCTGGGAGTTTTTATGTACTGTAATCTCTATGAACCCAGCGCAATCATCTGATAATTACGTATACAAGAAAAATAGGAAGTTTAAGTGGTCTTGCTCCAAAAATTTTACTGACGCTGATAATGCCAATGTTTTCTGAGACAGAAAGAACTATTTTAAATATCACATTGTGACGTGTTATAATAGCCATTAAAGAAATAATCTTATCTTGGGGCGCCTGAGTGGCTCAGTGGGTTAAAGCCTCTGCCTTCAGCTCAGGTCATGATCTCAGGGTCCTCGGATAGAGCCCTGCATCGGGCTCTCTGCTTGGCAGGGAGCCTGCTTCCCCCTCTCTCTCTGCCTGCCTCTCTGCCTGCTCGCGATCTCTCTCCCTCTGTCAAATAAATAAAATCTTAAAAAAAAAAAAAAAGAATCTTAGGTTCTATTGACTTTTTATTTTTTATATTGTTCTTTAAAAAGATTTTATTTATGTATTTGAGAGAGAGAGAGATAGCAAGAGAGAGAGCATGAGCGGGGAGGTACGGAGAAGCAGACTCCTCATCGAGTAGGAAGTCCAACGTGGGATTCGATCCCAGGGTCCTGGGATCATGACCTGAACCGAAGGCAGACGCCCGACCGACTGAGCACCCCAGGCGCCCAGGGCTACTGACTTTTAAATAAGAAGAGCATTTGTGGTATTTATCAGTAAAATCTTTGGGTGCACAGTTTGAACAACAAAACATATCCAGGAGGTAAAGTCACAAAGACGACGACAAAGCAAATCAGATCTTAGCACAAGCGACACAAGTGAATTTTAAATGCATGGAAACATTTCATGTCCAGGAGAAGACGGGTTTCTGCAGAGCAAAGGAAGGCAGGGGGGTACCTTAGTGGACACAGCAGAGGACGCGAGGCCCTCCCACCACGTCCGCTGACAAGAGACCACACAAAGTGGCATCCACGCCCATTCTGAGGGCGTAGAGCCTCCGCTCAGCTCCTGTTCTGGGTGCTTCCTACCTCCTCCACCACCGAAGGCAGAAAGCAGAAGGAGACGTTTCTCTTCCTCTCTATCCCTTCCTTTCTCCCACCGACCGTAGCCCGCTGGGGTCTGGACCTTGCGTAACCGAGCCCACCTCCCCAGCTTGCATGGGGAAGGGCAGGGTAGGTTTTCAACGGAGCTAGGCATCTTCCCCCCAGTTACACTTCGGAAAGAAAGGGAGCGACTGCGTCATTGCAGCTCGGTGGAAGGACGTCATCGTCCGTGCTTGACCTCCTCCAAGGGACCCAAGCTGGAGGTCTGCACAGAATGAAGGGTTGGGGGTGACAGGAGGGGGCGTCACAGCCGAGCACCAGACGCAGATAATGTGCAATTCAGTGCTAAGTGTCCCTGTTCTTACAAAAAACCTCACCAACTACGTCTTCTGCTTCTTGCCCTGCTATCTCTACTACTTCCAACCCCACGCCGTGGTTTTCTTTTACTTTATTTTTAAAATCAGTAATTAGTAATCTCCGGATTGTCTTCTTATGATCCGAGCTCTCTGAGCCTCCCTTTCCATTCCTGAGTCGCTCGCCACGGCGTTCTTCTGGGCTGAGACAGCCGTTTCTGCCAGGAGCTCGGCGCCTTCTGCCGACGCGGGAGCCCAGCCCCTCATCGAACAACACGGACCCCACGTCCAGGGCTTTTCCGGGATTTAAGCAAAAGGGAAGCAAGTCATTGACCTCAGGTTGTGCCTGGAACCACAACGTCAGACTTCCTCTGAGTGTCGTTTCTGGGGGGAAGAGTTTTGGCTTTCAGCCAATTCCTCTGGGAATATTTGCCCTGCTCCGGCCCTCTTCTCTGTTTAGACGGACGCCGAAAAGTAATTAGGCCGATGCTTGGAGCCCAAGCAGCTACTGGGACGTTCTGTCGCATTGTTTTAGGTCTCTACCTTTAAGTGGCTTGAAAAACTAAAATCAGCAACGGTTTTGCAGGCAGCCAAGCATCTTGGGACAAGGGCTGAGCCCCGCGGGCGGAGGGACAGCCACACGGGGCCCTGGGATCGCTCCCCGTGGCCGCCTGGACCACACCCCGCGGCTCTCTTGAGCCCAAGACTGTGGTTCCCGAGGGCGGCGTCTTCCCTCCGTTTGCTCCCGGGGTCCTGGCTCAGGGAAGCGGCTGGGTTAAACCTAGAGTCGCTCACCGCAGCCGAGGAGAGTTCTTTGATGCTTTGTGTTTTGTTCCGTACTGGGTTATTTGGTTACACACTTGCCAAGCCCCCAAGGTGTTCGCCAGACCTGCCAACCTCCCCAGCAGCCTTTCCCAAGACCGTAACAATGCAGGGCATGAAGAGACGCTGCGTAGAAACACACGGTGGCAAAGTAACTTTGGGAGAAGATATATTAAAATGAGTTAACAGTTTTGCTTCCTGCAGGATTTCCTAGAGCCTCCAACATGCAAATCTGTGTTCCAAATCTACCATTTTACTTTTTTTTTTTTTTTTTGCACTTCCAAATGTATTTGACCAAGGATTTCTTATTATTTAGGCATTTCTAAGACGCGGGTTCTGGCGAAGACTGCGTGGGGAGGGGTAAAGGTCTCGTGTTGATCAGGCGACTTCTCGTGTTTTCACGAGGGGACCCCCCTCATGGGGCGCAGGACCAGTCGTCCCCCTTTTCTGGGCCAGCAGTTTTCTATCATTTTCTTTCTTTCTTCTTGCCACCTGAAGTCATTCAGTCTTCTCAAAAATCTCCTCAGCGTCTGGGCGTTTTGCTTCCTTATTTGGGATGGGTGTTTCAGGACATCGCGTTGCTGATCCGACACCAAAAGCTGAGTTGGCAGGGAGGCAGGATCACGCGCAGAAAGATAACCGAGTCCAAAGTTGCCGCGTCGTTGCCCCGTTCACTCCGGAGCCGGAACTGCGGCTTTGCCTGGAGGCACCTGCTCTCACCAAGCACCGCTTTCCATGATTCCCTTAGAGAGGAGCATCCCCCAGACTAGGTGAATATTGGCGAGGGAGGGGACTTTTCCTAAAACCAGCTAGGAATACTTCCTAAATTGTTTGGGTAACTCTTCCTTTGTAGATATATTTTTAAATTCATCATTTCCACTCTCTCATTTGTGTCTAGGACTCCACGCGGGAGAGAAAGCCTTTCCTGATCCCATCTCTGAGCTGGGTGGATTCAGCACCATTAAGAAGTATTTATCTGTGGGACATGGGGCTGGGCTCAGTCGGTGGAAAATGAGACTCTTGATCTTGGGGTTGTGAGCGGAAGCCCCTGTTGGGTGTAGGAATGACTTAAAAATAAAGTCTTAAAAAAAAGTATATGCTCAGATTTTTTTCTTAAATTTTTAAAAAATTTTTAAAAAGTTTTTAAAAAGTTATTTATTTGAGAGAGAAAGAGCACAAGAGAGCATGAGCGGGGGGAGGGAGGAGCAGCAGAGTGACAGGGAGAAGCAGACTCCCGGCCGAGCAGGGAGCTCAACACAGGGCTCGATCCCAGAACCCCGGGATCATGATCTGAGCTGAACGCAGAGGCTTAACCGACGGAGCCACCCACGTGCCCCTATATCCCCAGATTTATTCACTCATGCAACAAAAACATTGATTTATCCATTATATGTGCTTGGTCCTAGGGATAAAGGAGTGAACAGACATCTACTCTGACCTCAAAGCTCTTGTGGGGAGACAGAAGGGGACCATCTTACACAGGAAAGTATAAATGCGTAACAGCAGGCTGTAATAAGGAACCTCCTTGCTGCATCTGGAGGATTCTTCTTGGTCCTTATGGAATTTGATCACTCGGAGGCAACTAACACCCCAGATTCCTGCTTTCTCTCCTACCATGCTGTCCGTTCTCTTATTCACAGCCCCCCTCCGCTGTCCATCTCCTAGCAGTCCTCGAGGTTCTGTCCCCTGTCCTCGTGGCATGAATGTTCCCTGGGCGATCTCATCTATCCCAGAGTTTCATTGACTGTCCATTCCCTGAGCAGGTCCTGGCTTGTCCAGTGCTGATGTGAACTCTGGCTCGTTCCTATTAGCCTTGTACACACTTGTACGGACATCTCTAAACCTCATTTTCTTGGGGAGAAGAATATCTCATCACATAGTTGCGGTTGGGATAAAGGACATGTTTGTAAAGCACTGACCTCATTCCCTGGCCTCAATTTGGTCTACATCTGTCCCCTTTACATTTGTATTTCCTGTTGCCTTCTAGAAATGTCCATCTGGATGTTCCATCGGAACTACACGTCCTAAATGGAAGTCGTGATTTTTTTTCTCACCGGTTTCCTTCTCCTCTGTGTTCCTTCTTTCCGTGACTGTCAGCATAGTTTGCAGTTGGCTTCCGGGGCTCTGGGGCATGCTGCAGACTGCGGCCCCCGAGGCGTGGGGGCAGCTCAGCTGGGGGCCTCCCGGGGTCACGGATGCACAGAGCGCTCGCCGACTCCCAGGCTCCCGGCCACGGAGGCAGTGGCTTCTCTGGCCGGTCTACGGCGGTGTTCTGGGAGCCCTTCTCGGAGGCCTGGCCTGGCCGTGATTTTTGTTAACAGGTAATTCCCTGTATTTCCCTTCTTCCGAAACTAGCAAAGGCAAATCCTGTCTTTCTCAAGTGAACCCTGACTGAGGCACGACTTCTTGGGATGATTTTGAGCAGAGAATGAAATGAGACACATGACACATGTAAAATTGTGCTCGACACGTAGGAAGAGCCCGACAATTGGTCTTCCAATCATTTTTCAGTTCCAATCACCGTCTCGTTGAAACTGATTGCTCTAGGCTTTTGTGCCTAGAGAGCTCCCAAATACGCTGGAGCCAGCTTTCTCGAATATTAGCATCTCACCTACCGTGACGAAATGACCGTTGGCATATCACTACTAACTAATCCACAGACTTTAATTGGACTTTAATTGGATTTCACTAGTTTTGCATTGATGTCCTTTTCTGTCAGTCCTGTATACGAAATTGCATTTAGCCTCTCTCTGTTTCTCTCTTTTAAATCAGCAAATGAGCAAGAGCGAAGGCTCACGATCGGATAATGACAGCCACGTCTCCATGACCGTGTTCATGAGGCCTCACGGCCTAATGAGACATTCAGAGTCTGTAGCACCCAGGTTTTCCTCGGTATTCAGGGAGACCGGTGTGAGTTTCGGTTTCCTAAATTAGGGGCAGTATAACACACAAAAATTCAACATTTAAAAAGAAGAGGGTTTTTTTGGTTTGGTTTGGTTTGGTTTTTTTGGCATTTGAATGAGGATACGATTCCAACTGAATATATAATTCTAGTAGTTACTTTGAACTCTGTTCCCCTTAACAGCTTTGTTATGAATAACGGCTACTGCTGGCTGAATGCCTTTTACTACTTAGTAGGTGATTTATAGGTTATTTTGCTGGTAATCATCACATCGGAGCCGACGGATAATTTTAGTGCGAGGTTGTTCCTTTGTGGTCTGCTTGGCGGGTTTTCCTCCTGTGGGCCGCACGGCTCCTCCTTACCAGGTCCCTCCTGTGCCTTGACAAGCCCCACCCCTCCCCGGGGCTTGGATACCGCCGTGGGTCCAGGAGTGGGCAGGTGACCCCAGGAGCAGGCGTGAGGAGCCTTTTCTGGCCTTGAGGTTCACAGTTGGAGAGAGGGGCTTGTGTTTTGGAGCGCGAGCTGTAAGAACCCACAAGCATGCCGCAGCTGACGGCCGTCTCACTACCACGTGGAGAACCCTTGTCGGAGAATAAAGCTGAGCAGAAGGCCTCAGAGTTCCAGCCACAGCATGGGATTCCTTAGATTCGGCCAGAGCTGAAGGGGTTCTCACTACGTGAATTTCCCAGCAAGCCGCTAAAACTCCCCATGTATTGGTTGGCTGGTTGGTTTTCTCAGGCTTTCAACCAAATTATTCAGGAAGCGATTGCCATCCCTCCGAGTTTGAAAGGTCCATGGGGGACGGGCGGTGCAGCTGGGGTTGGAGCCAGGCCTGCCTGCCTGTCAGGATCCCGGGATGCCTTTCAGCCACTCACGCCTGCGCGGTCCCTCGGTCTGTGGACTGTGCTGGGCCCTGGGCTGGGCCGTGCGCTGGAAGCCGCAGGACAGACTTCTAATACTCAGCTTCTGTGTTGTGTGATCATCACAGTTATTAATACCGAACAGATAATAAAATGGTTTCGCCAACTGGATTACTGTCGGGGCTGATTCTCTTTCCTTCCTGTCCCCAGTGTGGTGACTCTAAGCAGGGCCGACACGCCGAGACTCTGCCAACCCACGGCTGCGGCCCTGCTTAGGGCCCTTAGCACCCCTCGCTGGGCTGTTTGGGTGAGTCGTGTGCTCATGCATCTATTTACCAAAGAGCTATAAAGCCCACACTGCGTGGTCTGGCCTGTGGTGAGGCTAGGGACTCACGAACAGTGACCCCAGGCATCTGCCCTCGAGAACGGGTAGCTCCGTCGACGGACACAGAATCAGAACGCGGTGGGGCTGGTACGACCATAAGGTATTTGCTGAGACGCTGAGGGGCGGACAGGAGGGCGAGGCAGCCCCGCCTGTGGTGCTGGCCGAGGCACAAGGGCCATGAAGAGTGTCCTACCTTCTACGTCTGATTTAGTCAGTGTGTCCCACTGCCTCGGTGGTCCCCTTGAGGAAGGGTCCCGTCCTGGGGGCTCAGAGGCCGTGATCAGTACTGACAAGTCAGGCCTGCAGAGTAGCTTGACCGACGGGAGTCGGGCCCGTGCATCACCCCATGGCCACGACTGGGCCCCGGCGCCGGGGGCGACAGTGTTTACGGGAGAGGCAGGCTGACCCCTGTCCCGGGCTGCGTCGTCCCATCTGCACACTGTGAGTGCTCCTGTGGGCTCTCGGGTGGGACTGGAAGGTCCCACACTGCGTGCTCGGGGGCACTTTCCCAGGCCTCCCTGACTCTTATCATCGTCCCGTCTGGCTCCTTCCAGACCCTGAAGAACCAGTCTGGCCACAGCCCAGAGCTTTAGGTCCTTTCTCCCTTCGGCCGAGTTAACGCTTGCTCACCCTCAGGACGGCAGGCCCCAGTGCGCTCAGCCCTCTGCTTCCTCGAAATGCGACGTCTCACGACCGCCTTTCAAAGTCGTCCCTGTGGGAGTGACAGTCAGTAATCCAGGCACCAATGATGTCGTCCTCCTCAGCTTGTGGGGGACAGCAGAGGAGGCCTCCCCGAGGGTCACTCTGGCTTGAGGATCGTCGTTTGAGCCGCGAGCAACCGAGAAGACGCAAAGGCAGGAGGAGTTCCCTGCCCTCCCCCTCCCACACCTGCAAGCTCCCCCTGCCCCCCGTGCCAGCAAGGATGGGGGTAACCACCCAGGACCCCACTAGACCCGAACCAGCCTAGAGGCCACCAGAGGAATCACACGCTGAACTTCACTAACTCGACCGTCTCCTGCACCGGTCCCGGTATCTTTGCCTTCTCACACTGCGCTGCCCCCAGAAACTCAGATTTCTTTTCCTAGGTCTTGTTTCTTCTCTGAAATGTATATATACTTTTTTATTAAGATGCGATATAAACCCCAGTTCTAACCAGTCCTGACTTCTCAGCCGGTACCCCCTGTTAATAAACTTCTGCTCTTCTCCTTAATCTATTGTGAGTCGAATGTGCAGGCCGCAGCTGAACGCAGGAGGACACAGGGAGTTCTCCTTCCTCCCCCACGGAACGCACGAGAACCCCGCGAGGCTGTCCGTGTGAGCCGGAGCAGAGGCCCTGGGGGACCCCGGGGCTCCACCCGCTCAGGGAACCCGTGCTCTCTGGGCCAGGGGGGCCAACCCGCATGGCTTTCCTGCCACAAACAGCCGTCTTGTTTCAGAATCCCAGGGGTCTGCCCGTCACTTTGGGGGCCTCTTGGGTCTTACAGGCATGAACCTGCAGTAAAATTATCCCTCTAACTCTGACTGCCTTGTCGCTCTTCCAGGTAGGTCAGACTGATACCCGCTATCTCAACCTCTAAAGATTGCTGTTCTTTCTTAGTGGCCGGAGGTGGAAAATGCGGTAGCTTGCTGGTCACCCGGGGGGGATTTTTGGTGGGGCGCGGGCCACTGGGCCCCATACACGGTGACCAGGACCGCAGGGAGAACAAAGAAGCGGTAGTCCCAACACCGTTACTCCACTAATTCATCTTTGCCGCCGAATCAAACCATCATCTTTATCCTAAATTAAATGATCTTTATACACTGTCACGGAAACGTCTGCAAACACGCAAAGACGTATGGGTAAGCTCAGAGCAAGCAGCTGAACAATATGGTTCATATTTGCAAAATTTCCAGTTACAGAAATAAATACACATTTAAATAGAAAACGTGTGTCCTCGTGGTTTCTTTTGGGGGAGGGGCAGGCAGTGGGACACCGAAAAAGGGAAATTTTCGCTTCTTACCTGAGAACCATAAAAGCAACTTTGTTGTCTTGAGCCCTGTTCCGCCGCTTTCCTGTCTGCTTTCCTGACTCGCGACAAGCCCGTGAGGAAGTCGGACAGCTGCCACTTGCAAACAACATTGTTCCCGAGTTGAGAGTGCAGATCTCAGCTCACAGTCAGGCCGTGTGACAGTGGTGTTACTTCAGTCCTCACCTGCAGACTGTAAAGAGAAGTGGTCCCTAAGGAATGGGGTGTGACAAGGAGCACGTGGGACACCCGGCAGCCCCCCCATCCCGTAACCCCGGCTTGGCTCTGGGCAGCCCAGTGACCCGAAGCAGGTGACCCTCCCCCTCCCGGGGGCCGGGGGCTGCAGGTGCCGATTCGCCACGTTGATACCGTCGTTCTATTTTCTTATTATTAGTTACAGCTGTTAACCCCCTGCTTAGCCTAATTTACAAATTAAACTTATCACAGGTGTGTGCGTGTAGGAGGGACCACCCGGTCCATACCGCCCGTGGTCCCAGGTGTGCACGGGGGTCTCGGGCTGCCTCCCCTGCAGGTGAGGGGGCGGCATGTGTCTATCACAGCCCGAGACGCGCGGCTGGCGCTCCCGAGACCACTGTCCCCGTTATCATTCTCGTCTCCATTTCACAGAGGACAAAAGGGCGGCACAAAGGTTTTAAGTGACTCATGAGCGAGCGAGTGGAGCCAAGTTTCCGACCCACTCTGACACCAAAACCGCCGCTCTTCTCTGTTAACCAAATTGCCTTCTCAATTCTCTGCGTCTTGGAGGGTTTTGTAAGCGTCCTTATGAATGGATGCATGTTACTCACGTATCTTGGAGAAATTCAAGACTGTCCTGAGACATGAATGGAAGATAAGTGATTTTACACAAGACAGTGACAGATTTGTAAACCATCCCCTGTGTGATTTTTAAGAGAGCCTTGTATCTAGTAATAGTTTTTTTTAAACAGCTTGATTGAGCTGCAATTTACATACCATGAAATTCACCTGTGAAGGGTGGTCGATTTTTTTTTTTTTAAAAAGACAAGAGCCCTAGTTAGGAGTTTTGTTTTGGCTCGTGGTAGAATTTTCCAAGTCACTCTGGTATTTAGCTTCGTGTGCAATAATTTGATTCAATTCAACCCACTCACGGCTGTGAGACACCGACAGAGGAGGAGGCCTTGGGGAATACAGCGCCGCCCGTGAAAAGTCCCCAGGCTTCCCTGAAGTTTAATAGCTAGTGTTTTTCGATAATTTGCATTTCATCATTTTTGTCCTTTTTATTTTTGATGTAAATCACGATTAAATGAGACACCAGGCCACTCCTGTTCTGTGTGTGTGTAGTTTAGCGATCCACTCACTGCTTCTGGGGTCAGGAGTCTCCTCTGCCTTCTTGTTTGTTTTGAAGACGTTGTGCTAAAGAGAAGACTTCTCTGGTGTTTACTAAATCCCTTGGAAGTAATTCCAACATCGTGTCTCAGGCTGGTCGTTCGTCTCAGAATCTCCCAAGTCAGCATGAGTCCCATGGTCACTATGAAACCCCAGTATGGGTTCCCTACGCTTATCCTCGCGGCCCCCTCGCTCTGAATGTCCCACATCCCGTGTCTGGTCCCCGACCGGCCTGAGCCGATGTCACGCCTCCGTGCATTCCGGGCAGAGTTCCTGAATCCCGGGGGAGAGTCTTCCTCCCTGGGGCCTGGGTCTGGCGTGTGCGACGAGCCAGAGAACATCCCCCGGGAAACAGCATGGAGGTCCCGGGAGAGTTGGGGATCATGGGGCGGGCACCGTGAGGCTGGAAGGTGAGTGGAGCCATCACGACAGAGATCACGAGCCCCTCGACGCAGAGACCGCGTGGGATCCTTGGTTCCTTCGTGTCGGCAGAGCTGGGCTGTACCAGGAACACAGACTCCGGAATCAGATGCTCACAGATCCAAATCTCAGCTTTATCATCGTGGACGGCTTAACCTCTCTGGGCCTGTCTTCTCACCTCTACAACGGGTTAATATAGAAGTTTTAAAACTTTCTTGTTTCTGGTTTCCTGGGTCTAATTTTTTTTGAACCCCCTTAGACCCAAAGAGACGTCCAACAGTCCTATTGATGAAGTAGTTGGGTCCACATCGACTTAAAAATTATTTATGTTCCAAAAACTTAGATACCATTTGAAAGAATACACATAAATCGAAAGAAAAATTATTGTTATTCTTTTTAAAAGATTCATCTAGGCGTGAGTGGGGGGAAAGGCAGAGGGAGAGGGAGGCTCCCCGCAGAGCCCCGTGTCGTCATTCTTCGGGGACTTACTAGGAGAAACTCTCCATTTCTGTGGGCCTCGGTGTTTAACTCTGAGTGTTTGCTGCGTCTTTGTGTGGACTCCGAAATCTAGATGCGTTGGGGTGCCTGGGTGGCTCAGTGGGTTAAAGTCTCTGCCTTCAGTTCAGGTCATGATCTCAGGGTCCTAGGATCGAGCCCCGCATCGGGCTCTCTGCTCAGCGGGGAGCCTGCTTCCCCCTCTCTCTCTGCCTGCCTCTCTGCCTACTTGTGATCTCGCTCTCTGTCAAATAAATAAATAAAATCTTTTAAAAAAAATTCTAGAGGCGTCTTATTTCCCAGGGGGACTAGCGGAGAAGAATGGTTTGCCTTCTCCGAGAGGTTCAATCCTTAAACCATGCTGGAGACATGATTCCTCTCCAGGAACCGAGGTCTCGGAGAATTTTTACCGGTGAGAGAGAAGAAAAGAGTCACCAGCTCTGATAGTTAACCAGGTAAGGGGGGGAGAGCAGACGGCTCTCCTTCGACCTCCAGACTCCTGGCAGAGGAGAAGACCGGTGCTTTCACAGGGAACGAATGAGACCCGAACTGGAGACTCAGGTCGTTGACAAACGTTTTCAGAGATCTGAGCGACTGCTGAGGTTCGAGCCTGGGGCGGACGGCTTTGTTTGCAGAATTTCACTGATGGCGTCTTTGGATCATGAAAGTCAAGGTCCAGGAAATGGGAATAGAGGTCAAAGAAGCGAAATTGATCTGTGTGATAAAAGTCACGGGCGTTTCCTATTTTTCTTGGTGGTCCCAAAAAATGTGTTCAAGAGCCTCTGAAATCGGGGAAGTGGACAAAGGGAGGATACGGGCGAGAAGGAGGGAGGGCCCGGGAAGAGAAGCAGCAGGAAAGAATGCTGGTGTGCCCGTGGGGACCAGAGGTTTGACGGTGAGCTTGTCTCCTCATCTGCGCTCCTCTCTTCCCCTTCAGGCTGCCGTAAACCCGCTCCTCAGACGGGCCTGCGTGGTGGTGATGCCCCGGCGTGGGGAAGGGGGGCTGCGGCCCCGCCGAGGAGGACGGCGTGCCGGAGTGGCAAGCCCCAGACGCCCACAGCGAGGCTCCAGAGCAGCTGGAGAAGAGGCGATGGGGACGAAGAAGAGGCAGAGGAGAACGTGGCCTGCCCGGGCGTGGAGGCCCTCAGAGGGCTGAGCGGTGCTGCGGGCTGCTGGGGTGTGGGGGGCGGCGGGCCAGACCGCAGGCTCTCATTTTCCTGCTCGGCTGTTTGAGAAAAATAGGACCCCAGGGTTGCAAATTTGGAGACACTTGGGCTGAATCACAGCCTCTCCGCTGGTTCAGGGTGTCCAGCCTGAGAGGACGGCCAGGCCCACGTGGGGGCCCCTTGTCTCCAGGGGTCTGCCCCCTGGAGTTGTAAGAGGGGGCCTCAGTGATCCGGGGGCTGTGGGGGAGCTGGTCAGACAGCCAGAGGCCCCAGCACCCTTCCTGGCCTCACTTCTGCCTGCCGGCCCCGCTCAGCCAAGCCTCTGCCCGCACTGGAAGGGGAGCTCCGCGCGGCGAGGGGACCGGCTGGCCCCGGCTCAGAAACAACAGAGCCCGAGAGCGAAGGGTGGTGTTCGGGAGGAGAGCAGTCCTGTCGCCAGGGACGGGTGCTCTGGGTGTGAAAGCACGCCTTCCTCCGAAGCCCCGGGGTCCACGTTATTCTCGGGAGCACGCCAGAGAACAGACCGGAGGCTACGGGTGCACCTGTCTCCAAGCCAGAGCCCTGGACCTCCCTCTGGCGCGTCACCTCCCCTCCCTCCTCCAGAATCCCTGCCCGTCTCCCCACACCAGCGCCAGTCTGCAGATGCCGGGGAGGGGGGGTTCCCATCAGCCTGCGGCCCCCCTCCCGGGTGTCCTGGGAGCGGACACTCCTGGGGGCCTGTGTCCGTGGGCCCTGCCGTCTTTGCAGCGAGGGCTTTGTGGCTCAGAGCATCGGTCATGGGCTGCACCCCGGGTCCCCTTAGCCCGGGAACAGAGCCCCCAGTGGTAACCAGCACAGGGGGCTGCCGTGAAGACCCAAGGAAACACCCGTAAGGTCATAATAGATGCTCAGCAGGAACGACGGCCCGCCGGAACCTGCACACCGCTGGGGGGCATCCGTCAGGGCACCTGCTTTCCCAGAGGGCCTGGTGCCCTCTGCCCAGGCCCCGTGTCTGCGTGGCTGGGGCCCCGACGACTCTACTCTGGGTCTACACCGCCCTCGTGTCGCCTGCTTGCTGAGATCACCATCACGGGAAATACGGTCTGAGTTCTGAAGAGCCGAAGGATGACGTTTTGCTTTATACCCCGGTTAGAGCTTGGGGGCTGGCAGCTGGAGCTTCGCCGGCCCGCCGGCCCTGGCACGCCGAGGCCAGGTCGGTCACGTAGTCGTGTTTTGGAATTCGGGGCTCTGTCATGAGAAGAATAATTAAATCTTGGGCAGGACTTGGCTGACGTCCCCGTACAGACAAGGGCAGGTCCCACGATGCTGAGCCACGAGGCACGGGTTCCTGGCATGACAGGTATTATCTGGAAAGGTCACTGTCAAGGACACTCTTACCTACGTAAGAATCAAACTCTCATTTCATGAAATTCAACTCAACGGTCTTTTACTCTCTCCTCGGTAGAATTTTTACAGTTGGTTGCAGTGTTTCACGAATGAGGCCTTGTTGAGATGATGTTCGGTGTTATTATGAATTGTCAGCTGGTGTCCCCCCATCTGTCTGCGGCCCCTCCCTCCCCCCAGGTCAGTCCCGCCCTGGTGCCTCGTGTCTGCGGGCTGGTTTCAGATTTCGCTGGGAAGCACCCTCCCCAACTTTCTGAGCAACCACTGTGTAAATACCTCCTTTAGTCTGAAGCTCCATTTAAAACAAATCCCATTGTGTAACCTGCATTTTTAAATTACTGACTAAAGTCCACGTCCTCGGCTTGATTTTCAGGATCCTTCCCGACGTAAGGCCCACGTAGCCGTCTCTGAACGCCTCCCGTTCCCCTTAAGGAGTTACAGAATCTTCTCTTTACCGGCTGTTTCAGCCACTTCTCTTCCCAGAGCGTGGTCTCTGCAATGGGTTCATCAGCATGTTCTCCGGGCGGGGAGCTCCATCCCCCGTCCTCGTCCTCAGTCACTCGTGCACCTGCTCCTGGGGGAAGAGGGGCCCAGTCTTGCCCTCCCCGGAGCTGCCGTCAGAGAAGGTCAGAGAAGGTCCTGGCTCTGCCCGAGGGGAGCTGTCGGGACTGACCTCGGCTGGTCGGGTCGCCGCACCTCCTGCGTCTGTGCTTGTCTGTAAAATGGGGATAATAGTGATCTCCTCCTCACAAAGACTCGCTTTTCAAAAAAAACGAGAACGAGGCAGAAACGCCTGGCATAACGTAGAACAGATTCCATGTAATTTTTCCTGTGGAAAAAATGTGCTTTTAATTCATCCAGTTTGGCCAAACACAGTCTACACTAGCTCCTTTCCTCTTCGCCCTTTTCTACGCTCGCGCGGCCACTGTCCTTCCAGCCCAACGTCCCTGTTTCCTGGAATGCCCGCTCTTGCTTTCCCCTCTGCCCCGATCCTGCATTTCGGGGTGGGATTCAAAACCCCGCCTCTCTGTGACTATCCGCCAGCCCTTAACCTTCCCGGCACTTTCTTGTAGAAGTCCTTCGGCCTGGGCCGGGTCGCTCTGGTGTCGTGGGGCGCCTTCTCTACGCGACCTTGTCTGACTAGTAAGAATGAGTATTCTTGGATGGCCAGGAGAATTTCCTGCACGTTGTGTGGACTCCCCCGCTCCGGGGAGGGCGCCGCGCACGATTGCTGGTGAAGGACACCGGGAAGCCACGCCACAGCATGCGGGTCCCCTGACCCGCGGGACCTGCGCCTGCGGAAAGCTGACACCTCGAAGGTGAAAATTTCAAACGCCAAGGGTTTCTGATGCTTTGGATAAAACGGGTTGCACCCAAACATACTGGATGGGAACATTTTCCTTTACCCGATGAGCTTGGAATTGTACCACCTCAGGAAGAGGGTTCTCTGCAGTGTCCCCGGCTGTGGGTTTGAGGGCCGGCTTCGGGGCACATACAAAGGGAGGAGCCGCCCGTCCTGGCCTGGAGGCCTGGGCTGGTGCTCTGCCCTGGGTCCCACGAGGCACGCGGCCCACCGGAGGTCAGCACGGGTCCTTCCGAAGCAACCTCTGAGGGCCGGCCGGCGGGAGTTCCAGGCATGGACGTGACTCAAACCTTGATCTGGGCACCTGGAGCCGTCTCGGCCTGTGGTAGAGACACGGGGACTCACTCTGGTTTCAGGCCAAGAGGGAAGAATGCGGGGGAGACCCTGCCAGTCACCCGTCACCTTCTCTGTAAGGTCTGCTGACGTTACTGTAGGGACACGCGGATTTTTGAAGTCTTGAAAGTTCTTTAGCTGTATTTAATTACAATTCCTAGACGACCAATAACTTTTTTCCAGGACAGCAGTCCTTAAGACTTTCTATTTTCCTTTGCAATTTGTGCTTTGATTTTGGTACCAAGAAACATAAAAATCAAGAAAAAAAAAAAACAAAAACGAAGCCTCTTATCGAGCATTAAACCATGTTCTTTTTTTCTATAAGATTTTAATTCATTTGACAGAGGGAGAGAGAGAGAGAGAGAGAGAGAGCACAAGCAGGGGGAGAAGCAGAGGGAGAAGCAGGTTCCCCGCCCGAGCAGGGAGCCCGATCCCAGGACCCCGGGAGCATGACCTGAACCGAAGGCAGATGCTTAACCCCTTCACCAGCGGAGCCCCCCCGGCGCCCCCGAACCATGCTCCTCAGGCGGGGAGGGAGAGCGGGTCAGCAGACTGATGGGTCCCCATCCGTCCACGGGGTCTGGCCCCCGCCTGGCCCGTCGAGGGGGCAGCTCACATCCAGCTGACTCTGGATTGTACACCGCTCTCCCACGAGCTAAGCCCGAACCTTAGAGTCATTGTTGACTGCGCTTTTTCTTAATTCCAACACTCACGTTAGGAGCAAGTCCCCTCCTAAGTTCCCCTCCCTCTGACCATTGTTAGCGTCCGTGCTGCTGTTCCCTTGGTTGGCGCTGTCGGCACCTCTGCCCCGTTACAGAAGGAAACAGCAGCTTTCCTCTGACCTTCCTGCCGGGCCTCAGATTTGCCCAGCCCTTCTCCCCACTGACCGCTCCCTCGGCCCAAACCTAGGGGCCTCCACGGCTACTCCACGTCTCTGAATGAATGTCCCCAGCTCAGTAGGTCGTCTTCCCAAACAGGCCTTGGGGAAATGGTCCTCCCACACACTTTACCCTCTTCTCTGCTTTGTTTGCTTTCCTCAAAGCACGCTCAATATCCTTTCTTACATCTGGAACTATTTATTCGCTGGAATATTGACTGTCTCTCCCATCAGAATAGGTGTGTTCCTTGGGGGCCAAAGCTCCCACTGGAACGTAGCTGAGCCTGGGGGGGGGCGGTGCCGGTATAAAGTAAATGCTTCCCACAATTTCGGAGCGGACGAAGAGTGAACGCGGAGGGTGGAGACGGTGGGTAGCTAGACCCTTTGGGAAGGCTGAAGGGATTATTTATGGAGCTAAAGCTCTTTTAGGGACCAAAGCAACTGCTGGTAACATCACTGACTTCCAGAAATTGGCCGTTCGTACAGGGCAACCTGTCTACAGGGTGGAAACGAAGCCGCCACAAGTCAGTGGCTCATGCGACGGGCTGGCATCGCACCCCTGCCGGCCGGGCCTCGGGGGGTTAAAACCGTTCATCACTGCTCTACGGGCCCAGGATTTTCCAGGGATAAACAAACTGCTGGCTACTTACACAGACATGCTTTTTTCCTTCCCACCGCAAACGATCTAAATGGATTTACAGGTTATATTTCTCAACTGGTCTCTGCAAATGTTTTCTCACTGAGTCGCCCTGGTCCCTCTCCCTTCTCGTCTCTCCTCCCACTCCTGCCGGGACAATAGGCCGCACTGCACAACGGACATTTAATTTCATCCCCGACCCTTTGACACAATGCCCTGAATTAAAGGAAGGATGCGTGGCGGAGAGATGAAGGACGTGTGCATTACGAGAAGCCTCGTTCAGAACCCAGAGTCATGCACTGATTTCCTGGATAACTTACTCCCAGCAGTCTCCCCGGTTCTGTTCTTAGCTCGGTGCCGGGAGTGTAGGTGGTGGGGGCACAGCGGGGCGGGCTTTCCTCTGGTCACGCCACAAGCCCCTCGGGGTTGGGGTTGGCACCAAGGACAGGCTCAGCAGAGGGAAGTGATCAGAGGGTCATTCTCTTGGTTTATAGGGGCGACAGACAGAAAATCTTTGGGACTCTCCTCTGCTCCATATGAGAATCTGAAACTCCAACCTATTGACCGGCACTATGCATTTCTTCCCAAATGGCACTCCTTGGGGTAATTTTAGCTGCGAATATTTACCAAAACCCTCCCCTATCATGGTCTAGAGAAGGAAATGGCTAAAAGCAGGAATAACAAGAAGACACCCGGATAATATAGACACGAAAGCACTTGAAGGTGCTGGGATAACTTAAAAATATATCACGCAGAATTCCAGATAAAACCCGCATAATTTGTTTGCCACCTGCCCCGTGCGCGAGAGAGGTCTGAGACATTTCCAAGAGACCTCGTGGGAGAGAAGAGAGGGCCGGCCGGACGAGCTGGGTCTGCATTTCACAGCAGGCCGACTGGAAGCGAGCTTGGGTCCGGCCACACAAAACTTGGTTCCGGGAAGTCAGGGAAGCCCCTCGACCTGGGCAAATGCCCTCGTCCTGCGTTGCCCCCCCTGGTGCTTTCCCAGACCTTCCACAGGGGGCTGCCCAGAGTCAGCCCTGAGGGTAACAGGACGATGGCCGAGGTCACGAGAACTCCGTTCTGCTCACTCTCGATCTCCAGACCAGTTGAACCACCGCGTCTGAAGCAGTTACGTAACGAAACACGCGTGCCCCCAGTTACTCCCAAGCCAAGGGACGGAGAGATGTTATAAGTTATTTCGACACAAAATTGTTTCAGGCGAGCACATAAATGTTCCAAGCGAGTTCTCACACAAACACAGTCACTAGGGAGCCTGTCGTTCCAAAACACAGACGACTGGGTCTGGGAGCCACAAGTCCTCCTACTCAGCAAAGGAATAATACATTTATAAGAATTATTCTTGGGGGGAAGGGAGCTAACAACAGGCAGTCTATTACTTGATGATTGATTTCATTGGGAGTTAGGAAAGGAAATTTCTGGTCACTGGTTATCAAGCCTCATGATGCTATATAATGTCTTCAGTTATCTTTTTTTTTTTTTTTTAAGATTTTATTTATTTATTTGGCAGAGAGAGAACACAAGTATGCAGAGAGGCAGGCAGAGAGACAGGGGGGAAGCAGGCTCCCCGCCGAGCAGAGAGCCCGATGCGGGGCTCGATCCCAGGACCCTGAGATCATGACCCGAGCCGAAGGCAGAGGCTTTAACCCACTGAGCCACCCAGGCACCCCTGTCTTCAGTTATCTTGAGGGATCTATAAAAGTTCTCCGAAATGTCTCAAAACAAACTTGTTTCTAATGGCTTCCAAACAACAATGATAGAGTCCCTCTAGGGCACCCGGGACTCTCAGGGCTCTGCATATTTTGACTTACATATTTAAGCCTCTAAGTATCTCTAGGACGTAAGGGCTATTCCATCCTACTCTTACAAAGGAAGAAACCGAGACGGTGACTAAGAAACGGACCAACAGGACACAGCTAAAAATAACAGATCAGGGTTTGAAGCCACTCAGACCTCAGAGCACATGCTTTTTTGCATTCCATAACGCTCGTTTATTTAGTGGAGTGTCTGCCCTGTGCATGTCCCCGGGCGGGCAGTGGGCAGCAGGCAGCAGGAGGGCCTGCGGCTGGCAGAGCTCAGCCCCGGATGTGTTTGGGCTAAGGGTTCACGGCTGTGCGTCCCCGCCCCGGCTGGCCGGGCCACGCCCTGCAGAGACGGTCACATAACCTGGGGCTCCTTGCTTATTATGAAGACAAGAGTTTTATTGAGATGCAGGGCACATACCATACAATTGATCCCCTGAAAATGTACAATTCGATGGCTTTTCGTGTATCACAGAGTCGTGCAACCTTCACCATCACCACTTCTGGCACATTTCATCACCCTCCAACCCGGCCCCTTAGCCCAGGTCACCGTGCGTCGCCCCTCCCCCGACTCCTGGCAAGCATGTGTCGGCTTCCACACCTGCGATTTCCTTCTGAACATCTCATAGAAACGGAATCCTAGAATCGGTGGCCTTTGTGTCCGGGTTCTTAGCGTCCTGTTTCCAAGCTTCGTCCACACTGTCGCGTGCGTCTTCCGGCCTCCCGGGCCTGCACCCAGGAGTGGAATCGCTCGCTTATCGCTAACTCCATGTTTGGCCTTTGGGGGAGCTGCTGGGCGGCCTTGACTCCCTGCTCATTGCCATCACGCTCTTCTCCTCCGTTGGCTGTTTTTGCAAAAGCGACTTTGCTTCCTCTATAAGGCCGTTGACATTGGAAAGCAAGCGTGCTAGACTCTGTCTTCAACCGTCAGAGATTCAACATCTGGTTGGCTATAAACAGCCACTTTCAGTAACAGGAACCAAGTGGAAGGCAGGGGGTCCCCTCCAGGAACGGCCCCGTCCCTTCCTTGCCCGGTGACACCACTTCCGTCACTGCTGGTGACAGTAACAGCGAATGTGTTGAGTGCTGTGGGTATTCCAGGCGGCCTGTGGAGTATGCTAAGTGTATTTATCGTCTCATTTTAGACTCAATCTTTAGAATCCTTACATTCTAGAGGGTAAGTTTAAGAAAGGTCATAAGAAGGACAAACGGCTGTGTTTCCCCTGTACTGATGAGTAGCTAAGAAAGAGAAAAGGATTAGCTTGAAGTGAGAAGAACTAAAGAGAGAGACTCCCTCAAATGGAACCCCCCCCGAAGAGACGCCCTTGGACGGGTGAGACGGTCACGGTGGGTGTGTTACTGTCAGGAAAGCAGGAAGAGGAGTGAGTTACTGTTACTTCTCCTGGGTCTGCACATTCACGATACCATCTCGGGGTTTGAGCTTCCGCTAGGTACAGAGTCGGTTGCCAAATAAAGTGTGACTGAAGCTAGTAAATATTAACTGAAAAGAGAAATGAGGAACTGTTCTTAGACATTTTTATTGGCTTTTGTTAAAAGATTTCCTCTTGCCAAGCATCCATCTCTTGCCTAGTGTGACAATTCACTTGAATAGGTTTCCTCACGAGACCTCCTTCGGAGGCCAGTGAGTGCACGGAGTGAATCCACAGACAACGAGAAACGAGACTTACACGGTATTTTGTTTGTGATGCGTTCAAGGTACAGATGGATAAATTTCTATTTATCACCACGAGTGTAGAGGCCACAAAAGCCGCTGCTTGTAAAGAGTAATTATAATTTGTACGGCAATGACGTTTCCTATTAAAAAGACTTATAATACGTGTCAGGGAATCACAAATAGGCTTCTTCTTGGAAATAAAAACCAAATTTATCCATTCGCTTCTGTATATTAGGTAAGGAGAAAAAAGGCAGTGGGTGTCTAATGGAAGACAGTATTGTTTCAATTCTGATTTTATGTGAAGTTGACCATACAGAAATTGTCCATTTAGATTAGAACTATGAATCTGCAACCACGAAAAAATTTGGAAGCGTAATTATTTTCGATGACGTCTCAGTGGCCCTTAGGATCGAAGGCCGTGGGAAGAATCCCTATCCTACATTCTGTTTTAGTCCTTGCGGTCCGGGGACCAGCTGCTTGCGGTCGTGTCCACTCCCCAGAAAACACTAGACCTTTCTGTTTAGCAGCCAATCCAGGAGCTAGATTTCAGCACACTGACCACATCTTCCTTCTCTGTATCATACTTGTACGCTTTGGGTCCTGAAAAGAAGTAAATGTAGCCTAAAAGAGACAAAGTTGAAAATGTCGTTACTGAAAAGGACCGGCAGATCCACAAAGGGAGGGTTTGGAGGGGGCCCCGGGGGGGGGGGGGGCTGGGGACGCGTCAGGGGGCAGCTGCAGTCCTGTGCCCAGCTCTCAAGGAGCCCTCGGACCCAGCACCTCTGACATCCCCGTCCCCGCTCATCGTTCTCCCGGGGGCGCTTATCCAGCAGGCGGGGCTCGGCCGTGTTGTGCCTCTGCTCCCCTCCAGGGGAGCCCTCATCTTCTCTCCCTACCCAAATCTCTAGCCAGTCCCTAAAACTCTGCTGAAGTCCCATCGTGCAAACGCCAAGTGTGGATGCGGCTTCTCCTCTTTCCCCGCTCGGCTCTCGCGGTTGCTGCGAAGTCTGCACTGCACTCAGTACCGAATCACAGACCGCCCTGTTTCCCAGCACTGTGCTCTGTGCTGCACGGAGGGGCATTTCCCGGGGTTAGGACCCCTCCACAGGGGCAGAGGACGTGTCTGGAACTCTCTTCGAATTTCCGACCAGAGTCCGGCTCTATGCTCTAGACTCAGGAAGACCGTGTTGACTGGTCCACGTTTACTCAACCGTGTTCGCTTCAGTTCGGCTTTCCCTGCTCTGTGCTAAATTTCAGGAGTGGAGTGAGGGGGTGGGGGAAGGCTCTGGGAAGGGTGACGGTATGAGCATCTTCAAGAGGAAAGAGGCAGTTTTGAATGGGGGGGGCTTCGAGGTGCACCTGACTTACGGGCGGAAGCCGTACTTCTAAAACTTTCTATTTGCAGAGAGCGTCTCCGCGGCTGACGTTTCGTTCCCCTTCTCATCGTTGATCTGGTTCGCTAAGCGGGTAAGGGACTCAGGCCCGAGGACTCCCATTCGGAAGCCTGTTTCCCCTTATGTTAAAGCAGAGCCCAGATCTCCTGTTACGGGGTTTCCACAAAGAATGTTTGTGGTGGAGGGCTCACCGTTTAGTTCCACAGCGGCGTCTATTTGGCCGTTAACTCCCGAGAATTCCTCTTCGGTGTTCTTCGGGTAGTCTTTCTCCATTTTCCTCTTTCGTTCATCATAGCTGCAGGAAGTGTTGTTCCATGAAAAACGTCAGTAAGAGGTCTTTACTGATTGTAGGTGACACGGAGCCAGGCAGCCATCGTTAGCAAGGGCTGACTCAGGACTCATTTTAGATGTGTGTCTGTGTCTCTGTGCCTCTTTGCCATACACATGTACACACACACACACACGTGCATATACACACATGCACACACATACGTACACACACGTACACACACGCGCATATATACACATGCACACACATACACCCACACGCATGTATACACATGCACACACATGTACACACATACATACACACACATGTACACACACACACACACACACACACACTGCATCATTTCTCTCCCAAGTTCCTTAGATTCCAAGACTGCTCATTTGCTCTAAATAGTCTGTAAATATATTCTTAGAATTAGTCTTAGAATTTTTCTATATATTATAGCAACATGTTCCTATAATCAAAAAAAGATATGTCGCCTTTCCAAAGGAACTGTACATATATTTTTCCTGCTTTATGTACTGTTGCAATGATCCCCCCCCACTCCATGTAAGAATTTCTGGGCTTGGAGTCTTATCCAAGAATCGGTTGAAAGCCCTTCACGGGGGCTTCTGCTCATGGGCTCCTTTGCTGTGTGTCTGTAGAGGAGGGACTGGACAAGCGACCCACAGTGAATGAATAAACACATATGCAAACAGTCAATAGGTAAAGATAAGTAGCAAGAAATTCTCGGATAACTGAGCCTGTGCCTCTTAAATCAGGTGAATGGAATTAAATTGTTTTTGTTTCCTGGAAACATTACACAACGGACCCAATAGTGGATTAGGTTTCTCTCTCCGGATCAGCAGCCATGGTGCAATGACTCCTCAGAGGAATGTTTCATGCACGTCTTTGTGACCCACACTGTCCCCTGTACAAAGGACAGTGACCTGTGGGAATCAGGATGCCTGGAATGGGCAGAGCCTTCGTCTCAAGTGTGAGACAGTTCCTTCCTCATTGGCGCAGAGCCCCCAGCGTGAACGTTCCCAGGGTGGACCCCCCACTCCTTTCCTACCAAAAGGTCAGAGAGTTTCTGCTAGTGCCTGGGGCCCTGAGCCGTCTCCTGCCGCGCACACACCCACCTGCTCTCACACGGCCGTGACCGCACAGGCTGGGGACAGACCCCTCTTGACCCTGAGCAGGACTGCACGGTGGCAGTGACTCAGGCCAGTGTGACCAGCAGGCTGAGCTGCTTGGGGGAGTGTGGAGGACAGGAGTGGACACTGACGGTCCCAGATGCCCTTCTCAGGAGGGTCAGCAGAACCTCCCAGTGGGCCAAGGAGAAAAACCAAGCTCTGCGGGTCACTGTGGCAGAGATAGAGACGGAAATCATCTCCTGGGTCTTACTGTCATCAGAAATGCCAATACAGTGTGTGGGATGGGCCCCTGTGTCATCCGAGGGACCGCAACATCTCAGGAGTGGACTCAGGGAAAAAGGGGGTGGGCAAAAAAGGAACAGCCAGGGCACGGCGGCTCCCCTGTGGCCTGAATCTCTTACGTTCGCCTCCTTCCGGTCTGAAATCTGGAGTCCCTTATTAAAGATTGTTTACACATTAACCTTTAGTGGCTAGACTGCTTTCTTCTCACACTTCCCCGAGACATTTGTACGGAGGAAATGGAAGCTTCGGCGGGAGAGAGTGAGGACGGTAATTCCAAAGCTTCAGTAGCTGGGGAGGGGGATGCAGAGGAGAGGGCAGAGTGACGGTGGGCCTGCAGGCGTCAAGGACAGTGGGGACGGAGGGGCCGGAACCCGTGTGCAGGGAGCGTGGTGGCCCAGCTTCCAGGTGTCCATTCTCCTCTGTCTGCTCTGAAGGGAGGACTTGAAGCCGAGCTTTTTAAACTAGGGCTGGGCCTTCCCTTTGTGCATGGTAAGCAGACATACGGGAGGGATTTTGAGAACGTAATCACCATTTAAATTGTTTTATGGCAAAATAGGTTCTCAGTTCCGAGCAAGTGACTGATTAGAGATTCCCTGTAGGGAGACTATTCCAAGTGCAGGTCTGCTGTGTTCTACTTAAATTGGTTGGGGAGGACTGGCAAGGATCAAAGGCCAGAGCAAGTATCTTTTTCTTGAGAACAGACCAACAGTTTAAATACAGGAGTATGTTTTCAAGACAGAACAGTGACTATTAATCCAAGAGAAAGTTATGGAAGAAAGATCTTTCTCTTTTATCTGTCTGCATAGGTTACTAAGGTGGGGGACGGCACCAAAGATCTTACATATACCTCATGAGAGGATAACGGAGGTAAAAATATTATGTATCCAAAATGCCTCATGGGGTGCCTGGGTGGCTTAGTCGGTCAAACCTTGAACTTTTGATTTTGGCTGTGGCCATGACCTCAGGGTCTTGAGATCGAGCCCCGAGTCAGGCTCCGTGTTCCCAGGACACCTGCTGGAGAGTCTCTCCCTCTGCCCCTCCCCTCACTCATGCTCTCTCTCTCAAAGAACAAATAAAATCCTAAAAAAATTTTTTTTCAGGAGAACTTTTAGAGAAGCAATGTCTAGCTGGGAATTTTAATTCTCAATCACATTTATAAAAACCCAGGCAAAATGCGTGGGGAAATTGCGAAATCACTGTTTCTTTCCTCTGCCCCTTCTACCACTTATGTATTTAACAGACGCCGTGGGCTAGCTCCCTCTCTGCCCTTTGCTTATTCCATAACTGCTTTCTAATATTATTAAGAAATATCTAAGAATGTTATTCTTAACACAATCTGTCTCAAAATATCGGTCTGAAACACAAATCACCACTTTGGAGTTAGCTGATAACATATAAATATTTCATTTGGACCTTTCTGGTAGACGTTATATAGATGGGACCTACAAAGTTACCACAGAGTTACCTACTTTTCATCGTACCAGGTAAGGACATTACCATTAAGTCATCAAAAAAAATCACCACCTATTTTCACTATCATTTCACAAAGGAAAGAAACTTTAACACCAAAGAGGCAGAAAGGACATAGTCTCAGCCTAAAAGATGGTTCTTGCCAATACTGTGTCTTTATACTGACCCAGACCACACACCCCCCATTTATAATATTGTTCTGTTCTTATTTTGCTGTGGATTGGTGGAAACTTTGTGATAATCTAGCCCTCGGTTTGTGGACAGATATTTGAGGCTTTCGGTTGTAGAGCCAAGAGCATACAATCAGACGGCTCGGGTTTGGGCTGACTCTGTTATCTCTTGGCTCTGGGATCAGGGGAAAGTGCTCTGAGCTCCCGCTTCCTTATCTAGAAAACGGTGGTCATGAGCGTGAGAGACAATTTACACACACGCGTGCACATGCCTGGCACACAGACACACCAGGGCCCCAAGAACCATTAATGGACCGGCCAGTATAAGTGTGAGTAAACGTCGCGATTTGATCTGAGCTCCTCAGTCATCAAGGAGTTGGATCTTTACCTAATCTTCCAACACACCTCTCTGGATACCACCCTGTGGTAGAGGCAAGGCTGAGCAGAGGTGGAGGAAGGAGGGCTGGACGGCGGGGAGGGAGTCCAGAGAACGCAGCCAAGAAGGGATGATGATTGAGAAGTCTACTGTTCCATTGCGGATTTTGCGGAGAATAATAGAAGAGGAAGTTGAAAGACAGAGTGAGAATCACGACTGTGGGTATTTGACGGATGGAAAATACGTGGTGAAAAGAACGAAGACGACGCTGTGGTGGACGGTGAGGGTCTTTGGGTGTGGACTCAGTGTGAAACGCAGCCTCGGGTGGACCCCTCGTTGGCCGGGTAAACTGAGCTAATGACCGAGCGCTCCGAGATGTGATGTTTTTAACTGTTTCCCGGAGACGGGAGGGCCTACTTCTCAAGACTGCTGACCAGGCAGACGGGAGAACGAGAGAATGTGAGGAAATACCCAGCAGGATTCCAAACACATGATAAGCCATCAATAAATACTAGCTGGATTAGAATGTTAAGGAAAGAAATGCATTTTCATTGCACATCTACTCTGTACTAGGGACCCACGGAAATCACTGCAAGCATTTTCTCGTGACTTGAGGTCTTGTTTGTGAAACCCAAATACCAAGTAAATATGATTGACCTGTGACTGTTTATTTCCTTTATGGGCTTCTGTTTCATCATTGACGATTAATGGGCATAGACAGTACAGAAATCATTCCTGGCCGTGAATCTTTACTGGCAATGTCATAGACCCATGGATGTGAGGTGTTTTTTTCAGCGATATTGTCCTACTCTCCACCTTGGTCATCTAAGGGTTTGGGGACTATTTTGGTAAAGTGCCTGCATGTTGTTTATTCTTATGCTCTGAATGTAGATTTGTTAGGAATTTCTGATGATTTCTATCATACATCCGTGGCAAAACTGACCCCATCCTGCGTCTTCTGAAGTACCGAGTGGGGAGTTGTGTCTGCGGAAGGAGCTTAAGGACAATGTGAGCAAGGGTGGCCATAAGGGGCAATTTATGGACAAGGTATCTAAAATATAGGTTTTCAAGAGGTCTTTTGTAGCGAAATGGAAACCCAGAATCCCCTTTGAAATTCACAATCCACTTCTAGCTAGGAATGACAAGACTCTCAGGGAGGACGGACGGGGCCTTGGTGATCTACACTAGAGAAGGAGAGTGGTCAGGGATGGGAAGGAAGAAGAGGGAGAAGCTGCCATGTACCATCCTAGGTGCAGGATAGGAACTCTGCCTATGAGGATTTTGAAACAAGACTGTGTAACAATGCTGAAAAATATCTATGGCCTCAGTTACCACTGGATTTTTTGATGAAATGCACATTTGTATTACCAGCCAAATTCCCTGAGTTCAAGACCTGTATACAGAACGCTCTTCTGGAGATTTCTACTCTTGTGTTTCACCATTGTGTCAAACTCTACATGTACAAAACTCCTGTATATTCCTTTCTTTCTTCTTTACCTCTTCATTTTATTCTTTCCCCATTGAACGGCCTTAGCATCTTTGTCAGATATCCGCTGATCATGGATATATGGGTTTATTTCCGCACTGTCAATTTTTATCCAGTGATCTACATGTCTAGCCTCATGTTTGTATCACACTGTCCTGATTACTCTTGCTTTATAGTAAGTTTTGCAATTGGGAATTCTGAGTCTTCCAAATTGGTCTTCTTTTTCAAGATATTTTGGTTATTCTGGGTCCTGTGAGTTTCCACATGAATTTAAGATCAGCTTGTCAATTTCTACAAAGAAACTAGTGGTATTCTGATAGGGATTATGTTAAGTCCTGTAGATCAATTTGGAGGGTGGTGTCATTTAAGAAATATTAAGTCTTGGGGCACCTGGGGGGCTCAGTCAGTGAAGCGTCTGCCTTCAGCTCAGGTCATGATCTCAGGGTCCCGGGATAGAGCCCTGCATCGGGCTCCCTGCTCAGTGGGGAGTCTGCTTCTCCCTCTGCCTCTGCTGCTCCCCCTGCTCATGTTCTCTCTCTCTCTCTCTTTCTCTCTCTCCCTCAAATAAATAAAATCTTAAAAAAAAATTAAGGCTTCTAATCCACGGACCTGAGATCTCTTTCCATTTAGATTATTTAATTTCTTTCAACATCGTTCTGTCGTTTTCAGGCTCTAAGTTTTCTATTTCTTCTGTTAAATTCATTTCTAAATATTAAAATTAATAATATAATATAATTATTATTAAAATTATTTCTTTTTTATATTATTATAAGTGGAATTGTTTTCTTCATTTTTGGATTATTCATTCAAGTGTATGGAACTACCACTGATTTTTGAATGCTGAAATCTACCCTGCATATTTGCTGAACTTAGTTCTAACAGGTTTTTTGGGAGGAGTCCTTAGGCTTTTCTATATAAAAGATCACAAGACATAGAAATAGTTTCCAGTCTGAAGCCTTTTATCTTACTCATTCTTGCTTAATTGCCCCGGCTAGAATCTCTAGTACGATGTTGAAAAGAAGTGGTGAGAGTGACATTTTTGTCTTCTTCCTGATTTTTGGGGTAAGGTATTTCTCCACGGAGCATGAGATGAGCTGTGGGTTTTCATAGACACCTTTCATCGGGTTGTGAAAGTGTCCTTCTGCTTCTAGTTTGTCGAGTAGTTTTTATTTGGCAACAAGGTTGGATTTTGTCAAATGCTTTTTCTGCCTTTATTGAGATGATCATATGGCTTTTGTTTTTTATTCTAGTGATATGTGTATTACATTAATTGATTTTCAGAAGTTAAACCAACCTTGTATGCCTGGGAAACATCCCACTTGGTCATGGTGTGTAATTCTTTTTATATGCTGCTGGATTTGGTTTGCTATTTTTGGAGGATTTTTGTATCCATATTCACAAAAGATACTGCTCTGAAGTTTTATTTTCTTGTGATGCCTTGGTCTGGTTTTGGTATCAGGGTAATGCTGCCCTCATACAATGAGCTGGGGAATGACCCTTCCTCTTCTATTTTATAGAGGAGTTTGTGAAAAATTGGCATTGATTCCTCTTTAAATATTTTGGTAGAATTCACTACTGAAACATGTAGTGCTGGGCTTTTCTTTGTGGATAATTTTTTTGATTATGAATTAAAACTCTTCGCTTGTTATAGGTTAATTCAGGCTATTTCTGCTTGACTCAGCTTCATCATTTGGTAACTTTCCCGGAATTTGTCATTTTAGCTCAGTTATCAAATTTACTGGCATACAGTTATTCATAGGGCTCCTTTATCATCCATTTAATTTCTGTAAGACTGGTAGTCATGTTCCCTTTTTCATTTCTGGATTTAGTAATTTGAGTCTTCTCTTTTTAACTAGGTCAATCCAGTGAGCAATCTGTCATTTTTGTTGATCCTTTCAAAGAACCAAACTTAGTTTTGTTGATTTCCTCGAATTGCTTATAATATTCTTGACTTCACTTATTTCCACCATAATCTTTATTATTTCCTTCTTTCCAGTTGCTTTAGGTTTCATTTGCTTTTTTTACCCATTGTCTTAAGTGGAAAGTTAGGTTATTGACTTGAGACCCTTTAATGGGCTTTTAGAGACATAAATTTCCCCTTAGTACTGCTTTCACTACCTCCACATGGTCTCAAACACCGGGTTTTTGTTTTTATTCATCTTTAAGTATTTTCTAATGTCTCTTGTGATTTCCTCTTTGGCACATTGGTTGTTTTAGAGTATGTTCATTTCCACATGTTTGTAAATTTTCCAGTTTTCCCTCTGATATTGATTTGTGGCTTTGTTTCATTGTGATCAGAAAAGGTATTTTGTATGACTTCAGTTGTTTTAAATTCATGGAGACTGGTGTGGCCCTAACGTGTCACCTCTTCTGGGCAATGCTCCATAAGCGCTGGAGAGGAGTGTGTATTCTGCTTTTGTGTGAGTGTTCTACAGACACCTGGGAGACCTTGTTGGCTTATAGGGCTCTGCATGGCTTCTGGTCCTTATAGATACTGTTGCCTGCTTGTTCTATTCATTATTGAAAGTGAGGTATGGACGTTTCCAGATATTATTATTCGGTTGTTGTCTTCTCCCTTCATTCTCGTCAGGGTTTTTTTGGGGGGGGCTTCATGCATTTTGGGCGGTCCGTTGGGTTGTTTTACCTTCTTGGTAGATTGACTCTTTTATCACTAAAAAATGTTCCTCTGAATCCCTAGTAACCCTTTTTATTTTAAAGTCTATTTTGCCTGATATTAGCACAGCCACTCTGGCTTTCTTATGGTTGCTGTTTGCATGATAGAGATTTTTTCCATCCTTCTACCTTCAATCTATCTGTATCTTTGAATATAAAATATGTCTCTTATCGATAGCATATAGTTGGGTCTTTTTTTTAATCCCGTCTAATAATATCTGTCATTATATTGTTTAATCCATTCACATTTAATATTATTGATATAATTGGATCTATATCTGTCACTTTACTTTGTTTTTTACATGTCTCGTGTCTCTTTGGTTCCTTTTTCCCTCCTTAATGCTTTCTTTTGCATTAGTGAAAATTTTCCAATGTACCACTTTAATTTCTTTCATGATTTTGTCACTACATTTTAAAAAGTTATTTCCTTAGTGGTTGCTAGAAAGCATATCATAAGTAACTTACCATAAACTGCTTCAGATTTGTACTAGCTTAAGTCTAGGGAGACTCAGAAATATTCCTCCAAAAAGTCTATTCCTTGTCCCTTCCTTTGATGGTTTTGTTTTTATACATCTTACACTGGTCTATGTTACAAACCCCCCATATACATTGCACTAATTACTATTTTATACAATTTAATGTCTTCTGAAGAAGCTGATAGAAAGGAGAGAAAGTACATTATTTATAGTTTTTTATATATTAACCTCCTTGCTTATCATGTCTGTTTTCTTTTGTTGCTTCTGTGAATTTGAGTTAGTATTTGATAATATTTCCCTAGTTTAATATTTTCCTCACACCCAGTGCTTTTGTGCTGTTATTGACAAATATGTTATGTTTCTGAATGTTATAGGTCTAACAACGCAGTTTTATATATATGAATAATAAAGATATAGATATGTGCAGTTTTAAACAGTTAATTTTAGAATCAGTTCAGAGAAGGAAAGGGAGGAAATATACCTTTAGACTATCTTTCGTGATTACATAATTACATTTTCTGGTGCTCTTTTTTTGTTTTGTTTTGTTTTGTTTTGTTTTGTTTTATGTGGATTCAAATTACTGTCCAGGGTCACTTGCCTCCACCCTGAAGAACTTTCTCTAGTATTGCTTGTAAGGCAGGTACGCCAGCAACAGACTCTCTCGGTCAGTGTCTATCTGGGAATGTCTTCTTCGGTCTCCATTTTGGAGACAGTTTAGCTGAATGTAGGATTCGTGGTTGAGAGCTTTTCCTTTGAGCACTTTGCAGGTGTCGCCCAGGACTTTCTGACCTCCCTGGTTTCGCCGACTTCCCATCTTGTCCCTCTCTGCTCTGGTCACACTGCTGCCGGAGGGGTATTTTTACAACACAGACCTTCCTGGGTTACTTGCTTATTTAGGACACTTAAAGATATCCCTCTTTTTCTATGAACTCACACTGGTCTTCCTGGGAAAGCGTAGGCCCTCCATCAGCGACAGCTTGCTTCTCCTTGGGCCACGTCTCTCATTCCAGCCCACGAGGCTATCACGCTGAACTGCTTGGGGTTTTCCCCACATTCACAGCTGATTTCATGCCCCAGTGCCTTTGCTTCAACTGCTGTCTCTGCCTGGAAGCCACGCTGCCCTCCTGCCTCCTCCCTGGGAAACTCCTACTCCCTTCTCAAGATGAAGGGCAGTCCTCACTTCCTCTGAGGGTTCTTTCCAGATGCCTTTACTAGCGTTGGCCATTTCCTCTTTGTTTTGCCCCACTGATCTCCATCCAGTCTTCTCTCAGGGCACCTGTCACACTTGGACTGCTCTTAAATATTTCCCTGTGTACGTACTCTCAACTGTAGGCCTTGTTGAGCGTGGATAGCACCCAACGTGAACTATTTACCGTGGGGTGGGCGTCTCATGGTTTTCTCATCCATTCCCCCAGATGAAGCAGATGCTATTTCCACCGCCCTTTTGAAGATGATTAAACCAAAACAGAAAGGCAGTCCAGGCTGCCCGATGAGGGCTGTGAGGGTGGAGGCGAACGCTCTGTTACTCCTGCCCACACTCGCAGGCGGCAAACTCTGCTCTGTCCAGAGTGTTAGGTCCTAGTACAGAGCCTGATGCACAATCATGCCTGATATATGTAGATTGAAAGTGGTAGTTTGGTAATGCAGTTTAAAAAATTTATGATTAAAAAGATTTTGAACTCTATCCATCTTTCTTATTTTTATTACTTGTTTCTCTATGGTGACTAACTATAAAATCCTTAAATAAACACTCAATGTTCAGTATACTTGGGGCATCCAGGAGGGAGAGAATGTGTCCCACTTCGCGTCAATCATCTCTCCAGTCTATCTGCATAGAGAGACTTACTTAGGGATAGGAAGGCGCTGGGGCCCGTAGATTTGCACGTCACTTTACACAAAATTCAGAAAACACTGACTGGCTCTAAGGATGATGGAATTGATGGCACCCGCAGTCCCCAGGAACTCCGTGGCGCAGCCACTGCTCTCCTTAGTAAGCAAGAGAGAACATCTACAGGGAGAAATTAGCCAAAGGTAATGGAAGCCATGGAAAGAAAGAAAAACTGGCTGGATCATTTGGGCCTGCCGGAAAGAGGAAAGGAAGGAGTAAAAAAGTAAGTGGGTGAATGGGGAAGAAGCCCTTGTTGAGGTTTAAGCAGCACATCACGTGGCGTGGGGTGGCGTTGGCATGCTCGAGCTCCCTTTTGGGTTTCACCCTGCAGTTCCCTGTGGCTGCTCCCCTGTGAGCTCCTACTGCACGGACATGGGGGTTCTCCCTCGCAGAGCGTGAACCAAACGGGCCCCAAGCCAACCCTCCATCTTCAGTGGGCGAAGTTCTTCCTTAGTGTTCTCATGGCCCGCCATTCCCGAAACTGGGCCCACCCGAGGAGTTCACGGAGACTCTCCCTGACGACGAGCGTATCCAGACACTTCTCTTCCCTCGACACATCGTTTGTGTCACAGACTGACCTAGCGTGAGGACTGCAGAAGGTCATGAGGAACGACTGACAGAAATAAATCCTAACATGCTGTCGATCCAACTCTTGGTCTGTAGCTCGGTCTACGACTCTGGCCTCCTGCGTTCTTGACTGACACAACGTCTGTCCCCTTTGGTTTTTCCTCCCATTTCCTCCTCCCCCCTATTTAGAACAGGTTGTAGTGACTGAATGTCACTGGCCAATTGAGTCTCAGGCAACCACGAGACGGGCATCTCCATGTTAACAGTGGGGCGAAATGTTAGAAGGGACTCAGGTCCCGGTGACCATGGACTCGCCGTGCCCGCTCTCAGTCTGTTAAACTTGAGACGTGTTATGTAGATGAGAAAAACAATCCTTTACGTGTTCCAGTTACTTTTGGGTCTCTTAGCAGCAGCTGAACATAATTTCTCACCAATCCATGACTTCCTGCTACAGGAAGATGCCCTACAGGGAGGCTTTGCTCCAACGGGGATGTGGAGTTTAGGGGGGAAGGTTCGTTAATGCACTGGCTAGCAAGAGCTTTTCTGAACTTCTAAGCTGCAGGTCAAGGTTGTTTGCCTTACTCTTTAGTGCGGGAACCCGCGTGTTAGGACTATGAACGACAGAAGACCCTCACGGTGGAAGGACAGTCTATGCTTTGCCAAAAGCAGGAGTTTCAATGCAATGTTGGGCCTTCAGTCTTTCCAAAGGAAATTCCCTTTGGGCTGCTCTTTGACTGGACTGATGCTCAGAGAACTACCGGGGGTTAAACAATCATTTGTTAATTATCACAACTTTCGAAGCAGGTGTTTGTTGATTCCCATATAAGTTCCTGTAACTACTGAACAGTTACTCTATTTGAGCACCTACTGTGTGCCAGGCTCTGTGCTCGCGGCCACATGCGCTACTCACTCAATACTCCCAAGAACCCCGGAAGGTTAATTTTAAAAGTGCCTTCTGAGGTTTCCTTCCCTTACCATCAAAATGAGCCTTTGATATTGGAGTTAATTCCTTAGACCAACTTTTTAATGAATCAGTTTGATCCAGATTACTAAGACTTTTCCTTAACAGACACTCACAGAAACTTAGTTGGAAAGGTGCATTGTGATTTCCTCAGGGGGAGTCAGGCCTCCTTAAAATCAGAGACGCGCTCCCTCCCCAAGCTTGCATTTACAGAGAATTAAAAACCTCTCATCAAGCCTCTTGTGTTAGCTGCTAAGCCTCACTTCCGCCTGGCTGGAGGTGCATGCTTTGCTGGTGGATGGTAGATTAGTCCAAAGACCAGAAAATGAATGGACAACTGAAATAATAATCCCCGCAGTGAGTCAGGCAGTGAGCAGTCTTTGAGAAATTAACTGAATAATCATAACATGAATGCCCTCACACTCCCACACACATGCTTCTACATGCATCTCTCAGTCTCATTCTCTGAAAATCCACAGTGGGAGCTGGGTTTCTCCATACCTATCATCCTGTATGTCAGGGGTCGGGTGTTAGGTGTCAGGCACCTTCTCTTAAAGGAAGATTTGGGGGAATCTGCCCAGCAGATCTTAGGGGCTTAATAAATGAATTACCATCAGGAATCCAGAAAGAAAGTTCTGGAAGAAAATAGCTGGCTTAGTGGTTTAATCATTGGACTGGAAGTGACAAGTCAGGACACCCCATGATGCTCTGAGCAATGCTCCCAGGGCTCTCAGTGGCCTGGAATCAGCAGGGTCTATGTTTGTTTGGCATTCATTTCTAGAAAATACATTTCCCTCTTCACAAGATAGATCTGTTATATTGTTTTCTCAGTGCCAGACTGGAGAAGCTATCAGTCAGGTGGAAGAAGGTCACACGTACTTATTTTATAAATTTCTTTTACGCCATAGAAATGGTTATTGAGAATAGGTGATATGCCAGTAAAGTTATGATTCAGAACAGAAGGAGAGTTGAAGAGTTTCTCAGACAAACAAAAACTGAAGGAGTTGGTGACCACTAAACCAGCCCAGTAAGAAATATCAAAGGGGCCTCTTTGAGTGGAAAGGAGAGACCAAAAATGACAGTATCAAGGCAGGAAACATAAAAGCAGTAAAAATGAATATTTTGGTAAGTCATCAGCCAAGGAACTCACAAAGAAAGGATATAAAATATGGGAACATATACCTAAAATGTGGAAAGGAGAGGAAAAAAGAATGGGTTCAAACGTAAATGACCATCCACCTAATACAGACTGCTTTATGCTAAAGGGATTATATACAAACCTAACGGTAACCACAAATCACAAATCACTAACAAACATGAAGAATAAAGAGGAAGAAATCCAAATACATCACTAAAGAATATCAGCAAAACATGAAAGTGATAAAGAGGGGCGTCTGGGTGGCTCAGTGGGTTAAAGCCTCTGCCTTCGGCTCAGGTCATGATCTCAGGGTCCAGGGATCGAGCCCCGCATCAGGCTCTCTGCTCGGCGGGGAGCCTGCTTCCCCCTCTCTCTGCCTGCCTCTCTGCCTACTTGTGATCTCTCTCTGTCAAATAAATAAATAAAATCTTTAAAAAAAAAAAAAAAAAAGAAAGTGATAAAGATAAGAAAGGATCAGAGAAAAGCTCCAGAAACAACCACAAAACAATAAAATGGCACCAAATACATTATCAACAATTAATTTGAATGTAAATGGACTAAATGTTCCAATCAAAAGACATAGGGTGACAGAGTGGATAAAAAAAATAAGACCCATCTATATGCTGCCTGCAAGGGACTCATTTTAGACATAAAGACACCAGCAGATTGAAAGTGAGGGGATGGAGAACCATATGTCATGCAAAAAAAGCCTGTCTAGCAACACTTACATCAGGCAAACTAGACTCTAAACCAAAGACTGTAACAAGAGATGAAGAAGGCCACGGTATCATCATTAGTGTGTCTATCCAACAAGAAGATACAACAATTGTAAATATTTATGCCCCCAACTTGAGAGCACCCAAATATACAAAACAGTTCTTAATAAACATAAAGAAACTCATTGATAATAATTCAATAATAGGAGGGGAATTTAACACCCCACTCACATCAATGGACAGATCATCTAAGCAGAAAATCAACAAGGAAACAATGGCCTTGAATGACTCACTGAACCAGACAGACTTCCCAGATATCTTTGGAGCATTTCATCCTAAAGCAGCAGAATACACGTTCTTCTTGAGTGCATTTGGGACATTCTCCAGAATAGATCACATACTGGGTCACAAAATCAGGCCTCAACGAGTACAGAAAGATTGAGATCATACCATGCATCTTTTCAGACCACAACACTATGAAACTTGAAGTCAACCACAAGAAAAAAATTGGAAAGACCACAAATTCATGGAGATTAAAGAACACCCTACTAAACAATGAATGGGGGTGGGGGGAGGAGCAAGATGGCAGAGGAGTAGGAGACCTAAATTTTGTCGGGTCCCAGGACTTCAGCTGGATAGTTATCAAACCATTCGGAACACCCACAAACTCAACAGGAGATCAAATAAAAGAATAGCAGCAATTCTATGAATGGAAAAGCGACCACTTTCCGGAAGGTAGGACGCACGGAGAAGTGACAAGGTGACGCATGGGAAGAGAGACCGCGGGGGGAGGGGCGGCTCCCGGGAAGCCGCAGAGCAGCGGGGCACAAAATCGGGACTTTTAGAGTCTGCTCCACTGAGGGACGTGGCTCCAGAGGGTAAGCGGGGGGTGGAGTCCTCGCGGGGACAGTGTGGTTTCAGGACCCTTGGGGTCACAGAAAGACCGGGGGTGTCTGAGGGTGGCAGAGCTCCCAGGTATGGGGGCAGGGAAGCCAACAGCAGAGACAGAGCCGAGCAGTGGCTCTCAGCTCGGGCTTACCTTACACTGTGACCGAGGCACAGTCGGACCACGTCTCTTCGAGCGGGGACCCCACAAGGGGCAGATCCGGGGAGACCCCCTCCTTCCTCCTCAGGGAGGAGCGGCGCGGGAGCGCGTGGCAGGAATCTGCTGGGTTTGGAGACTCCAAACGGGGTCGTGAGCCAGAGACAGAAACGCTCGGTCAAGGCCGGGTGAGCTCGGAGCGCGGCCGGAGACCAGGGAGACGGGAGGGACAGACGGCTTTTCTCTGAGGGCGCACTGAGGAGCGCGGCCCTGAGCTCTCCGCTCCTACGGGCCGGAGACTGGGAGGCGCCATCTTCATTCCCGGCGTCCAAAGCGGTACGGAAAGCGTTCAGGGAACAAAAGCTCCGAGAGCGAACCCGAGCAGATGACTTAGCCCGGGCCCCCGGCAAGGGCGGTGCAATTCCGCCTCGGGCAAAGACATTCGAGAATCACTGCAACACGCCCCTCCCGCAGAAGATCAGCAAAAACATTCAGCCAAGACCAAGTTCATCGATCAATGAGAACTGCGGAACTCCTGAGTTAGGGGAAACCAACACATAGAATTCATAACCTTTCCCTCATGATTCTTTAGTCTTTCAAAGTTAAATTTTTAAAATTTTCTTTGTTTTCTTTCTTTCCTTTTTTTTTGAATTTTTCCTCTTTCCTATTTTAACTAACATCTTGTCAATACCTTTTTTAAAAATCTTTTTTAATTTTCATTTTTACAGTCATATTCTAGCCCTTCATTGTATTTAATCTTATTTTTTGTATATATGTATATAAGTTTTTCTTTTTTTAAAATTTTGGGATGCAATTTCTTCTAACAGACCAAAATATACCCTAAATCTCCTGCCTAATCACATTCTCTCCCTTTAAAAAAATTTTTTTTCTTTCTTTTTTCAATAACTTATCAATTCCTTTTTCAAAATCTTTTTAAATTTTCATCTTTACAGTCATATTCCATCCCTTCATTGTATTTACCCATATGTTTTTTTCTTTCTTTTAAAATTTTGGGAGGCAGTTTCTTCTCACACACCAAAATACACCCAAAATCTAGTGTGTGGCTCTGTTCTATTTGCCAGCCTGATCACATTCTTTTTTTTTTTTGTTTTCTCTTTCTTTCCCTTGCCCGTTTGTGGGTCTCCTCTGATTTGTTTAGCGTATATTTTTCTGGGGTCGTTGTTACCCTTTTAGCATTTTGTTCTCTCATTCATCTATTCTTCTCCGGACAAAATGACAAAATGGAAAACTCACCTCAAAAAAAAAGAACAAGAGGCAGTACCAACTGCCAGGGACCTAATCAATACGGACACTAGTAAGATGTCAGAACTAGAGTTCAGAATGACAATTATAAAGATACTAGCTGGGCTTGAAAAAAAGCATAGAAGATACTAGAGAATCCCCTTCTGGTGAAATAAAAGAACTAAAATCTAACTAAGTAGAAATAAAAAAATATGTTGATGAGGTGCAATCAAAAAAATGGAGGCTCTTACTGCTAGGATAAATGAGGTGGAAGAGACAATTAGTGATAGAGAAGACCAAACGATGGAGAATAAAGAAGCTGAGAAAAAGAAAGATAAACAACTACTGGATCATGAGGGGAGAATTCAAGATACGTGATACCATAAGACAAAACAATATTAGAGGAATGTATGTAACAATACAGGCCTACCTCCTGAAGCAAGAAAAATCTCAAATAAACAACCTAGCTTTACACCTAAAGGAGCTGGAGGAAGAACAAGAAGTCTAAAGCCAGCAGAAAGAGGGAAATAATAAAGATTAGAGCAGAAGTAAATGATAGAGAAACTAAAAAAACAATAGAACAGATCCATGAAACCAGAAGTTGGTTCTTTGGGAAAATTAATAAAATTAGTAAATCTCTAGACAGACTTACCAAAAAGAAAAGAGAAAGGACCCAAATAAATAGAATCATAAATGAGAGAGAAGAGATCACAACCAACATCACAGAAATACAAACAATTATAAGAGAATATTATTAAAAACTATATGCCAACAAATTGGACAACCTGGAAGAATGGATAAATTCCTAGAAACACATAAATTACCAAAACTGAAACAGGAAGAAATAGGAAATTTGAACAGATTGATAACCAGCTAAGAAATGGAATTGGTAATCAAAAATCCCCCAACAAACAAAAGTCCAGGACTAGATGGCTTCACAGTGGGATTCTAGGAAACATTTAGAGAGTTTGCTTCTCAAACTGTTCTAAAAAAATAGAAAGGGAAGGAAAACTTCCAAATTCATTCTATGAGGCCAGCATTGCTGATACCAAACCAGATAAAGATCCCACCAAGAAAGAAAACTACAGGTCAATATCCCTAATGAACATGGATGCAAAAATTCTCCATAAAATACTAGCAAGTCAAATCCAACAATACATTAAAAAATTATTCACCACAATCAACACGATCAAGTGGGATTTATTCTTGGGCTGCAAGGATGTCTCAGTATTCTCAAATCAATCGATGTGATATTATTAATTATATTATATATTTATAATATAATATATAATATATATTACATATTAATAAAGAAAGGATAAGAACTATAGGATCCTCTCAATAGATGCAGAAGAAGCATTTGACAAAGTATAAGATCCATTCATGAGAAAAACTCTCAACAAAGTAGGGATAGAAGGAACCATACCTCAAAATCTTAAAGCCCACATATGAAGAACTCACAGCTAATATCATCCTCAATAGGGAAAAACTGAGAGCTTTTTCTCTATGGTCAGGAACAAGACAGGGATGTCCCCTCTCACTGCTGTTATTTATTGTTTTTATTAAAGATTTTATTTATTTATTTTTTGGGGGGGGCAGATGGAGAGGGAGAGAGGATCTTGAGCAGACTCCCTGTTGAGCATAGACCCCGATGTGGGGGTCAGTCTCATGATTCTGAGATCATGACCTGAGCCAAAAATCAAGAGTTGGATGCTCAATTGACTGAGACAGCCAGGTGCCCCTCGCCACTGCTGTTTAACATAATACCGGAAGTCCTAGCCTCAGCAATTAGACAACAAATAGAAATAAAATTCATCCAGATTGGCAAGGAAGTCAAACTGTCACTATTTGCAGACAACATGATACTATAAGTAGAAAACCCAAAAGACTCCACCAAAAAGCTGCTAGAACTAATAAATAGAATTCAGTAAAGTTGCAGGATACAAAATCAGTGTACGGAAATCTGTTGCATTTCTATACACCAATAATAAAGCAGCAGAAAGAGAAATTAAGGAATATATCCCATTTTCAATAGCACCAAAAACAGTAAGATACTTAGGAATCCACCTAACCATGAAGTTGAAAGACCTGTACTCTGAAAGCTATGAAACACTGATGAAAGAAATTGAAGATGACACAAGGAAAAGACATTCCATGCTCATGGATTAGAAGAGCAAATATTGTTAAAATATCTATATGGCCAAAATAAATTTACATTAATGCAATCCCAATCCAAATATCAACAGCTTTTTTTTTTTTTTTTAACAGAGCTAGAACAAACAATCCTAAAGTGTGTACCAAGCACAAAAGACCCCAAATAGCTAAAGCAAACTTGAAAAAAAAAAAAAAAAAAAAGGAAAACTGGAGGTGTCCTAGTTCAGGACTTCAAGTTTTATTACAAAGCTATAGTCATCAAGACAGCATGGTACTGGCACAAAAACAGACACAGATCAATGGAACAGAACTGAGAGCCCAGAAACAAACCCACAACTATGTATCAACTAATCTTTTGACAAAGCAGGAAAGAACATCCAGTGGAAAAAAGACAGTCTCTTCAACAAATGGTGTCAGGAAAATTGGACAACCACATGCAGAAGAACGAAACCGGACCATTCTCTTACACCATACACAAAAATAAATTCGCAATGGATGAAAGACCTAAATGTGAGACAGGAATCCACCAAAATCCTAGTGGAGAACATAGACAGTAACCTCTTTGACATCAGAGGTAGCAACTTCTTACTAGACATGTCTTCTGAGACAAGGGAAATTAAAGCAAAAATAAACTATTGGGAATTCATCAAAATTAAAAGCTTCTGCATAGAGAAGGAAACAATCAACAAAACTACAAGGTAACCTATGGAATGGGAATAGATATTGCAAATACTGATAAAGGGTTAGTATACAAAATATATAAAGAACTGATTAAACTCAATACCTCAAAAATGAATAATCCAATAAAAAAATGAGCAGAAGACATGAATAGACATTTTGCCAGAAAAGACATCCAGATGCTCAACAGACACATGTAAAGATGCTCATTATCACTCATCATCAGGGAAATGGAAATCAAAACCATGATGAGATACCACCTCACAGCTCTCTGAATGGCTAAAATTAACCACACGGGAGACAACGGGTGTTGGTGAGGATGCGGAGAAAGGGGAACCCTCCTACACTGTTGGCGAGAATGGAAACTGGTACAGCCACTCTGGAAAACAGTATGGAGGTTCCTCAAGAAGTTAAAAATAGAACCACCCTATAACCCAGCAGTTGTACTACTAGGTATTTACCCAAAGGATACAAATTAAGAAATTAACAAATGTTTACAGCAGCACTATCAGCAATAACCAAATTATGGAAAGAGCCCAGATGTCCATCGACAGACGAATGGATAAAGAAGATGTGGTAATATAGATATACAATGGATTATTACTCAGCCATCACAAAGAATGAAATCTTGCCATTTGCAAAGACATGGATGGAACCAGAGAGTATTGTGCTAAGTGAAATAAATCAGTCAGAGAAGGACAAATACCATATGATTTCACTCAGATGTGGAATTTAAGAAACAAAACAAATGAGCAAAGGAAAAAAAAGGAAAGAGACACAAATTCGGAATCAGACTCTGAACTACAGAGAACACATCGATGGTCACAGAGGGGAGGTGGGTGGGGGGAGGGGGTGCGGGAAACAGGTGATGGGGAGGGAGGAGGGTGCTTGCTGTGAGGAGCCC
>CM052884.1:568090-591333 GCA_028534135.1 Potos flavus
CTCAAATAATTTTACCTTAATCTCTGAGAACAGAGCCCCAGATCTCTCCATTCTGTAACCCCAAAGTTCTGTCAAGAAACGGTTTCTTAAGACCCACAGAATGGTTAAATAAAATCTCAGTTCTGTTTTAGAAGCCCTTTCCCTAATAATTTGGGACAATTTGAAGGAAACAATTCCCTACTTACGATGCACTTACAATTAACCAGATTCTAAATGGGGGCAACATTCCTTTGGGGGACGGAATTGCTGGTCTGTCTGAGACACAGGTGATGGTTTTGGAAGCTGTTTTTAGAGCACCTACTTTTTGGACCCGTCTGTCTCTGCATGGTGATGGGAAGCTTCAGTTAACAAGCTGTAGATTTCTCTGACTATTTAGATATATACGACGTAAGGAGGTTCCGTGGCTGTGTGGTCTTGGGCAAGTTAGCCTTCCTAAGCTTTACTTTATTCATTATGAAGCGAGGATAGGGAGGCTTTCTACTATGACTTGCAGCAACGGAAGGAGATAGTGTGTGTAGACGCTTGGCACCGTGCCTAGAATATAGAAAGTGCTGGATCGTCTTTGCTGTTATGATATAGCATTACATATATTATATATTACACACCATTATGTATTATGTTCGTATACAACCTACAATTATAATTTAATATCATAGATAATAATTACTATAATTTATCTGCAAAAGCCTCCCAATTTCACTCCCTTTTGACTTGGATCCCTTCAAACATGCTTGGAGCTGCTAACAGATGCATAGCGAGTAATGAGTGGTTATAAGAATATTCTGCTTTCCTTCTCTCTTTTTCTTCCTTCCCAATCTTTTCAACATATCCTACCTTTATCTTTCCTTCCTCCACCCGCCCACTCCAACAGTTAAGAAGCATTCTCTTTGAGGGCGCGGGGCTCCCATTTTTTCTTTCTTTTCCCTTGGTCCTCCCTACCGTCCCTGGAACACTGCTGACGAGGTTTCTGCCAGCAAACGATGGAAGAAGAGCGGAGTGAAGTTGACAAGCATCCCGGTTCCTCCTGCACTTGACAAAGGGCCGCCTGCCTGGCCCCAGCGATGCGGTGGGAAATGGGACCCACGGCAGCTCAGTGGCTGGGCCAAGAGACGGTCTTACACAAGGGCGATCCTCAAACAGGACTCCAGGGCAGAGACTGGATGTCATGGCCGTGGGGTTACTGCAGAGGTCAGGGAAGCTTGCTAAGGGTGCTGGGCTGGGCAGCGGGGAACCGGCCGAAGGAGAGGACAGCGCAGGTGGTCGGGCCGGTGCAAGAACGGGGCCAGCCAGAGTTCCCCAGGCCGAGAGGGCGAGAGGAGGGCAGGACGCGGGCAGCAGAGGCCGGTGGGCTGCTCGCGGGGAGTCTCGCGCACCCCACCCAGTGCCTGACCTTTGTCTCGGACGTGAGGGATAAACACTGAGGGGTTTGACCCTGCCAATGCTTTCAGCTTTAACTGCTTTACTCTTCCTGTTTGTATATGTCTCCTTTTGTTTTCAGTGTCAGGAATAGAATCTGGGCTCTGGTTGAAATTGGAGCCCGCGGGGAGGGGAAGGAAGCTTGGTGTGTGCTCGCGGCCTCCCACCTCCGGGTCTGCGTGCCTCGCGCCCGGCTGGGCTGCTCCCCCAGACCGAGGTCACGACCCCAGGGCCACTCCGCACACCCCCGTGCCAGCCTGAGACGGGGGCACGTTGCCTCTTAGGACTTCGGGCTCTTCCCTCGATGCTTGTCTTCACCAGATTCCATCCGAATGGAACGGTGTTGGTGGCAGGGAGCCGAGCCTCCTTCCGGGGCTCTTTTCGGGGTATTTCGTGCCTTCTCGCCCCGTCTGGCCTCGTGAAACGTGAGGCCACACTTGAGCTTCCCCTGCGACCTGGGCTGGCTACCGGGCACGTAGCCTTTCCGGGGTGATGTCAGAGTCTTCTCCAGAGCCATCATCTGCTGTCACAGTTTGGTTGTTTCTCTCCACAAGGTTGTGGCTGTAGTTATGTTTTGAGGACGGAGAACAGCAGTGTCCGGAAGAAAAAGGCTTACAATTTGCCGTGCACGTGTTTTCCCCACGTCTTCAACACACGTTTCCTATAAGGCAGCATTTCCACATAACTCTATTTCAATACGTAGCTCCTTCAGTTTGGGTTATTTATCATATTTCTGTCCCCCAAACTAGATTCTAAGTTCACTGAAAGCAGAAATCACATTTCACTCACCTTCGATTTCCCATCCCCATAAGATGGATACAAACCGCAGAGAGAGGTTTAGTAAATTCGAGCGGCAGCGAAAATGTCAACTGGGAGCCAGAATCATGTTCCGAATTCAGAAACATTTACCTTTTTTTTTTTTTTTTGCCCTGGAGCACCCAGGAGCTTTTTTAAAGTGCTAATTTGCAGTTTGAAGCAGTTTAGGTGAAAAATGGAAGAAGCAGCAGCAGAAGAAACGAAGCAGCACTTTTGCAGGTTGTAATTAAATCCAGCGCTTGCTTTCATTAGAGCTCTTCAGGTGTTCTCATGCTCTCGGGTCCACGCAGTGTCATGGAATCACAGGACGGAGACGGTCTCAAAAGGGCTCTACGGAGGCAGTTCAAACCTCTGCCAACAATTGCTGACCCTATAGTTTTCTTTTTAAATATCCAGGAAAGGAAGGACACATAGAGGCAAAGTATTTTTTTTTTTTTTTGGAATAAGTAACATTTTTTCTTTTTAAAAAATTGCAGTGTGATTAACACGCACAGTTGTATTCGTTTCGGGTACACGACACAGGGATCTGACAATCCCATGCATCACTCAGGGCTCACCACGATGACTGGAGTCACCCTGGGTCACCGTGCAACATTGTTACAATGTTATCGACCACATTCCCTGTGCTGTCCGAGATTAAGGGGTACAAACTTCCAGGTATGGAGTCATGAATAAATACTATTTTATTTGTCTTTTTTGGGTTGGGGTTTAGCCATCTGATACTTTCATTCTCCTTGGCTCTTCCTTTTCTTGCTGCTTCTGGGGGTGCCCTGAAACCCTCTTTCTTTTTTTGAAGGGATCTTGAAATCCCCCGCTTCTCTATGATACAGAACAACTTCGCCAGCAGTCCTTGTTTCTGGAGCATGTGCCTGCAGGATGGGGGCCGTTCTCAGCTTTGGTTAAGATGTTTATTCCAGGACAAAAGCAGCGCTTTCCCAAACGGGGATTTGGGGCACTGGGATTTTTCTTTATCTCATTACCTTCTCGTGCACTCCTCTAAATAGATGAATGCGTTCCTTCACTCTTTCAACATACAGCTTCCTTTCCAGAAATAGGGCACAAGCCTGCTTCCTCTCTCTTTGGTCCCCGGCTCAGGTCACACCCATCATCTGGCTGTGGACCCGGAGCTGATGACAGGGTACTAAAAAAGGCCAGACCACTCCAGATTGTAGCGTTCAGGGGCGGTTGCAGGTGCTGGTGACTCAGTTCCTGGGGTCTGCCAAATACCACCATTTGCAACGCAAACTGCTTTATCATCATTGTTTTTAAGTCTTCGTTGTTTCCCATCAGATTTCTAGGTTTTTCCGCTTACTGGTTGTGTGGGGCTGTTCCTTTTTTCCCACTCTCCAAGGCCAAAGGATTCTGAAGGTAAACACAGTGTGTGTGCTGATTGTCTGACTGATTTTCTTTGGTTATATCAAGGTATATTGATTGTACCAACCCTCATTATTTGGTTGCGGACTTTCTGGCCTGTGGTCTTGAGAATGACTTTTGATGAACATGATGGTACAAATACCAATCACTGTGCTAAGGGAGTGGAATGGGAGGGGGAATCTTAGAGGTGGGAGTCAGGAAGGCTTCCTGGAGGAGGGGGCTATCTGCTGCCCTAAAGCTTGCCAAGGAGAAAGCCAGTTAAAGAGAATAGGAGGGTAGAGGAAGGGGGGTCCAGGAAAACAGAATAGCAGGTGCAAAGGCCTGAAGTTGGAAGAGAACAGGCCCTTGCTCGGGCAAACTCGCCGAAGTTTGGCATGACTTACTCATCAGACGCAGGACTGGGTAGGTGAGGGATGAAGACAAATCAGACATATGCTTCTGTCATGCTGGGCCTTGCAAGTCGTGTTAAGAGGATAAGAGTGACGGAGAACTACCTAAAGGTCTTAAGATAGAGAATGGCATGACTAATTGTGTGTTAGAGGGTCTACTCTGGCCTTGATGTGAGAAATTAGAGGCAGCGGGGCTCTAGTAGCTGGATCCAGCAATAACCCCACAGAGACGCTGGCGGCCTGAACTGAGGGGGGAAAGTTAGATGAATCTGAAAAATGCCAATTAGATAAAATGGACAAAGGGGATATAATACACTGCCACTCCCATCATGTTTGTGGTTAAAATTATGCAACAAGACTTGACCCTACCCAGTGGACTTAGGGGCTATAGCCAGGTCTTGGGGGAGCCGCAGTGAGGAGCAGGAATTGCTCGGTTTCTTTGATTGACAGTTAGCTTCCGAATTGGCCTAGAAGTAGAGTGACCAGCTTTCTGGTGCATGAGATCCCTGTCTTGCAGGTATCGTGGGACTGGACGAGCATCCTGCAGGAGATGATGTGCAGGTCCAGGTAATTCCCTGTCTCAGCACTGATCAGAGCCCACCTGAACCACTGGGACTCCTTCTAGAGTCCATGTTTTAAAAGGATCATAAGTGGAACCTCCACAGAGAGGAGTCAAAGTGAGAGGCGCTCAAAACACATCATACAAAGAAGAGGTCAAGAAAGCTGACTCATTGAGAAGAGAAGGCGGAGACGCAGAATAGTCCTCTTCAGACACCTGCAGTGTCCTTAAATGTGATCTGTGTGGCTTCAGAAGGCTGACCTGGGATCAATGGCGGGACAGAAGTTCCCGGGGGTTGGAGAATAGCTCACCCCGAGATCTGAGCCTGGAGCGGCCTATAAAATGGAGGCAGCGTGCGCCCTGCCCATGTGGATGTTCAGCAGACCCGGCTAGGACCTCGAGTCCCTTGGCTCGTGACCACATCATTTCATTCTGTCTCCATGGTTACGCTGACTTCTCCTCCGTCTGTATCAAAGGTTCTCCACCTCTCTAAGGATAATTGTGAGTGGATTTAGTGTTTGCACTAATAATATAGGATAAGGTCTCAAAACCCTGAATTTAGTTGCATCCACAAAGACTCTTTTTCTAAGTAAGGTAACATTTGTAGGTTTTAGGGATTAGGATGGGGATCAATCTCTGGGGGCCATTCTTCAGCCTACCGCAAGTTTTGGGGTCATTAGCAGAAGTAAGGATCCACCAGTATTTTCTTTTATTATGTATCCTAGACAGTTGAGCTCATGGTCTTCTTTCCCTTCTCCTCTCCCTTCACCACTTTATATTTGTTTGGTAGGGTTATCTTTACAAAGTTATCTATAGATCAAAGGATATTGAATGGAAAATGGGATCATGACATGACCAGAGGAGAATGGACATCACTCAGAGATCCTGGCCTTGGAATGAAAGCCACAAATAATAAGACTTCGGGTTGACTATTTTTTTTTTTTTTCATGTTAGGACAAAGGGTGAGCATATTTTCAGTTGGATTAGGGATGGTGAGTTCCATTATCTTATGGGAGCATTTGCTTTAGAAGCATAGTATCGAGGAAGGGTGGGTATTGGTATAGAGCAGAGAAAGGAGCAGACTTCTTTGAACATTTTCATCTTTTGTGATTGCCTGGTATCTGAGCTCTTATCCTGTTTAGGAGATTCCCTACTTCGGAGGCCAGATCAGCCTCCAGGGTTGAAACTGAAAATGCCAAGCATTTGCTTGCAACTAGGGCGCGGTTAGTTTCTCCATGGCATGACGGGGGGACTCAGGTGCTGCCCATTCGCTCTGGGGCGTCTGAAGCTTGTGGTTGCAGCTACTTCCAGCCCCCAGGGGTGGATTGGAAGAGATTCTAGCGACAGCGTCAGCATCCATTGGGCGTGGCCCTGACAGAGCGAGCCCTGCTGACTATGTCCAGTCATGGTGATGGAGCGTCCTTACGGAACAAGGTCTGCGGCTTATGTGGGTTTCTTGGCTATTGTAGCCTTCAAGTCATGTATTCCATAAGCTACCCCACATGTTTTAACTACATCCCCTTTCCGTTCAATTAGCCGGAGTTTGCTTCTTTGCTCGCAACTAAATACCCTGACTGATACAGACAAATGGGTCAATTTTATTAAAAATACAATAAATAAAGTGAAGGGTATTGTCCAGAAAATAGGATAAAAATATGAAGAGGTAAAAAATTAAAGGGAAAAAATAAGAAAATTGGAGATCAAACCAGAGGAACAAACATCTAACCAAAAAGAGTTCCAGAAAGAGAAAAGTGAGAAAACAGAGAGGAAGAAATTATCAGAGAAATAATAAAGGAAAATTTCTCTCTTTTGAAAGCAAAGAATTTCTAGACTAAAAGCGTCCACCAGTTACCCAGATACAACAAATGGAAAAAGGCCCACATCAAGGCATATGACTTTGAGATTTAGAAAAAAGGATAAAGATAGAAAAAACAGATTATAATCAAAGGATTGGAATTCAAATGGCTAGATTACTGGACTCTAGAAGATGGTGGAGATAGGTCTTCAAAGTTCTAAGGGAAAATGACTTTAATTTAGGCTTTCATACCCTACCAATCTATCAATCGAGATACATATCAAGAAGTAAAAAAATCGATTTTCTATGTATCCTGTCTCAGGAAGTTACTAGAGAATATGGCTCAGTGACTTGATACAGTAAAGAAAGAGAAAGATATGGTATTTGAGAGTTAGAAGAGAGAATACAGAAGAGAAATGAAGGGGAGTTTTAAGATAAATAGCCGAGCACCGAGGCTAGAGACCTACTGGATCAGGATGCACACCGTCATCCTCAGGGAGGAAAAATAGAACTAAATTAAATGGTTGGATAGAATTTGAGTTGCATTATTATTGATAGGCACACATTGAATCAGCTGGAGCATTTGAAGAAACTTGGAATGAGTACCTAGAAGACTAGGCAATGAAAAATAAGGCAATAACTAACTTTTAGGAAAAAAACCCTTTTAGGAACAAAAGTTGTATGTAAATGGAAACTTACTGGTAGCAAACTGCTTTGACTTGGAAGTAGACAACATTTACGTAATCAAAAATCTAAACTGTTGATTTAATAAAAAATTGTGATATGAGTAAAGAAAGAGTGAAAAGAAGGGATGGAGATTACACACTCGGAGAAACTTGAAAAGGTTGGGATGTTGGTTTGCGGTTTTCTGTTCATGAAAACTTCTGCAGCGTTAAGTGCAGCGGCGGCAGATCAGGAGCCAGGGTGCCGGCCGGGAGCCTCTCCGTCAGCGCTGAGGCGGGCTTGAGGTCTGCCGTACCCCTTCGGATGCTCGGGGACTGCAGTGCCAGGTACGAACGCTCTAAGACTTTTCCCTTCTGTACCATTGGAAGACGGAACTGATTGCTCACAAAACTCTTTCTGAGTCTGGACATGGCTTCGGGACGTTTTTCCAAGGCAGAACTTCAGACAGCGGCTCCCCATGGAGTGCAGTTTTTCCTCCAGATGGAATGTTTGCCTTCCTTAGTCAGTGAAGACCTTATTAAATGTAATCCTTAGTTCTACATGTTAGCATCCCAGTAAGGTTTGGCTTCTTCCCACTCTCAGATAACTGCATAGATTATAGTGTACTTTCACACATGTTGTTCTATTTACCCCCTAACAGCCCGCCAAGCTATCCTGTATTAAGTATGTATTACGCCCCAGGCATTATAAAATAGAGTAAGTGCAGCTCCTCTCGGTGAGCATTGCTAGACCCATTCTACTGATCGGAAAACAGGCTTAGAGACGTGGCTGGCCGAGGCTCACCAGTCGGCGAAGAGCAGAGCCAGGAGTAGAGGGAGACTGGACTTCCCGCGGAGCGAGGTCTAGTCCCTTTCCAACACTGTCGCTGCCTCCGGGTTTCCAGTCATTGGAGCAAATTCCAGTCCTTACACCAGATATCTGCTGGAGGGTTGGTGTTCAGTAGACCTTTGCCCTCCCCATGGTTCCACTCTCTCTCTCTCTCTCTCTCTCTCTCTCTTTCTCTCGTGTGTGTGTGCGTGTGTGTGTGTGTGTGTGTGTGTAACCCTCACTTCTTTCAGGCCCTTGAAACCCTACGAGATCTTCTCTTTGGCCAACCACCAAATTTAAGAGTCTTGCAAGCACAGTTATTTTTCTTAGGAGACCCAGTTCTCTTATAAAGACTTGCCTAGAGATGGGGAATAAATTCCCAACACCTGTGCAGAACTGCTGACAGCAGCTGAGTGGGGCTAACTAAAGGGTGCACGGGTGCCTAACCCTGCATTAACAAAGCATCTGGGGGAATAAACGTGCAGACGTCCGTTCTTCAATGCGCTGGACTCGGTCTTGCCTGATGATCTCTAAAGCATTTGGATCCCTACTGGAAAGGTAGGTTTTAAAATGGAAACATGGTTATTATATCTAATTTTCTGTCTCTCTCCCTCCTAGGTCTTTCAGGCAGACCGAAACTCCCAGGTACTTCCTTCCATTGAAATTGTAATTATTTCTTTCTCTCGTTTTCTTTCTCTCCCACTCTCTTTTTCTTATGCAGCCAGAATCTATCACTAGATATTATAACTGTTGGGGTTTTTTTTCTTTAAAAAATTTCTAAGACACGCACTTGAATATTAGAAGCAGTTATCCTGAGGGCTGGGGGAGGTTAGGTAGGACTGCTGTGTTTTTCCATTTGTGCTTTTATGTATTTTGTAATTAGGAAAAAAGTTACATAAAAATGTGCTTTGGGGCCACTGGGGGGCTCAGTCGGTGAAGCGTCTGCCTTCAGCTCAGGTCATGATCCCAGGGTCCTGGGATCGAATCCTCCATCAGGCTCCTTGCTCATCATCAGGAAGCCGGTTTCTCCCTCTCCCTCTGCTGCTCCCCTTGCTTGTGCTCTCTCTCTCTCTCAAACAAATTCTTTAAAAAATGTACTTTATTTCAAACTGTGCTTATTAAAATGCTGATGAGCATCTCCACAGCAACATACAGGTGGCCGGTTATGGCTGATTCTGATATTTTTATATTAAGCAAATACAGACATACAGTGAAATAGCCAAATTCAGATGAATTTTTAAGCAAAACCAGGCATGTTTAGAGGTATTTATATTTGCAAATCTGATTTGTATTACACCTGTAACTCTTTTTGTCAATAAGAATTACTTCCTTAGGAAACCTTGGAGGGAAATTGTGAGAAGCAGTGGATGTAAGGGAAGTCATCAGGTGATGCCTCATAGGAATGTTCTAGAATATTTCGACATGGATAGGAGAAGATTGATGGCCCCTGAGATCCCTTTAAGTCCAAGCTTTTCTAAATGCCTTTAAAAATGCATGCAGGGGCTGGAAAAGAAAAGAAGCAGCAGCAGCTAGGAGGAACCTTGTATTTCTAGTTTGGAGGTGATTTTCCCTCGAGGAAGATCATTTGTGTTCACTAGCACTTAACTTATGCAGCAACTTTCTTTTCTTGAGTATGAAATCAGGTCACACACTAAATGATGCCTTTCAAGGGCAAAATATCCCTTCTCCAATTGCTACAAGAAGTTCATCATGTTTCCTCATATGCGCAGTCTTGCCCGGTCAACTCTCTGGCTGAGGTCTGGAGTTCAAACCTTCTATTTAAGCTGCAGATTCTGAGCTCAGATCTATCTGACTTTGCATCCGTGACTACCTTGTCGTATCTCTGGAGCTCGGCACAACCGAAGAGGCGGTGTGGGGGGCTCTGCTCGTGCAGCCCCAGGCTCCACAGTCCGCTAGGACCCCGGAGGGGCTCTGCATAGAGTCGTCCTCCCGGCAGGGATTTATCACGGGGAAGCAAACCGAGGAAAACCAGCAAAGGGCAAAGGTGGAAGGGGCCCAGTGGCGGGGAAGCCAGGGTCCCATTTCTGTTCCAAGGGTCCTTTTCCAGTGGGGTCACATAGACACGCTTGAATCTCCTCACAGCTATGAGTGAAGGGTTGTCCGCCAAGGAAGCTCGGTCAAGGGCGGCGGACGCGCCCCCCCCCCCCTTCCTGCCCCTACCAGATGTGTCTTCAAATTCCAGACTCCCGGAGGGAAAGCAGGTGTGCAGCATAAGCCATATCATTTGTGCAAATCGTCTGAGCACAGTGAGCCTTTCTCATCCATTAATGGTGGGAACCCTTCCATAGTCTAAGTTTCTAGAAGCCAGCCAAAGGCCGGCGTGACATGCAGAACTTTCTAAGGATAGCCGTTCAGGCCTGCGGTGTTCATTCTTGCCCGCACAGTCATCCTTTAGACGTTCTCTGAAAAAGAGGTTCCGGCCTTGCCAGCAAAGGAAGGACCTCTGGCTTTTCTTTTGTTGTTTTCGCAGTGAGTTTAACTGCTCTACAGACTTCCCTTTCTTTCTAAACAAGAACAGGAACAATTACAGCGGGAGAACGAGTAGGAGGTGGTTTTTTTTTTTAATCCTTTGAATGAGACCAAATAAGTAGAGGCTTGTCCCCAGAGCCTCACAGCTGGGTGCAGGTAAATAGCCACAGGAGTGAGCCCTTCCCGCGAGCCAACGTCTGCCTTAAGTATGTGTTGGAGCAGGAAAATATCCATGTAGAAGGCTCCAGTAAGCACTTAGAGGCACCCTGCTGGCGTCCGGACAGGGCTAAGTGCTGACTTCAGGTCGAACACACAGTCATCACATTAAACAGTGTTTACTTGCCAGGATCCGACTGTGTCTGGCCGGCCGCCTCCCCGATGTTCTTTCTCTCCTCACCTGTGCGCCCCGTCTAGCCCTCCGGCTCCAGCCCTTGGACCTGCCTTCCTCCTGGCCGTGGGTCCCCCGTGTATGTCCTAGGGACCCCACCCCAGTAACAAGAGGGTCGCCTTGTTTCTTTCCTCTTGGCGTCCTAGCGCCCCCGGGAGAACCTGGCCGTACTGGTCACCCAGTAAGGGAACGCCGGTGGGAGGAGGGACGGTCAGCGGGAATCTCTGAAAAGCTGAGTGGGTTGAACTAGATGAATGGCCCCGTCCCCAGCCTCCCGGGCACCTGACAGAGAGGATGAGGGCATCTTTTCTCGTGTCTGCCACGGCGCTCCACACAGCCCTCCCAAGCCCTCAGGACTGGCGCGTAAACGGGCACCCCCTTCCTCCTGGAGTAAACGGCCTTTAACTTACACAATAAGGTGCCACGCCTTTTCTGACCACGACCGTATGAAACTAGGAATAAATCACAAGAAAAAAACTGGAAAAAACACCAACGTGTGGCGGCCAAACAATGTGATACCGAACTACCCCATCGATGGAAAACCAAAGAAGGAAAAGAAAAAATACACGGAAGCAAATGCAAATATACTACTGATTATCTGTAACGAAGTAGTTTTAATGTGCTTGACTTTCACTTACATTGACAGAGATCGTAAAACCTACTAGTGGTTGTGTTCTAACTGTGTTATGAACGTTCCCAGATTGCCTTTGTTAAGAGCAGTGAGAAGCAGAGGGGACCAAAGGACAACGGTGCCCCGCCCTCCTTTAGCGCAGAGACGCCAAGGGCACGAGTAAGTGAGTATGTGACCGCTGCCTTAGCCACCGCGCGGTCTGTATTTGTGCCTAGAACGCGCATGGAGTATGTGTGAAGTCTTAGTTAACTTGCATCTCAGAAGTGACTTGTGTGTGTGTGACCACACACAAAATCCCCAGCCTATGGGACTTTGTAATCCGCAGGTGGGGGCCTGTCTTTCCTCCCATGTCTAGTCTGGACGTAAGAAAGTGTTCAGCCTCTCATTCCCAGAATAGAATGTCCTGGACCGCGTCTTCGCTGTGATAAATGCCCACAATACAAAGAAAACTCTGCCCCTTTGGAGAATAACACAGTCAAGGAAATGGCAGTTTTCAGAGGAAGCAGTTTCCCTCGACAGGAGCGATGGGGTTGGAGTCCAGTAGCAGAATTCTGGGGTACTGACCAGACCTTATCTCAGTGCTCTTGTGTTATCACAATTGGATTCTGAGAGGAATACAGGTTATTAATTTGCTCAAATAATAATTAAAAATGTTGATTTATAGAGTACATTTCTCCAACATTCTCTTGCCAGTGAATAATTTTATTCTTCCTCCCCAACCCCCCTCTTATTCTTTTGAATTTTTTGTTTGTTTTTGTTTGGTTTATCTCTTTTTAAATTGTGGCAAACATCTCCTAACACGAAAGCTACCTTGTTAACAAACTTCTAAGTGCACAGTCTTATCCGCTACGAGCCCATCCTTACAAAGCCCACCATCTCCTTCATTCCCGTGAGATTCACGCAAATAAAAACCGACGGAGCAGCGGGGAAGGATATGGTGTTTACCAAGCACTGTGGGTGCTCAATGTTTTTAGATGAAAGATGGACACACATTTAAGACTTGTTTACTTTGTTATGAGCTGGGAGAACTGGCCAACACTCGGATCTCACTTGGGCAAGGAGATGAAGTCGACACGCATGCTGTGATCATTTAAAGGACGGAGAGCCCAATTACAGCACGGTACTGCACTACGGCACACATACAGGCAGGAGCTGCGGGCTGAGGTTTGGGAGGTGTGAGCCGGGAGGACAGGGACGTCCCTGGGCTTCAGCGCATCCCGCCCCATGGAATTGGGAAGGATGCTGAACCTGCTGGGGCCTCAGCCCTCTTCCCGCTCAGAGGCAGGGACACACGCCTCCTTCAGGTGCTGGAAGGGTTAGAGGCATTATTCCTCATTTCTAGCACCGCAGCTGCCACAGAGCAGAAACCCAATAATGCTGAGAATCAACTGGATCCTTACGATGAGCCCAATGTATATATATTGACCTCATTCTCCAGAATTAGATAAAAACCTCCTAGGAAAGGTGCCATTATTAGCACCTTCTTTGTCAATGGGGCAACCGAGGCACAAAGAGGGTAAAGTGGTGCCTTCCCACGTCACACAGGCAGTAAGAGGCGGGAGGGAGATGTGAGCCCAGGCAGTCCGGCTCCAGAACCTTCCTGGTACCTAGTACTCTAACATTTTAAGTACAGCCCACCATCGATTACGGGTATCACTCAGGGGCCTTTTTCCAGGGGCACCTGGTATCCTTGACCAGTGCTCACAGGGACACCCAGGGTCTCTCCCAGGCTGGGAGTGAGTGGGACATGTAGGCAAGTAATTAAAGGATATGCTGGTGACCTTGGATGACAGCAAGAGGCTTCAAATTCATTTGGTAGGTCATGGGGAACAATTATGGCACCAGAAGGCTCCAGGTTAATTTTTCCCTGCCGGGCATCAAAAAGGGCCTTGCAAAGGAGCAAGAGGGGGCAGCCGTCGAAGACCGGCTGGTCTAGTGAAAAGGAGTGGGGCTAAAATTTCACCGCAGGAAGGAGGCCTGGACGCTAGGACAGAAGCCTCCATGGGGCACCGCGAGGTCCCGGGACGGACAGGGCCGGCCTGCGGGGAGAGGGTCGCATCCAACCCCGGACCGACTCTCTCCGTGGCTTGATTCTGGGTTCGCTTTCTTGGGGAAAAGCAGAGAGGGCTGTTTCGGCGGGTGTGTTCATCTACCTTTCATCGGAAAAATGTTTGTTGTTGGGCTTTTGGGGTGGGGATGCTGTGGGGGACAGAGCCCAGCCCCTGCGGTCCGCAGACCTCTGTGCTGTGCACCGGCGGCCGTGAGCAGGCGCACGGAGGACGGGGCTGCGCAGATGCCTGGGGCAGCAGGGTCAGGGAGGCAGGACAGGAGGGGCCAAGGCTCTGGGCCTGATCTGCAAGACGGAGGCCAGCCTGGAGGCGGCTGGGGATTTCCCGGCCTTCCAGCCCCAATGCTCTGGGGGGCCACTGCCATCTGGTGGCCAAGGGTGGAAGCGCAGCGGCTGGACTGGGGAGGTGGGAGGGGCCGCCTGCGCTCTCGCACAGCTCTGACTGTCCCCGCTCCCCACCGGTGGTCCCTGTGCAGTGATTAGTGCCCCTTTGCAAGTGTCCCGGTCTGACTTCCCCCATCTCGCTCCTGCCCAGGGGCAGTCTCTGCTACTAGTCCCTTGAGCATCACTGAGGAAACTTCTATGGATATGTAAGTGTATATATAAACAATTGAGCCTTTCTAAAAGAAAAAAAAATAGGCGCATATTATTATATATATTGTATATTATATATACATTAAATATAATGTATATTATATATAAATCTTTTAAAAAAGATTTTATTTGAGATACAGCAAGAGCGAGCGAGTGAGAGAGCACAAGCAGGGGGAGCAGCAGAGGGAGAGGGAGAAGCAGACTCCCCACTGAGCAGGGAGCCCAACACGGGGCTCGATCCCAGGACCCCAAGATCATGACCTGAGCTGAAGGCAGTACTTCACCAACTGAGCCACCCAGGCTATTACATATTATTCTTGACCTTATTTTATTCTCCGTTAGTGTCCTTAAGACTTTTGTGGGCAACACACAAATCCAATGTTAAATATTAAATTTAACATGGGTATCTTAAAAAAAAAACTTTATTTTAAAAGGATCACACAAAGTTGGAAAGACAGTACAGAGAGGACAGTACAGAGAGGACCTATGTATCTTTCCTCAGTTTCCCCTAATGATTACGTATTAGGAAGCCAGGAAATGACGTTGGTGCAATGTTTGTAGGTTTCCCACCATCCCATATCGCTGGCAACCAGTAATCTGTTTTCCATTGCTATAATTTTGTCATTTAGAGACTATTATATAAATGTAATCACAGTTTTGTGACTTTTTGAGATTGGCTTTTTTTTTTTTCCCACTTAGCATAATGTCTTGAGATCCATCCAAGTTGTTGTGTCTGTTGGTAGTTTATTCCTTTAAATCGATGAATGGTGTTCTGTATACGGAGGTACCGAAGTATATTTACCATTCTTCTATTGAGGGACATTTCCGTTGTGTTCAGCTTCTCGCTACTATGAATAAGCTGCTTTATCACTTCTGTGTGGAAGGTAAACAAAACAAAACAAAAGAACAGCCAAGCTTTCGGATACAGATCAAAAGTCTGGTGGTTGCCAGGCGCAGGGGGAGGGAGTCAGAAGTTAGAAACTTTCAGTTATAAACTCAGTTCCGGGGGTGTGATGTACCACATGGTGACTACAGTTACTAAAACAGAATTGTGTATTTGGATGTCGCTATGAGAGTACATCTTAGAAGTCTTCACTTTACAAGCAGGGAGAGCAGCAGAGGGAGAAGCAGGCTCCCCACTGAGCAGGGATCCCGACATGGGGCTCGATCCCAGGACGCCAGGATCATGACCTGAACCGAAGGGAGACGCTTAACCAACTGAGTCCCCCAGAGGCCCCCCAAAAAAGGCTTTAACAAATCTCCCGTGTCTTCTTGGTATCTTGTCATGGGCCGTGTCACCTACACCAATCCCGGAGGAACAGAGCCCTTTTACTCAGTGTCATTGGGAGAATCTCGGGCCCCACCCGTCCCATCTTGCATCAGAATCCACATTTTGTCAAGCCCCCGAGGGGATCCACCCGAAGACTAAAACCAGAGAAGCCGGGTCTGCGTTTTTCCCTCTATTAGGCGGCGGGTCCCACCCTAAAGGACAGACGGACCTTCTCGGCTCACCCGAGTTTTCACTAGGGGGCGCACGGGCATTTTTAAATAATGCTCAAGATTCAAAGATTTAAATTCAGAAAATGGTGAAAACCAGACTTGACAGGCTGGCCCCTCAGCGAGGAGCACACGAGGCTCAAGAGTGCAAACAGGCGGCCGTTGAGGTCAGCGTTCTTTCACTGGCGGAACCTGGGGTTTTCTTCCCGATAAATGCCCTGGAGAGGAGAACCTGACCGGGTACAATCAGGTTCTAGAACTTTCTCTGGGGAGATCAGCCTCGTCAGGATGGGCTCCACCCTTTTTTTTTTTTAAACATTTTTACTTTTTTTTTTTTTTAAGATTTTATTTATTTGTCAGAGAGAGACAGTGAAAGAGGGAACACAAGCAGGGGGAGCGGGAGAGGGAGAAGCTCGGGAGAGGGATGTGGGGCTCGATCCCAGGACCATGACCTGAGCTGAAGGCAGACGCTTAACAACTGAGCCCCCCAAGCGCCCCCCCCTTTTTTTTCAATGCCCAGAAGTGTTTTATTCCTAAGTGCAGCTTGGAGGTAAGGCCCGACGTGGTTGCCTCCAGCAGCTGGAGGCCGGAAGTGGACCGGGGAAGCCAACCCTCCTCGGGCAAGGCTGGCCATCAGCCGGTCACCCACCCACCCATTGCTTGGGGCTGCCACCAGCGCTAGAACCCTCCCTGTCTGTCACGCAGAGCCTGGGGGACAAAGACAGAGGAGGAGACCCATGGCAGACCCCGCTTGGGCAAGAAGAATAAATCAGGAATCTTACTCCCTCCCCCACGGGTCAGACAGCATGGGGAGAGGGACGTGCCATCTGTCCCTGAGAGCCGACTCCCCTTGCAGTACTTTGTACAATTGCTTTAGTGGGGGTCCTGACACTGCAGACAGATTTCTGCCCTGGGAGCTCAGGGGGGTGGGCCTTTCTGGGAAAGCTAGTTCACAACCAGCTTGAATCCCTTAACCCAGCGTTCCCACCCGCAGGGCCGGCCGAGGGAGTGGCCTATTGTCCCCGGGTAACCCCCAAGGGCTGGCTCGGGTTTGGTAAACAGAAGGCACCCAAATGGGGCCTCTCCGACGGGAGGGAGGGCTCGCTGCCCCCCACCTCCAGCAGCCGTGTTTATGGAACCAGACTCCAGAGGGGTCAAGGGCGGGGAGCTTCTGGGAGGGGGCGGCGGGCGGGAAAGCCTTCCTGGGGCTGAGAGGGCACTCGGGACTGAAACTATGGCACAAGCTTTACGCAGAACCTCAGGCAGAGTCGCGGAGAAGGCCGGAACCAGCCCTCCCATGGCGGGAGCGTCCTCCCAGCTTTATAGGGCGAGGGTTCAGGTACTCGGGCACGTTAGCTGAAGGGGCTGCATGTGTGACAGGCCGTCTGTGCGGCGCTGTAGGGACCATGAGAACAAGGCCTCCCGCACCCGAGCCTCGGCCTGCAGCACGCACCCGAGAGAGGTCACTGGGGGCACGAGCGGGAGGGCCCGGCCTGGTCAGCCCTCCTGCCGGGCCTCCCTCTACCTGTCCCCCTCTGCTTTTCTTTCCCTGTGGCCGGATCGCCCCCCCCCCCCCCCCCGGAGCCCCAGATGCCTTAGCGGGACAGCAGGCAGGGGGAGGCGGGCGGCAGTGGGGGTGGGCGCTGCACGCGTGTCTCCAGAGGGTGGTCTCCAGACTCCGGCGTCAAGGTCACCTGGGGACTTGTTAGAAACGCCCAAGTCAGGCCCCACCCAAGACAGGCTGCGGCACGAAGCCCCAGCGGGGGACCCACGTTCTGAATTCCAGTCCACAAGGACGCTGGGGAGCCCCTGTTTCAGGAAGTCAGTGCTGCTCTGGGACAGGCGGAGCCAGCCTCATCCGGGAACTCGCTGGAAATGCAGGGTCTCAGGCCTCAACCTCCCGAGACTGACTGAATTAGTCCAGCAGGAAGGAGCCTAATTATCAGACATTTTAAAAAAAAAAAAGCTCCCAGACTAATTGTAATGGTGCATTGCTATGGACCAAACGTGTCCCACGCCCGCTGCTAAATTTGTATGTTCACTTCCTAATCCCCAGTGCCACGGACCTCGGAGGTGGGGCCTTTGGGAGGGAGGTGGTTTCGGGTGATCAGAAGACAGGGTCCCGATGATGGGATCAGTGCCCTTATAAAAAGACGCCGGAGAGGGGAGAGTGCTCTCTCTCTGGACACGCGCCAAGAAAAGGCCCCGTGATGACATCACCGGGAAGAGAACTCTCACGGAAAGGCGGTCCCGCCGGCCCCCGATGGTCCAGCCCCCAGGACTGTGAGAAATAAACGTCTGTGGCCGAAGCCACCTGTGCAAAAAGGAAAACGAAAGCAACTGTGAAATGCATGTTCTGTGTTCCAGGAGACAAGGTGGTCCCGAGGTGTGGATGGTTCTCCTTGGCAGGTGTCCGTCCAACCCTTCTGCAGAGGGGGGAGGTTTCAGGCGTCAGTGGTGGCGCCGGCGGAAGCTCAGACCACGAGTTCTAAGTGGCACCACGTGAACCAATGATAACGTTCGGGTTGGACCAAGGGAGCTCAGACCAAGCTGCGGCCAGTGTGGGTGGAGGGCCACGGGACACGAAACCAGGGATAAGACAAGATTCAGCTGCAGCGTGGGGAGAAGGGCAGGGCTGGGCGGGAGGGGCAGTGGGCGTTCTCCAGGGCTCCACTGAGAGCCCCCAGAGGGAGGAACACAGCCGGCAGGTGTCCGAACACAAATTCTTCCTTTAAAGCAGCTCATCCCGTATCTTTGCCTTCCTCCCCTCTCCAGCAGTTTCTCCTTAGCTCTCAGCCTTAAGAACCAAATAAGATCACAGACGTGGACGTGGTTAGTGAAATACTAACTTCTAATGGTCACGGGTGTCGTCCTTTGCTTATGGAGTTCTATGCAAATAGCCTGCCAGCCAGTATTTGCGGCTGTTTTTATTACCGTGAAATACGTGGAGTCCCAGGCGGACCGCTGAGACCCAGCCCTTGGGTCCCCACCCTCCCTGACAACTGCATGCTGAGGGCGTGTCTCTGTGGATGGCCCCCCAGGTCCCGTCATCTGTCGCTGGCTGTGTTATTGGGTTGCTTCATGGGGAATGTACCACGCTCCTTTTTCCTTTACTCACATTGAGAAAAGAAACCACAGGCATCGTGAAATCCAGCTTTGGTGAAACGTGTTGCAGAAGAGCCAGGAAGCCCGTTGCAATGGGGCTGCCGGCTGCTGCAAGCCTGGGGCGGGTCGGAGAGCCGGGTTCCTACCTGCGCACACACTGGTGTGGCCTGGAGCTCGTCCCGTGGCGGGCACAGAGCGCCCCATGGCTCGTGCTCCATGGGGAGACGGCAGACATGGGCGCAGGGGCGGGATGTGGGGCTCACACTTGGCACGTGGCCCTGGGCACGCAAGCGATGGTCTCCGAGCCTCGTCACTGGTAAAACACAGCAGTATCCACTGTTCCAGGATCAGTGAGACACCACAGAGCCCGCAGCACATCAGGGTTGGAGAACCCGCACGATTAGGATCATTTAAAGGGTCCTTGCAGAACCCGCGTCGGGGGCGCCTGGGGGCTCCGTCAGTTAAGCATCTGACCCTTGGTTTCTGCTCAGGTTGTGATCTCAGGGTCGTGGGATCGAGAGAGATGTCTGCTAAATGCCAGTCAGATAACCATCATGCTGCTTCTCTTCTTAAATCTCTCTAGCCTCTCAAGCCGATACATGACCTATGAGGCCCTCTACGACCGTCTCCCCGCCTCTCCTCCAACTTCATCTCCTTCCCCTCGGTCTCCTCCCACCCCGGTTTCTCCCCAGTCACAGGAGCCTCTTCACTGTTCAACTCAGCCTCAGGGCCTTTGCACGGAACTGTTCCTCCTGCGACACTCTTTTCCCCGAGACCTGGTTTGCTTGCTCATCTCCTTCAGATTTTAGGACCCGGATCTTCACTAAGAGCTCCAGACCTGTTCATGTTGCTTTTGAAGCTCTTTCTTTGTTTCTAGACCTGATCACAGACCCTGGAGAAAACTGGCTCACACAGCAAACTGAAACAAAGTCTATTGTTCCTGTTAATTTGTTCCCAGTAACTGGACGGCACTGCTGGGAAAGAATTGCTTCCTGGTTTATTCCAATTTTGGGAAACTCTGAGATCGTCTTCTCGTATTTCCAATTGTTTGTACTTCGGGATAAATTATTCAGCTCCCTTAATTAAATAATGATGGCTCACCTTGTCTAACATGTGCTCTGCTTGAAATCCTAACATGACCAGTTGTCCCAAGTCTGAACAACCCTCTGAGCCTGGATCTCTTACTATCCTCTTTCACAGGTGGAGAAACTGAGGCACAGAGAGCTCAGGAACTTGCCCAAAGTCCCACAGCTACTAGGTGAACAAAGTGGGCCATGAACCTGAGCAGTCTGGCTCCAGTGCCCATGATTCTGCCGAGTTTCCAAGCTGGGAAATTAAAGGGAATTAAATCCAAAGGGAAATTAAAATGCTTTCTTCATGAAGGATGGTGAGCATATATTCTGGTGCTCTTGTCTAGGAGAAAAACATATCTACTTAAGCTGCTTTTCCAAGAAAGCAGAGGCCTTGATAGCACCATGAAGAGACGATAAAACAAAGTTAGTTTCACTGCTATACATTCTAAAGGAAAAAATAATAAGAACATGGGATCGTCAGAACACAAAGCAAGGAGGGGGTCAGACAGAGGAGCAGGGCCTGGAGGTCCCGGAGACGTGGCTGGGAGGTGGCTTCGCTAAGGGACAGTTGGTTGGTGGAGGGTCTTACAGTCCTGGTAGGATTTTGAAAGTCAAGTTTACTTAAGTTTCAAAGGCCGAGGGATATCATCTGACCTCTGGGTTATTCTTTTTTTTTTTTTTTTTAAGATTTTATTTGTTTATTTGACAGAGAGACAGACCACAAGTAAGCAGAGAGGCAGGCAGAGAGAGAGGGGGAAGTAGGCTCCCCGCTGAGCAGAGAGCCCGATGCGGGGCTCGATCCCAGGACCCTGAGATCATGACCTGAGCCGAAGGCAGAGGCTTAACCCACTGAGCCACCCAGGCTCCCCCCTCTTATCTTATAATATAATCTTATAAATGTTTACTATAGCTCTACTAGTCAACATGTATTCCCCAGAAAACTGTACTCTTAGATATTCCATTGGGTTTAAAATAGGATTGTTTTTATAACTGAATCTTTCCTCTCCTATGGATCAATATTTTTCTTGAAAATCAAGGAGAAAGTAACTGCCCATAAGCAAATCTGAGTGCAATTTCAGATGCCCCCCAAATTATAATATCACAGCCATTTATGCCACAGACCTGAGAATAGACGCAAGGAAACAAAAGAAGTTTGACCGACATTTGAAGATCGACTAAGTACTACCCCACGCTGCTCTTGTTTATCAGTGATACTGACGTAGAATTGACAGATAACACAATTCACTAATTTTATGCAGTCTTAAAAAATATACTTAGTAGTTTCACCACTGCCATAATCGTGACCAGAAGATCTCCCTCCTCACATCCCTTTGCGTTCAGTCTCTTCCCCTGTTCCCCGCCAGTGGCAAGCAGTGGTCTGTTTTCTATCATTTTACTTTAGCTTTCTCTAATTTTTGATATAAATGGAATCATGTGATAACGAGGCTTGTGCATCTGGCTTCTTTCACTTACCAAAGGCGTTTGCGATTCCTCCATATTGTTGCACGTGTGGTTTCCCGTCGTCTGGATAGATGGACCACAGTTTATCCATTTCCCGACTCATACACATTTAGGTTGTTTCCAGTTTCAGCTGTCATAAAGAAAGCGATCATTGACGTTTATGTACAACTGTTTGCATGAGCGTGTTTTCATTTTTCTCCAGTAAGTATGTAGGACTGGGGTCATAGGTCACATGGCAAATGAATGTTTAACATTATAAGGCGTAGCCCAACTATTTTCTGAAGTGGCTGTCTAACTTTTTATTCTCACTCCAAGGCAGTCCCAGTTACTTTCAGTCTTTTTCATTTGAACCATTCTGTTGGTATGTAGTGGTGTCTCATTGTGGTTTGAATTAGCATTTCCTAAAGGATTAAGATGTTGAACATCTCCTTATGTGTTTACTTGGCATGCAGATAGCAAATATTCTGGCCATTTAAAAAAATGGAGCTGTTTGTCTTCTTTTTGGGTTATAAGGATTCTTTCTATATTCAGGATATAAGTCCTTTATTAGAAACATGTTTTGAAAATATTTTCTCCTAATGTGTGGCTTGACTTTTCATTGTTTTAATGTTTTCTGGAAGAGAAAATGTTTTCAGTGTTGGTGAAATTTAATTCATCAGTGTTTTCTTCTATGGTTCATTTTTTTTTTTTTTTTTTTGGTTCATGCTTTTTATGTCCTATCGCAAAATCTCTGTTTAAGGCCACAAAAAATTTTTAAATATTTTCTTTTAAAAGTTCTGTATTTTTGATTCTTCTACTAGAGGTCTATAGCTCATTTCGAGTTAATTTTTGTGAGCCATGTGAGGTAGGGATTGAGGTTCTTTTTGTGAGTATATATGGATATTTGATTATTCCAACACTATTTTTTACAAAGACTAACCTAGTATCCACTATATTTTAGGTATTAACCTATACTCTTTAAAATTTACTTTCTATTTCAAACATGCGATAACTCTTTTTTATTTTATTTTTTTAATTTAATTTTATTTTTTCAGTGTTACAAGATTCATTGTTCATGCACCACACCCAGTGCTCCATGCAATATGTGCCCTCCTCCATATCCACCCTTTTCTAAATCCTTTTCTAATAAGAATCTGGGAACAATGAACTCAAGGTAGGGAATGTGATTATAGGAATTCCTGAGATTTTTCTGCGCATATTTTCTATTAGCTGACACTTGCTCAATCTGTCAGCTCATCGGGATCAAGTTCAACTGACAACCTCCCATCTTCTGGGTCAGAAAACTCAGAAGAACTTAACCAAGCTTTTAGTTTTGAGGGTGGTAAGGTAAAAATCTAACCATTAAGAATTTAGAAATTCGGGGGGGAAGAGCAAGATGGCGGAGGAGTAGGAGGCAGAGATAGTGTCTGATCCCAGAAGTTCAGCTGGATAGCTATCAAACCACTCTAAACACCTACGAACTCAACAGGAGATCAAATAAAAGAATAGCAGCAATTCTATGAATGGAAAAGCGACCACTTTCCGGAAGGTAGGACGCACGGAGAAGTGACTGAGGTGACGCATGGGAAGAGAGACCGCGGGGGGAGGGGCGGCTCCCGGGAAGCCGCAGAGCAGCGGGGCACAAAATCGGGACTTTTAGAGTCTGCTCCACTGAGGGACGTGGCTCCAGAGGGTAGGCGGGGGGGTGGAGCCCTCGTGGGGACAGTGTGGTCTCAGGACCGTGGGGTCACAGAAAGACCGGGGGTGTCTGAGGGTGGCAGAGCTCCCAGGTATCACAGGCGGAAGCCGGCGGCAGAGACGGAGCCGAGCAGTGGCTCTCAGCTCGGGATTACCTTACACTGTGACCGAGGCACAGTCGGGCCACGTCTCTTCGAGCGGGGACCCCACAAGGGGCAGATCCGGGGAGACCCCCTCCTTCCTCCTCAGGGAGGAGCGGCGCGGTAACTCGCGGCAGGAATCGGCTGGGTTTGGAGACTCCAAACGGGGCCGCGCGCCAGAGACAGAAACGCTCGGTCACAGGCCGGGTGAGCTCGGAGCGCGGCCGGAGACCAGGGAGACGGGAGGGAGTGACGGCTTTTCTCTGAGGGCGCACTGAG
>CM052884.1:591833-707357 GCA_028534135.1 Potos flavus
TTCTTCAAGTTCACAAAGCATAAAATAGGATTAAAATACAGCAAGAGTTTGGCTTATGCATCATAACTTCCTGTAAAAAGAATCAGGCAGCTCAAAATATCTGTGGAATCTTTGCCCAACTGAAATCTAGAATTAGGACCAGCAATTTATGTGACAGAACAATTTATTCCACTTTGAAGCAGAGTTCAGATTAAAAGACCTCTGGCGGTTTATTTTAGGTCTATGAATTTATTGATAACTATAGATTTTTTTCAGCACGTGAATAATACTGAAAATAACCAAGTATAAATTCTTAGGATAAAACATCGCTCCTCCTCCTGAACAGACTTCTTCCTCACCGATACTAAAATCAGATGATGCATTTAATGGTTCTTTACACCGAAACCAGGAATTGATTTTCATTGTTCTGGTGATGCTCTTTGCCTTGGGGTCATATTCAAATTGCTTTGATCCACGGAAGAAATAGAAGAACCCTAGAGAGAGAGAACCATCTTTAGTTATCTCGTACGAGTCTATGATGGTTCCACCCTTGTTAACTGTAGGCAGATACAGAATAAAATAATTGAACACTATGGAGAGAAAAGGAATGCAGGTATTACCCAGATACATTTTACTTTACTACGTCACATGAGAAATATTGTTAGTTTTATTTCCCCAAGGAAGAAGCCAATGTCTGAAGGTGAATGTCAAGGCGCTAACCCCCTTTCTCGCCGGACTGTGGTTCATGCCAGAAGCTCTCGTACTAGGTTTCAGAACAGTGTCTTAGCAAAGGGGAGGAGGAGGCCCCTGTGGGTATGGCCTTGGGCCCGATAGCCTCATTTTCCTCGAGTTGTTCTGCTCTATCTGTTTGAGGTGTTGAGATTTTGTGTGAGATTTCACTGCAGGAAAAGGTGGTGTCGTTCAGGAAACTTTTTAGGCTCCCGTTTACCCCATGTTCTAGATGGTTGTCCATGGTCTGAGGCTGTGGTAGCTAGACTGGAACATTCGGAGCACCGGCGGTGCTTCTAAAGCTGTAGATTTCTGCTTCTTACCCACAGTCCTACATCTGCCTCAGAAACTCTAGAAGGATTTGTCATTTCCCACACAATCCCCAAGTGCACACATTAAACTATACACATGATAGCTTGAGAGTCACTGTCCGGTTCATGCGCTCAGTCATTTTTCACATTTAGAACTCTTTGGGGGGTTGGGGGCGCCTGGGGGGCTCCATTGGTTAAGTGTCTGCCTTCGGCTCAGGTCATGATCCCAGGGTCCTGGAATCAAGTCGCATATCGGGCTCCTTACTCAGCGGGGATCATGCTTCTCCTTCTGCCTCTACCCTTCCCCCTGCTTGTGCTCTCTTTCCCTCTCTCTGACAAATAAATAAAATCTTAAAAAGAAAAAAACAACTCCTCAGCGGGTGTCTTTCAGGGGCTATGATAAGTAAAATTAATTTTGGTACTTTTTGCAGAGACTGGAAATAGTCTAACAGAACATATAATTCAAGACTCGCTAATTCGGTTTGTGAGAACGCCAGCCTGGGTAGAGATCATCACAGGTACTCGAGAAGAGTAAAATCACATTAAAAGTCATACACAACTAATGAATCATTGAACACTATATCAAAAACTAATGATATACTATATGTTGGTTAATTAAACATAATGAAATAAATAAATAGTGCCAACCTCAAAAAAAGCAAAGAAACAAAACAACGACAACAACAAAAAACCAACCAAGTAAAATGGAAGCATTTACACTTCTGTGCTAGCTTCTCTCCCAGCCAGCGGCGTCTTCCAAGGCTCACCTTTATGCTGGAAAGCAGCATCGACTCGGAGACCGACTCCCGGGAAGAACTTCACCACCCGCCGCGGGTACCCCTTGTCCATGCTTTGGGTCCCTTCATCATACCTGCGTGCGGGGGTTGGAAAAGTTTCCTGGGGATCTTTGTTTGGGGGAGCTTAGTCCTTCCACCGCCCCACGTGGAGTCAAATGGGGATGTGGAGAAAAAGTAACTGTGGTAGAGGAAAACTAATCCGATCAATGATGAAAAACATGTCAAAGATTATGTTTGGCTGAATCATTTGTAGTGGCTTGAAAAGAAGCAATGAGGAGGGGAAGACAGCCACATCATTCGTCAGACTGATGCTACTCTGAGGAGCTATTAAATCAGAGTACACGTTCACAAAACAGACTCTGAAGTCCAGAGAGCACACTGCTGGTGACCAGAGCGGAGGCGGGTGGGGGGACGAGGGAGCAGGTGATGGGGAGGGAGGAGCGCACCTGTGGTGAGGAGCCTGGGTGATGTATGGAAGTGTTGAATCTCTCTACTGTACTCCTGAAACTAATATGACACTGTACAATAAGTACATTGCAATTAAAAAAAAAAACGAAGTAAGGGCTCAGCTTGGAGCTTTCCCAGATTTTGACCAGATATGTTTGTATTATCAGCAATTTGGTTGGCATCGCCGGTTTTATTATTTTATCTTATCTTTATTTTCTTTTATTTTTTTATGTTAGAGAAAGAGCTTTGGACTCACTGAAACATTCTTTTGTTTGGTGAATGTCATCTACCCGAGATGGGCTTGAACATGAATGACTTTAAGGGGACTATAGGTTAGTTTTATTTCTGCCTGTTAAAGTGATGCTGTGTGGATATTTTCTGCAGAGTAAAACGAAGAGGTCGATTGTCTGCAAACTTACCTCCAGCACCAAATGCCCACAAAGAAGTAGGTTTTTCTGGTGCTGTGGTCACAGACGGCAGCATCAATTTTCTTCACGTGTCTTGGAAAGCCAAGCATATGGATGGGTTTGGGATAATCGGGCAAGACAGCATAGCCTCTGATCACCCAGAAGTTGTCATCTAGGAAGAGAGAAAGTGATTATCTTCTGATCTACTAGAGGGAAAATCAGGTGTCCTAAGAAATTTGAAATAACTAGATGCCTCATCTCTCGGGATTTAGTCATCCCCTGTCCCCATTTATTCTTACTGCCTTCTTCAGCCGCATTTACCATTACGATTTCACAGATGACACACACCCATAGTTAGTGAGCATGCTCACTAGTGTGCTGGACTGATGAGTTCGCTAACTCTGACAACACAGTCAGCTGTGTACACGTTCTCCTAGATTTCAGCCCCGAGGTATTCTCAAAGGCAAGTAATCTGATGAAATCCATATAAAAATAGCATTGATAAATATAAAGATTCCAGTTAAATTTGAATTTCAAATAAACAATGACTAATTTTTAGTATAAGTATATTCAAATATTACAAGGGACCTGCTTATAATAAAAAATTATGTGTTTTATCTGAAATTCGAGGCATCTTGTATTTTTATTTGCCGAATCTGACAACCCTAGTAAAAAGGGAATATAAAAGAGGGATGGGTTTCCTTTATTTGGCAGAAAAAAGATAGCTTTTTAGTTTTTACCATACGGGTTTCTCTTAGCTCCTGCGTAGTTGGGACGGTGTTTGTCTTCACAGCCACAGAGATCCCCTGGGTGGGAACCCACGGTCATGGCTGAAGCACTCTCCCTTTGCCTCACACGGGAATCTTGTGTTGCTTGCCCCCAACACCCAGCGGCCAGGTCAGGTATCCAGAGACAGAAGACAAATCGTGATGCACAAAGTTACCTTTAAATACTAGAATCTTATCTTTGGGGTTCTCGTACGCAGCTTGAACATCAGCTGGCAGGGAGGGCCAGAATGACGAGATCAGTTCAAATTCGACATCCGTGATATCGTAGTAAATCCTCCATACATGCCTGTGTTCAACAAAACAAAACAAAACAAAACAAAACAAAACACTTTACACCAACAGCCTATATTGCAGTGGGAACACTGTGAACCCAGGCTTGTCTTTTATTTAATTGATTAGCATTATCCTCAAATAATTTAGAGCACTCCCACAGTTCTCAGCCGATGTCGGTGGTTGTGACTTCACTTCCACTCTGTGACTACCAAGGTCGAGACACGCCTTTGTGCTCACTCTCCTGGGAACTTAGAGTAGCCACCTACCCATAGAAATCTCAATGGTGAGCGCTCAGTGGCCTCATTTTTGCCACATCAGCGATACTCAAAATTCTAAGGCAACACCAAGCATTTCAGAAGAACTTTCTGGTCTGATGTTTGCTAGAATAAAGACATGTTATTGTTGCATGGTAAAATATTTCCTCAGATGTTCCCCTGGGGCTGTAAAGTTCTGAGTCTATGAACGAGACCGAAAAGCCCTTCCCAGGCCGGGCAGCCCCTCTCGGATGTCCCTGGCAAGTGGCCTACGCTGTGGAACATGGCGCCCGAAGGCTGTATTGCCACGGGAGGAAGGAGACTGATTTCAAATATTCTTTCCTTGTGCCCCTGTGCTTGTGAGATGGTCTATGTCCCAATACTTTGTTCTGAAAATAGTCATGGTACACACAGCTGCCAGGCCATGTTGCAACTGAAGCCCAGTAAGTTCTACGTGGGGAGAGAAGAGCATTCCTGCCCAGCGAACACGTCACTGGTGCAACATGAAGGAAGGGTCTGCTCATTCGTGTTTACCAGCTGGTGCTCTCGGTAGAGAAAAGACCTAATTTTTATCATTTGTTGATTTCCAGGGTGTAAATACTCCAACCATGGCCAGTTCCAGGCTACAGAAATGGTGTGAAGTTGCTTACGAAATTCCCCGTAATTTAACCATTGGCTCCTGAAATGGTACAGGTTGGCAACGACACCCCTGGGACGGGTGTATGGTTTTAGCTAAGAAGTCACGGAAAATGATTCTACTTCCCCTTCTTATACAATGGCAATTAAAAAATTTGCTTAAGAACATTTAAAAATTAATTTATCAAACAAGCAAGAGATACATACACGTAATAAAACATTCCAAAGAGTATGGGCAGTTATAAAATGAAAACGAAAAGGAACACATTCTCCCCATCTCTGTGATTGCCTCCCTATTTACCCCCAAATCTCTTGAAAAGTAAAATATTCGTAGGAAGTTGAGGTGTTTAAGGGAATGAGTTTACCTGCCTTTAAAGAACATTATTTCTCTGCGGAAGGTGGTGACAGCATCGAAAGTCAAATCAGGGTCACAGGCATGGGGTATGGTGGCCTCCTTTGGCTTAGCAGATGTCTTAGGTAGACTTCCTTTGACGAGAAAAGAAAGAGCACAGTGAATTAAGAAGGCGTGTGGAAACACCTACAGAAGGATCTTACTCAAGTGGATATTTTCTTCATAGTGATATTTCAAGAAGTGATTTTTTCACTTCCTTTCTGGAAATCTTCCTATTTAGTTCACATATATTCAGATTTTTGAGGTTGCTCACCATAGATGGATTGGATTCCATTGATATCGTCCTGAGAAAGTGGGTACTTGTTAGGATCCATGGAGACATAATTCGGAAACATCAAAGCTGTTCGATCATTGGAGTGAGAGAGTCCCAGCGCATGACCAAATTCATGGGCAGCCACAAGAAATAAGTTGAATCCTTAACAAAAACAGGAAAAACATGGGTTTATGGGTCAATCAAAAGGAGAATGGTTGCATCTGAGATTAGGAAGTAACTAAGGGGACAGAAGGAAAGGCTTGCCATGGGGTGGATAATTCTTACATGCGCCATCATTTATGTGGGAAATATTTCAACACTAGTAATTGGCATCAGTCATATCACAGAGAACTATGATCCAGAGATCAGATGGCAGGAAACAGGTGTGTGAGCAATAGATATTACTAAAAAAAATGTAGAACCACCAGATTTTGTTGTTGCTGGCTTCTACTGTACGTGATCACATTTCTCCTACTTGTATGCTTTGTAAGTTCTCCCTTGCTCTGGATTAAGTCCTTACCATGGCCCTCCATGCGCTGGTCCCTGCCTTTTTTCCAGGCTCCTATTTTCGTATTTCACGAGCTAACCGTATGCAATCACTTTCATCTCTCATCCATGCCCTGTTCCTTCTAATCTCTCTGTCTTCCTACCTCCATCTCATCTACCTGGGATATTCTCTCTCCCACCCCGTTTGCTCAGCTCTCCCACTTGTTCACAGGAAACCCGTCCAGAATCACCTCCTGCATGACGCTTCTCTTAGCCACCGCCTCCTCTCCTGGCCGAGTTACGTGCACCTTTCTGTGTTTCCACAGACTCAGCGTTTCACTCTGCCGTAGCACGTAAGCGACGGCACTGACTACTTCTTTCATGAAGTGATGCATCTTTTCAGGGACTGTGTCGCAGCCACTTGTTTTTCCCGGTGACTGCTAAGCTGCCTATCAGTAGCGGACACTTCACGGTCGCTGGATATCCTGGTGTTTATCTGGATGAAAGGATGGTTGGCCATGCCTCCTGCACACCCACACTGGAACCCACACTGGCACGCGTGGCGAGACTGCCTTTTTATCTCTCTGTCTCTCCCACTAGCCTGTAAGGTTCTAAATATAAATGACTGTCCTTGGACTTGTGACTCAGCCCACGGATCCTAAAGAAAGGGCTGAGCCTTCTATGATGGAGCCTTGTCCCATGATGTTGGCACAAAACAAACATGGAATGATTAAGGATTATTTAAAGGTCCTTCAGGCTTTCCTGCTCTGGCCTTTGCTGGTGCCCCTTGTCTGGCCGGCAGTGTCCCCGGGTGTGCATTTGGACAAGATGGGACAAGTGACTCTTTAAAAAGATAAGTCAAACTCAAGTCCTCTCAATGACTTTCAAACCTTTATGCTAGCTTTTCAGACCCTACGTGGTCTGGATCCTATTCACTGTTTCCGCCACAATCCTGGTACCTGAGTTGGCTGGATTTTTCTTTCAGGAGCACCTTCTACTCCACTCGGCTTTCCGAGTACCTGCTTAGCCTTCAACTCAGGTCTGGTATATTCAGTAGTGATAAAGATGTGGAAAACTGCGCTGTAGGAGAATTAGAATATTTAAAGACGGTTGATATTTTTAATTTTAATTTTATATCTTTTGTATAGCTCTACAAGGAAATGTTTTGTAATTTGGTTTCGTTTAAGGTCCAGTACTTGGCAGCCGTAGTTTAGATAATGTTGCTTAATACTGTTTGCTTGCATGTTAACAACCAAACCTTTTGGAGGACCCACAAATCATGATACTGAACATATTTCTGAAGCATTCTGAACATCAAAGCAAGTGCTATGATAATACCTATGTAGACTGTTTGAGATGTCCCGGGCCAGTTTCAAGAAAAGCTGTAAATACCAGTTCTACATGCTCCGAAAGTATGAATTCACGTGTTTTCCAAGCCCTCTGGGTCACTGACTAAGGCATTTGGTACCCCAATAATAACTGGCAGCATGGCATACCTGCAGTGCATCTTACAATATTAAAGCAAGGTTTTTATTCTAAGACAGAATAAAACCAATAAAAAAAAAAAACAAAAAAAAAAACTTGCTCCCGTGACCTGTGTTTCGGTTCAAATTTCTTCTACGTGCTCCTACCACTTTGCTATAGCTTCCTTTATCCCAGGGTGGGTCATGCTGATTTTAACTGCCATTTGACATTGCGTGTCCCCTAGGCTGTAAACCCCTCAGGGGCGGGGTCTGTGTCTCGCACGCTGTCGTGTTCTCCATCCCTATCGCAGAGCCTGGGTCACGGTGGCTGCTGAGTAAAGGATTTCTGATTGACTTCATTTACCGAAATTGTAGAGCATCTATCACATGCTTATTTGCCAAAACTAACTCACAGACTCTCTGGAGTCACTTGGTCAGGACTGAACTGTGTGATCTTATGTACCATGCATCAGGAGAAGCATAGCCTCTGCTTTCCGGGGACCCTGGAAACCAGACCCCAGACCCAAGGCCACTGTTGTCAATGACAGAAAACAGAGTGGGGAGAACCCGAGAGTCCACCGAGCCTGCTCCCTTGTTGGATACACGTGTTTTTACTGTAGTAAAACGTTGGTTTTTGTTTGAAAAGTAATAGAAAATTTCCTATTTTAGTATCAGGCAGGCATATTAAAAGAAATAAAATCAATTCATTTGGTCTGAAGGAATAGGTTGAATAAAGACTGGGGTCTAATTCCTCGGCAGGTGGGCAAGTGTTAGAAGAGGAAGTTCATGCCTTTGAATCGACCTTCTAGGTGCCATGAGCCCACCTACCATCCTTCCATGACTAACTCAGAATTGCCAGCTCCCCAGTGTCTTCTCCAACTCTGAAGCCAGAGATGACTTCTACCATTGGTACAACACATAGCACACTCTGCCTTGTGGGGCGGGGTGTGGTCCGGGCCTCACAGCACACAAGATCATGAACCTCTGCAGGGCTGGAACTTGTCTAGTACGACTCTGTGGTCTGTCCAAGGTCTCGCATGGTCCCAGGCACAGAGTGCACCTTCAGGCATTGTGGGTGTACGAACGAGTGTGTGCTTGGCGAAGAATGCTCAGAGCATGAAAGGCTTAGCATCTTTACGAGGGCATAGTGTGGATAAGGCTCTGACCTGTACAAGCACAATTACCTAATAGATATTAAACACTTCCATCAATGTCATCTTGAATATGGAAACTGTGGGGCAATTGGGAAGTAAAAAGCAACTAATTGTGAAGCTATTTTAGGGATTCTTTAGAATAATAAAATTTTGCTCATGAAGAGAATTGAGCTCACCTTCTCCATCCTTGGTCCAGTTTTCATCCTCATCGAAGTGAGTGTCTCCACCCAGACCCAGACCAGGAGGAAAGGCATGTCCGAGGACTCCCAAGGGGCCATCAAAATAACGAGGACACCGGCCGTGGACTGAGAAACAATTCACAGGGGGGAAAAACGTCAGCCTCTCCAAATCTCCTGAGATGGACATAGCCATACTTTTCTCTCTGCTGGAAACCTTACCTCGGGTCCTAAAGGCGATCATGATGTCCGCAATGCCCTTGGAAGTCTTGGTGAATGTCAGTGGGGTCACTCGGCTCCACACTTCTAGGCCATTCCGGATAGCCTCGTCCACATCTGCTCGTGCCATATCTGGAGTGTAGTTTATGATTCTTCAAAAGTTATGAAAATAGATCAGTTGGTGATGACACATGCATGTAGGCACACAAAGACAAAAAGATCATTTCTTATAAATCACATGAAGCAGCATCTGATAGTATCGTGCTGTTCTTACGTTGGGACAACACGTTAGTATTTAAATAAAGCACTTTTACATATGCTCTGTGATCCAATCCTGCCATCTGCTCCATTCCTCAGGGGGTATAATAACACGCCAACAAATGGGGCTCCGAGAGGTTCCCTGACTTTTCTAAGATCATATCCTGAGAGGGAGAGCACTATCCTCAGGTACGAGCCTGCTGTGTACGTGAGCGGAGACCCGCTTTCTCGGACGGCTTGGGGAAATCAGTCTCACGCATGAGTCACATACGAAGTCTCCCTTGAGAGCTTTAAAGAGTTAGTTACTCGGGAAAAGATTTCCCTCTGGTTTATAGTCCCTATCCTGCCAGAGCTATTTTTATTTTAATTCCTAGGACTCAATAAAGTGAAGGAAGAACTGTGAGAAGTATTCTCAGGGCCTGCCAGGAGGTCTCAAGAGCCACGGTCAAGGTCACTGACTCAGGTGGGAAGCACGCTCCACCCTCTTTCGGCCAGTGAGCCAGCCCCCTTTCCTTGGCATGCCTGGGGGCAAGCTCCCCACTCCAGCGGGGTCCCCCTCAGATTGGACGACTCTAGCCCAGAAGCGTCTCTAACATGAGCTGGCGGAGCTCCAGGCTCTTCCATTTTCTCTTGAGCACACGCTAGCCCTACCTTCAGCCATCCGCAGTCAGATGGCCATGCTTCTGGCCCTCAGTTTGTACGCACACGGCCCAGGCTAGAGATTAGAGGGTATCTGCCAGAGCCAGTCTGCTGGGAAGACTTGACGATGCTTAAATAACCTTTGTTTCAGTGTCTCTGTGTTTCAGGTGGTCCCAGCAGGGGTGCCTACATCCCAGTGTCGCGGGAGGGTGGAGTAAATGAGATCAGTGAAGGGCCGTGCACCTAGGAAGTGCTCGGTAAAATAAACTGCTATATTCCCATGTTTTTGGATGCGGGGGAGAAAGTACACGCAAGTGTTACCTGTATGTGAGGTTGTATCTTCCCCATCCCGGGAGGGTGTAGCCGTACTGACCCACGTCGGGCACCCCGCATCTCGGGCTCTTCATGATCTTGACGGTGTTGGAGTCAACTTGCCCGGTCACCGTCAATCCAAAAAAGGCTTGCATTTCCCGAAGTTTGCCATCTAAGAGACTCCTGTTCTTGCTTTGAACAAGAGGACTACCTTCTATTTCAAGAGAGTAGAACTGGTTGAGATATGCCTGATCAAAGAGATAAAAAAAATGGCCACAAACTACAGGACAGCAACTCTGTATCTCAGGATAAAACAAAATCACCTGAAATCCTTTTTGGCGGTGGGTGGGAAGAAAGAAGTAGGTAGTGAGGGGAAGGAAGGAGCGAGGGAGGAAAGAAGAAAGGAAGGAAGCAAAGAGTCATCCTGCCTTTTCAGTTTTCCACAAGTGGTTGAGCTGCGTGGGACCAGAATTATCCAAGCCACGCAGCCCATGAAACTCCGAACCTCCAGGGAAGACAATCAGCTGATTCTATGTGTTAAATGATCACACAGCTTAGACATTTCTGCTGTTCCTTTCATTTGGGTGTTTCCTTGAAACAAATTCTAGAAGAGATACATGGTTTTTCATTTTGCAAATTTAATTAATTTAACCAAATACGGCAAATTCACTGGACTCATTTTTAGAGGGAATCTCCAAGACAAAATATTTGTCATTCATGGAGGGGTAAGGGGATCTAGAGTTGTAGTCGGGTCCCTCTAGTTGGTATAGACCTTCTTATACGGAGATCTCCAATTCTCCCAGGGCTGTTCCCTTTCTCCTCCCTCTGTCTCCACTTGGACCCATTGCTTGAAGTGGCAGCAAATCCTCTTTTCCTTTCCCACCCCCACCCTCCACCCCGCACACAGTTACTTGGTGTCCTTAGAGCTAGGGAAAAGTACCAGAATCTTTTGCAGGAACTTGCTGTCTTGTTAGGTTCCAAGGCAATCGCGAAAATTAATTTTTTATTGATAGTAGTTATTAACGTACATTAAAACAGTACCTGCACCAGCCGCGTGCTCTCTTCAGGGTCCATCTTTCGGTCTATAGGAAATGCAGAAGAAAACGTTACAAGGAGCCAAAATTGAAGCAGAAGGCTCTTCATTCCTCTCTCTTTTCTGTCGAAGTCTGTTTCCGTTTCCACAGACTTTAGAAAACAAGAGTAAGACGTGGCATGACTTGGCTTGTATTGTCATTTAATTAATACCAGAAAAGGACATTTGCCATGAAGTGTGTCATGATAAGCCCTTTCCCCCTTAGGTTAACTTGATTTTGCAATCATGATCTGCAGTTTTTGAGTAAACACAATCACTGTTCATTATTGAAATGACTATGATGGGAAGCCAGACTCCAAGTTACTGTTGTCCTTGCAAAGTTGGAGCTCTTCTTATCTTTGACGTCCTTGAGAGTTTATAAAGTAATTTTCTTTTGAACGAACCCCAGAATATCTTGGCTAGAAAGGTATCATGAAAAGACAATTGAATCAGGGGTCAGATTAGCATAATTTGGGATAAACAGCCCATGTTTGCTGGGCGCCTGCTATTTGCTGTCACCGTAAATTGAAGCATGAATAAGATGTGGTTCCCATCTTGCTGGGGAATTCAGACATGTACAGAAATTAATGCCAGACAAAACTGAGACGGATGGCGAAACACGCACCGAAGATTCCAGAGTGTGAGAAGAGCCAAGGAGAGGGTCGCTGCTGATGGGCGTGCCCTAGCGGCTCCGCCAGGTGGGGCTTCCACTGGGTCCCCAAGAATGGAATGGGAGGGATGTGGACGGCACAGAGGGCGTGTGGAGGGAGGTCCCAGGAAGCAGGTAGCTCAGCGGAGATGAGCTTTGGAAGATCTGGCCAACGAGAGCCAATACACTTGAAGACAGCCAAGGGAGATGGGGCGGATGGTGTACAGGGTGCAAGGAAAATGAGTGTTTTCAATCTTCTCGTGCCTAAGAATGTCCCTTATTCCATCCTGACGCCTGATTGAGAGTGTGTCTACAGAATCTCAGACCGAAGTAAATTTTCTTTACGATGTTAGAGGCACTCTTGCTTCGTTTTCTAGAATCTAGTGTTGCTGCTGGGAAGCCTTTTATTCTGATTCTTGATGTTTTGTCTTCTGAAAAATGTTGGAAATATTCTCCTTATGCAGCTATTCTGAATTTTCCTAATGACGTCTCTTGTTGTGGTTTTCTTTTTTTCTTTTTCTTTTCCCATTAATGTTGCTGGGCAGTAAGCAGACCTTTCATTATGAAAACTTCCAGAAAAATTTCCTCTGTCATTTCTTTGATAATTTCTTCTCACTCAATTTTCCCTTCCCTTTTCTGGAATACACAGCTGTTGGGCCTCATTGATTGAAACTCTGTGCTCCAGTATTTCTTTCACCACTTTCTGCCAACATTATTTTCCAGCCCAGTTGTGTTTTTAGTTTCCAAGAGTTCTTTCTAATTCTCTGAATGTTTTATTTATTTTCTTGGATTTCAGTAGTGGTTTTTGGATGTAGAATATGTCCTATCTTTTCAGAATGTATAGTATTTTTAAGTCTATCTTGACCTTTTGTTTTGCTCCCAGAATTGTCTCTATTTCTTCAAAGTTTCTTTCTGGGTGCCTGTTTCTCGTATCAGAAGATTTTTTCACGTGTTTGGAGACTTTGTGCAATACAGGCAGCAGAAAGGAGGGTGGCAGAGAAAGCAAGCTCCCATTCTCTTTCCAGAAGCCCACACGATACTCTGCATATGCATTTGGCAAGAAATTAAATACTGGCCACACCTGTCAGCAAGACCACAGAATGTATTCTGCTAGTTGGATGTATTACAACCACAAGTGAAATCAGGGTCTTATTGCAACAAAGGATGGGGAGAAGATGTTAGGCCAGTGTCTTCTTTGGGCTGCTAAATTCCTCCAGAGAAGACTTCTCCAGTTTCCCATCACTTGAACTTCCCATCGACAAAGATGTAGGAGATGCTTCTGGCACGCCTTCAGCTTTTTTCCCAAGCATGAGCCTAGAGCCACCCTAGGCAGGAGGGAACGGAAGGGCCAATGCCCAGCCTCCCATCCCTTCCAGATTTCAACAGAGAAAGGTGTTGGGTAGGCTTCTCAGGGGATTCAACCGGCATCGAGCCCCAGTTGCCCGTCGTAGAAACCTTGTCAGCGCCCTCGTGTTGGCTTTTCTCCTCTAACCCCCTCCGCCTGCCACCCCACTCTTGCCCCCTGGGAACGTGTCCCCAGTAAACTAACCACACCAAGATCTGGACTTAGCCTTGGCTTTTGAAGAAATTTAACCCAAGGTAGCTTAGATTCTTGGAGCTCCTGCAGTCACATAAAACATCAGTGCAACAGCCAGAAAATACCACACGAAGAGGACTTTAAAAAAGGAGTAATTTTTGAATTCTTTGTTTCACTTCATATTGCGGTTCACTTCCTAGGACTCTGGGAAATATGGTTAGAGAAATAATATGAACTCAGTTCTCATCTCGACCATGTGTATATAGATGAGGTTTGGCCCAAGACCTAGCATAACTAGCCGGTGTTTTGAATCTCCCGTCTTCATGCCTGTAAAACGCTCGTATGATGTCTCAGAAAATAGGGTAGTCTGAAATTGATTCCAATGTTTGCACTTGTTACACTGATGCAATGAATTACTTCTCTCTCTCTCTCACTTTCCCTAGCACAGTACCTGGGACACGTAGGTCATTAGTGATTGTCGAATAAATGAATGAGTGAATGAATGAAATGACAGTATATCCTAGTTTGTTTTCTCATCTCGTAAAATAAGTTGAGAAAAAAAATGTGCTGCCATATTTGAGGGAATCTGTAAAGGAAATTGAATATGTATAAAATATTTTGTAAATGGAAACAGTATCTAAAAAATTAAAGTCAATGTTATACTTCTGACAAGAAAATAAACGGCTGCAAATATACTGAAATTTGCCATTCGTTTTTATACTTTATATGAACGAGGTGGTAGCATCTTTAGAAATTATAGATCAGAAGTCGGTCATTTAATATATTTATTTCAAACTCAGTAATTTTTGAATCAGAATAAGGTACCGAATTACTAAATTATCTGTGAGATTTAAAAACAGAAAAAGAAAATAGAATGTGTTAGTAATAAATATCTTTTACAATTCACTTACTTAATGTGTAATTAACTGCATTATATTCTAACAACTGCGAATATGGCATTTTAATGATTTTTGATCTCTGTGTTAGCCATTATGGTCCCAGAACCCTACGGTTCTTGACAGAAAAGAACCACTATTGAAGGTATTCATCTCAGCTTAGTTTAATGTAATGAGAGTCACTGAATTTTGTGCCTAGCGCTGTTCTGTTTGTGCAGCAAATCCTCCTTATGGGGAGAGTGTGCCCTCCTGAGTGTCCCTGGAGAAAAAGAAATAAGGAACCACAGGTCCGATCACTGGCTCATTCGCTTGGACTCTAAGCGGACAGAGTGGGGAGGAGACAGAAGAGAATGTGGTAACTTCCCTTTTGGCTCCTTGCTGGGGAAGGTGACAATAATCCTTACGAGGGTTCAACTTTGTCCTTTCGTGCTGACTCAGCTGGTAGATACCCCAGGAAGGCCCGAAGCAAGCACCACGGGCTCCAACCCAGTTTGTTCTACCCAGTTCTGAAGCTACAGGTCTAAAAGCAAGGTACGGGGAGGACAAACTTCTCTTCTCCGGAGGCTCCAGGAAGGATCCTTCCTTGCCTCCTCCCAGCTTCCGGTGGTTGCTGGCCGTTCGCGGCTTGCATGTGTGTCGTTCCCACGTATGTCGTTCCCACGTCTGTCTGTATGTTCGCCTGTCCTTGTCGGCTGTGTGTCTGTGTCACTCCTCTTCTTACAAGGACACCCGTCCTTACGTCCACCCCGCTCCAGCAGAACCTCATTTTACCTAATCGCATATTCAGAGACCCTGGTTCCAAATAAGGTAGATTCATAGGGACCTACGAGTGGACTTCAGCCTCTCTCTTGGGAGGACACAATTCAAGCCACGACATGGATCCACAGTATTTTTTTCCAAGAGTGGAAAATAGCACTACATTTTCAGGAAAGGCAAGAGGTACTGTTTATGCTGTTCCTGGTCTCTACATTTCACCAAAACCCAGTGCTGAATTGTATATAGCAGATAAAGGAGATTTCGGTATGTATAAGCATTTCAGAAGTCAGGTAAGCAAGTATCGGTACAGTGAGTACTGAGGTGACAAAGAAGGCTTCATCTCCTCTCTCGGGAGGGAGGCCACAGGAACGCAATCAGCCGGGGAGACAACGGGATGCTCACAATGTATTTTCCCGGAAGGCAGGTCCAGTGAGGACAGTGGCAGCAAACAGCGTTACTTATTGTGGAGAAGAGTATAAATGGGACACAGGAGCATGGCTATGCAAACTAGACTTTCCTTCCACAGGCAGAAAGTGGGTGCAAACAGGCGTGACTTGGCTTCAGCTTTATCTGCAGTTGAGCCATCGTTGGCTTCTATCGACCCTAGTAACCCTGTCAGCACTAAGATCAAATGCGTAATATCTTGGACCACTGAAGAAAAGGAAGACATCTGTAAAAAAAAAAAATAATAAAAATAAAAATAAAAAAATAAAAAAATGATAAAGTATTGGATTAACTTGTGGATCTCAGATGTTTTCAGTTGTTTCCAATATAACATTTAAATGCAAATGTGCTACTTTAAAAATTTAAACAAATTTATTATTAGTTGTTTCTGTTTTGTTTTGTTTTTTACTTACGATCCTGCTGGAAAACTGCATCAACTCTGGTTTCTATTCCTGGAAAGACACTTGCTATGCTTTTGGGGTAACCTGGCTCCATGGTTTGTCTTTGGTTATCATATCTGATGAAAAGAAGAAGTCCCATGTTTTAAAACCAGTGTAGTATCTGATGACAACCGTTTTCTTTAAATTACATATACTTTATGAAGTGTCTTCACACATATTTTCTCATTCCGTCTTCATAATATCTTATTTCCTGGATCTAAGGATTGTGGACTTCTCTACGTAAGGGGACAAAAGCCTATTTATAAAACACGTGGGTAGCATCAACACTGAAACGGGCTTCTGATGGCAAGCATGCTATTTCCCGAAAGAAGGGTTTGATTTTCTGAGGATTTCCTTGATGAGTGCATAGTCAGTCTCTCTCTCTTCCTCCCGCCCCCTGCTTTCCCCCCAGTAGTGAGGCAATAAGTCCAGTGTGGCCCCCACATTTTGTGGGCTCTCTGAATAGCATTTTCTTGAGTGTGTTAGAATTCATCTTTTGAGAATTAGCTTCTTTCTTTGCATCCCCTCCTGGGACTTTTTTATGGTTTGCTTTGTTTCCTGACATAGAATCTTCAATACCATCGTGAAGACTTTCTCATTTTATAAAAATGACACTTTCCAAAGCCATGGCAACATCGATCATTTTGCAAGAAAGAATGCCTATCAGAGATCCCCTGGGTTGTCAGACGTCTGTAGACGGGAAATAGGCAGATTTCTGTCTCTAACTGCAACAACAGTTTGCCTTACCTCCAGATTTGGTCGTTTACAAAGAAGTAGATTTTTCTCCTGTAGTAAACAGCTGCATCGATCGCTCGGACACTGCTTGGGAAGCCGTAGTCTGAGATGCGCCTGGGATAACCTTGCTCAATGTCATAGCCATTCAGAGCCCAGTACTGGCAGCCTGCCAATGAGTCAGGTTACACATTAGATAAAGTTCTTCTGTTCCTGTAACACGATGTGGTATCACTTCTTAGTCTTGGTGTAAATTCCTCCCAGAAACTAGGCAGCAAGAGTCTTGAAAAGACCAAGGTGGTCAAGTTCCCCGGGCTGTACTAGCCCTTGTGGTTCCCCAGCCCCTGCTAGCAATTCTGAGCCCGACGAGCAGGCCCTCGCGGCTGGGGGACTCTGCCAGGTCACGAGCCTTCGGTGCAGAGATGCTCTTACAGCCGTGGGGGCCCGGAGACTGTTAGACCTAGGACAAGGGGGGAAGAACGCTGTGGGGGTTCTCCTACTGTAGGTGGGAAAGCAGGGCTGAGGCGGGAAGAGCTGCTCCAGCTCACGGAGCACTTAGTGGCAGTGTCCCGACCCAACCCAGGTCTCTTGACTGAGTCTGGCCCGAGTGACATGCTCTCATCGGCTCATGTCCTCTCACCCTGGAAGGGACCACAGAGAAATCCTCCCCTCGCTTCGGGGACAACGAAAACAGGGCGAAAACTGTAGGCAGTTACCTTTAAAAAGGAAAACGAGGTCCTTGTCCCCATCTTCATAGGCCGCCTGTATGCCGTCGGGCAGGGACGGCCAGAAGAGAGAGATGAAGTTGAGTTCGACTGTTCTCAGCTGAGGGTGTCTCCTCCAGAAGTACCTAGAGGAGCATGGGCCTGTGAGTGGGCAGGCCCCCGGGGCCCTCGTGAGCGCCCGTCCCACCGACACCGCAGGGAGGGTGGGACCCCCGCCCAGACCCCAGCCCGGACGCAGTTTCTAGCACCGGAGCCAACGTGCGGCGATGCTGTTCACCTGCGGGGCACTTCCCAGGTCTCAGGGGAGGTCCTAGGAGTGACCTTCTAGGATCACATGTGCCCTGTCCCCTCGGCATGCCCTGGCAAGGCTCACTGCTGTTCCTACAAAATGCTGAGACCCTTTCGAGCTTTCCAGCAAAAGCAATACGAGTAAATCAGCCCCTGATCCCACAGTCACAAAGCAGCCAGTGAGAGCCTGAAACACCTGACCCGTGCGATGACTTGCCCCCGCTTATCCTGGGCTCAGTCCCATTTCCTGGACTGCACGTGGGTGGGAGTGGGGGAGGTTTCGCTGTCTGGAAAACCCACGCGCGGCATTCCCAAGCAGCGGGGCCCGGGGCCCCATGCCATCACCCACATCTGAATGTTTACGCATGTTTGCGGTTTTTTGCTTTTTTAAAAAAATTTCCTGGATGTTTCGAGTTACCCAGAAAACACAGCCCATTGCAACAAGGTGCATAAGCCCAGGATTCGAAGGCAAAGCTGAGTGATGTATAACCCGGGACCGGATTAGAATCCAGCTCTAAGTTTTGCTGGTAAATTAAGTCAAAGGAAGAAACAATTCAATCTTATACTTGTCTTTAAAGAACAGTATTTCTCCACGGAGGGTGGCGATGGCATCGAACGTCAGTCTGGGGTCGCAGGCTGTGGGCGTGGTTGGCCCGGTTGGCTGGACAGGGTTGTTCGAAGGACCTTAAAAAAAAAAAAAGGCTTTTATAAGCTTCAGTCTAGGGTAACTGCTGAGTACCTCAGACACTCCTCAGGAAGGCGGAGGGTTTTCCCAAGAAAAGAAACCCTACCGGACTCTGCCACAAGGCATTAAAGAGACTGTACATTGGGTCCTCTTAAAGTTATTATTATTTTAAATTAGAATGGTGATTTTCAAGGGTCGTTCCAGTGTAAACTGTGAAGTAAAGCAATTTGAATTCTGTGCCTCCCCCCTTCCCCACCCTCTACCTTAAAGTCCTAATCCCGTCCCTGTTCTCGAAGGACATCGAGACAAGCCGGAGCCTCCCCATCTACATCCTCACCGTAGATGGCCTGAATGCCGTTGATGTCGTCCTGAGGGAGGGTGTAGGTGCTGGGGTCGTGGTAAGCGTAGGTGGGATACATCAGGGCACCGGGGTCCGTGGAGTGAGCGAGCCCCAGGGAGTGGCCAAATTCATGGGCGGCAACGAGGAACAGATTGTAATCTGAAATGCAAGCAGGGGTGCTGTGTGGCTCCAAGTGGCTCCAAGGGCGGAGACACTGGCTCTCGAGGAATGCAATCTCCAAGCCAACAGAGCCTGGAGAAACCCGCTTCTCTCTCGCATTTCGCCTTCAGGCACCTGAAGAGGTGGAGGCTGGAAGCAGTCAGGGTAGGAGTTGGAGGTGCCGGTGAGGGAAGCTTCTCATCGGATCTCAGAAGCAAGAAATACTGCCTTTATTCTGACTCCGGGGATCCCACGGGTGTGGACCTGAGGCTCAGGGAAGGGCCGGGGGCTCCGTGTCCCGAGGGGCTCTGCCGCCCACTCCAGCCTCCCAGGCCCGCAGCCCCTTCAGTGGAGTCTCAGTGCATGGGCGGTTCAAGGAGAGCCCTGCTGGGTTGCGACCAGCCCCAGACGCGGACGGACCTGCCTTGCCTCCCTGATCACGCATCGGCCCACGCCGGCTCCTCCCTGACCCCCAGCTCCCCCAGCAGCTTCGAGGGCTCCCCACCTCCCCCTTGTCCGAAAGACACAAACCCTGCTCCTTCCCCATCTTTGACGTCCAGGAGCACAGTGCCTTCCCCGGCTGGGAACCCCACCGCCAAGGCTCACACTCCCGTCAGACAGAGCCCGAGCGCCTCGGCCAAGAGCAAGAACCCCTCATGGCCCAGCGGACACCTGCGGGCGTGCCATGCGAGGGGGACCCTTCACTCCGGCCGTCCCACAGGCACAGCACGCGCCGTCTTCCGCGCTCACCTCTTAAGAAAGAGCACTTTCTATGTGCGGGGAAGTGCGATACGATTCAGTCCTCACGACGTTTGTGTCAAGTATTTAGAAATATTTTGCAGTAAAGGAACTGAAGCCCACAGATTTTGGCTACGCCGTTGGAGGTCTTGCAACCACTAAGCAGTCAAGCTGGACCCAAATCCAGGTTCATGGCAAGACCTGTGCTCTGACGACAGTGTTCACCTTCCTACCGATAGCTAGCCCAGGGAAATTCTACCCGTGCTCCAAGACGTTCTTTCTCGACCATCACACCCTTACACGTCTGCATTCCTGGATGCGGCTCAGAGACCTCTCCGAGTGCCGGGAGCACGGCGTGAAGGGCTCTGGGGACCAGTCATGATGCACGATCTGGAAGGGGAGACATAGGTCAGCAACGCGAGTGGCACAGAATGAGGGCAGCAGAGAAAGAGAAACAGAGGCGGTTGGGATTCCGAGGAGAAAGCCCTCACTTCCAGCGGAAAGACGAGACAGGGGCGACATGGGGCAGGGCAGAGCGAGATTTTGGAAGGGGCCTGGGGGTGCCCTGCGAGCACACGGAGGGAGGTTGGGAGGCGTGCGGCGTGATGTAGGAATAGTGAATGTGCGGCGTGGCTGCCGCAGGTGAAACAGGAAGACAGGAGGAAGGACGAGGTTGCCGACTCCCACGAGCCTCCGATGCCAAGGACAGGTATCTGACATCACGTGGTCCGGAACTAGAGAACTGGAAGTTTACTCAGGAGGGTCACGCGATCCACCGCGGGCCAGCCCGGTGTGAACTCAGCTGCGGGGCTGGGAAAGCTTAGAGCGGAGACTGGAGGTAAACAGCGCCGGTGGGAGTCTGGATCAGTTAGTTCAGGGGAGAGGTGACCACGACGCACACAGTGGGGAGGACAAGAGGAATTCAGAGAAGTGGAGGATATTCTTTACCTTTGGCTACACCCAGCTCCTAGCACAGGGACTTGGGTAGAATAACTCGCAACATACACGTGGAGAAAATGGTGGGAGGAGCAGGTTCCAAGCAAAGATAAAAGGTTCCTTTCCTGTTTTCTAACGTATTCTGGGGCGTGCCGTGGCCCCGTGAAGCACCGCGTGGCCTGGACACACCTATCCTTACCCGCACTGCCTCCCTTCAGGTGCTCCGACTCTTCTCACTATCGGTCTTCTCCCGAAAGGGGTGGTTTGTCCCCATAGGAAGAGCCTCTGGAAAGAGCTCTGGGAAATAAATAACTCGACGAAAAATAGGGTGGCCGCTTTCTAAGTGGGATAGTTTTCTCAAGGAACCCGATTATTTCTGGATTTCCAAAAATAAGGACCTTCTCCAAACATCATTAAATTTCAGAATATTACAAAGAAACACAAGCCCTACAGCAGTGGTCCCCAAACTCCTGTGAGGGTTTAGATAGTATTTTAGGCTTTGTGAGCCGTGTGCTTCCCAGAGCAAGTACTCAGCTCCGCTGTTGAACCGTGAGGACAGCCAGAGACGATACAGAAACAGGTAAGAGTGTCCTTGTCTCAGGAAAACCGTGTTTATGCGAACAGGACCGGGCAGGATTTAGCCACGGTCTGTAGCTTTCCGATGGCTGTCCTAGGAAACCAAGGTCAGTAATTAGCCTTAGGGCTTTTCTTAGAACCTAACTTTACTTAGCATTGTGAGGTCGCAAAAATTTAAAACGATCAGCCCGCGTGAGTGTGAAAGGTTATGGTAACTCGGGCGTGTGTGTGTGTGCATGTGTGTGTGTGTGTGTGCGCGCGCGCTGGAGGGGCTTCTGATGGGAGGAAAGCTTACTCGGGAGCTGCATATCGACACGACCTTGGTTCACTTACTGCTGGAATTTTTGGTCCATGTTTCTTCTGCATCGAAGTGCGCGTCTCCTCCAATGCCTTGGCCCGGCTGAAAGGCATGAGCGAGGATCCCGTTGGGTCCATCGAATGGAGAATTGTCACCATGATCTGAAACAAGACAGTTGGTCGGGGCCCGCCGAGGCCCAGGTGAGCCAGCGAAGGCCAGTCTGAGCGCGCCGGCTGCGAGCCTACCTCCTCGGACAAAAGCGATCTTGATGTCTGCTTCTCCCTGTGAGGTCTCGGTGAAGGTCAGGGGTGATGCCTTGCTCCACTCTTGAAAGGCTTTCTTAATCTCTGTTTCCACGTCGGCCTCCAGCAACTGCGTGGTGTACTTCATGATCCTTGAAAATGAGATGAGGGGAGGACTCATGGTCTAGAGGGCCGGCCATCAGCAGAGCACGGTTCTCCCTGTGGGGGTGAGCGGCGTGCGTGACGAACCAGCTGCGGGGAGGGTCTGGGGCGGGAGGGGGCCAGGACTCGGGGCTGCAGATAGACCTGCCTCGGGACAGGTCATTCCTCATCTTTTAACTCAGTTTCTTTATTCCTAAGAGCGTCATACATAGTAGCCCTCTCACAGGGGGTCGTGCAGAGGAAGGACGTGTTCAGTACTCAGCCCAGTACTCGGCAAACCACAGTACTGAACAAATCCTGGGTATCGTTCCCGTGATCAGGACATGTGGAACTGGGGCTAGTCTGCCCAGCAACGAGCGAGCCTTTTTGGGGTCCTCACTGGGGTTCACAGAGAGGCAGCCTAATGTGGCCCCGTCCTCTTGAGACTGCTGGAGGAGGAGGACTAAGGCGTCGGGCTGTGGGCTGAGGAGAGCCTGCGGGGTCTTTGCTCCTTCACAGCAGACTCGGGCCTCCCGGGGCAGGGACACCTGCCTCCCGTGGATCCCACGTCCGGGGACGCGCCCCACCCGGCACAAAGGCTGGACAAACACCCCTGTCGGGCTCTGGACTCGAACGATCACCTGTAGGTCAGGTTGGTCTGCTTCCACTTGGGGTTCCCGGGGGTTAGCATGAAGTCTCCGCTGTCGGGCACCCCGCAGCGAGGCTTCCGCATCACCGCCAGCGTCTCGCGATCCGGCCTCCCCGTCTCTCTCAGCCCGAAGAAGCGCTGCATCTCCCTGAGCTTCTCAACGACCACGCTGGGGCTGCTCTGCCTCTCGGACCGCAGGCCTTCCCTCGGTAACTGGTAGAACTTTTCCAGGTAATCCTGGACACAGACGGACACGGAAGGGGACCGGCTGGGTCACCGCGCCGGCTCCCTGGGCATCGCACACGATGTCCGCTAACGGGCCAGGAGCCTGAGAGAGGAGCGATGGCATGGATCCGGGGCGACCCCCACAGAACAGGGACAGCGGGGCAGGATAGCCCCTCCGTCCAGCGTTGCCGTTCGTGTCGACGCACAAGAACAGGCATTTCACAGGGACGAGGTCTGAGTCCCCGTGCGAAAGGCTAGTTTAGAGTCAGGAGCCGGGCTCCTCTTTAAGGAGAATAAATGTGGATTTCCTGAGGTGTTAACTGCATCGACGTAGATTCTCTTTTAATTGTCTCTCTGCTACTATCGAGAAGGCGTCATCATCCTCGCTAAGACAGGGACGTGCACAGATGCCCAGACACTGCCAAGATGACAACTCGGGTCCCCACCATCCCCGATGCTTCTCAAATGACAATTGAGTTTTGTAAGAACAGCACCCTCGTGGGCATCAGCGTTTTCCCCGCCAGGGCACCTCTGGAAGGGGCCACGCTGCTCGGGCAGCACAGGCGGGGGGGCGGGGGGGCTATGATAGTGGTCTCTCCCGCCCCAAGCAGCCTGGGAACACCTGTCACCGGGCAGGTGACACAGGACAGGACACTTCTGTGCTCTTCCCGCCTGTGGGATTCAGAGGCTTGGGTTCCCATCTTAGCTCTGCTGCAGATTAACTGAGTTTTTGGACATGTCGTTTAAAGGACTTAAGATTGACTTTGGTCTGGGGCGCCTGGGTGGCTCAGTGGGTTAAAGCCTCTGCCTTCGGCTCAGGTCATGATCTCAGGATCCTGGGATCGAGCCCCGCACCGGGCTCTCTGCTCAGCAGGGAATCTGCTTCCCCCTCTCTCTCTGCCTGCTTCTCTGCTTACCTATGATCTCTCTCCTCTCTGTCAAATAAATAAATAAAATCTTAAAAAGAAAAAAAAAGATTGGTCTCTTGAGTGGGAATAAAACTACCCCTCACAGGGTTGCAGGGAGGAAGAATGAGATGCCCAGCAGGGCATCCTGCACACGGTCAGCACTCACTGAGCTCTCGCTATTGGCCCCGGGGGTTATTACTATGCCCACTGTAAGAGATACTTAAGAAGAAAGGGAAAGGACAAAACGAAAAGAACAATGCTTTCCTAAAACTGCAGCTAAGGAAATGGTGGTGGCAAATCCGTGACAGAGTTCCCTGGTGTTTCTTTAAAATTTGGCCTGACTTTTGTGCAACGATGGAAAATACCTGTTGGTTTTGCTTTATAAACATCTATAAACATGTGTACTTATAAGCAGAATCCGGTGTAGGAAATCTCATTGCACTAGGAATTGACTTCCGGGTCCTTCTAATTTCCCGTCCTCGCACTCTCTGGTCCCCCTGAAGTTTCTGGATGCAGAGACAAGTCGGTAGAGAAAGCACCAACCATGGAGGGACTGGGTGGCATATAATCAGTGGGGAAAATCTTAGGTGAGTGAGAAAGAAAACCACTTAGTTTTATAGTTAAAACCATTCCTTCTCGAATAACACGGAGGACACTAGGAAAAGGAAGGGGAAAATGAAGGGGAGGAATCAGAGTGGGAGACAAACCACGAGAGACTGTGGACTCCGGGAAACAGACTGAGGGTTTTAGAGGGGAGGACGGTGGGGGGACGGGTGATCCCGGTGATGGGTATTAAGGAGGGCACGGACTGCATGGAGCACTGGGTGTTATACGCAAACAATGAATCATGGAACACTGCAACAAAACTAATGATGTACTGTATGGGGACTAACATGACATAATTAAAAAAAATAAAAGAAAAAATAAAACCATTCTTTCTCAATGGGATCCCCAGCTAGGAACTCTCCAGATCCCTGAAATGAGATGTTTGAGCTCAAACAGAGCATCCACATAATTTCTTTCAGGCTGTTTAATTAAAAAGTAGAAACAAGCCAAACAGTCTCCTAAGAGCCAGCGCGTCAGGCACCGACCCGCTGGAGAGTGCGTTACCTGAACGACTTGCGCGTTCTTCTCTTCTGCGAATCCCGCGGGGACTGGAAAGGCCTGGGAGAGCCGCACAGAGAGGAGGAGCAGGAGAGGGACCGTCTTCGGATGGAACATGGTCTTTTCTGCAAATGCTGCCCGCCTGGCCTTCCTCCGGGAAGGGTCCCCGCCGCTGTAGGTGTCTCCAGCTCCCCAGATTGTGGGTCAGTCACTGCTCTCTCTTCTGGTCCCTTATAAAAGCCGTGTCTTCCACAATTGCCCCATCGGGAATGTGAAGCAACACAGGTTAATTACGCTCGGATGCTGATGCAACCTTCTAATGTGATTTAGCCTTCCAGAACAGGGTGGGGTGGGGGTGTCTTTCAACAGAAAAAAAAATGCAAATTGCTATTCTTTGCCCTTGGGGTTTTTGGTTTGAGATTCACTTTTGCAAAGCTGTGTGGTCTAGGAGGAGGCATGAGGGGGTACTCCGGAAGAGCGCGGTCAGCCGTTGTCCATGGGCTTCCGTTTTCCAGGTAGGGAAGGTGCCGAGGCTGTGTTGGTCCGTGGAGGGGCGTGGCTGGGTCAGCGGTAGTTAGCCCAGGACCCAGGACCCCCTTTGAGCAGCTCCGCACGCAGCCACCCTTGCCGGGAGGAGAGCACATCTGGGTGTGCGGTCAGCAAGCGGGGCTGGTGTCGGGGTCCTGGGGCAGCTGCTGGGGGATGGGGTTCTGGCCTCTGTGCATCAGAGAAGTCGGCACGCTGCATGGTCCACGGGAAGGATGAGGACAGCGATGAGGACGGTGGTGATAATAAACAACCCGTCCCATATTTATTATGTCCCTGACAGAGCATGCTGTGCGTCTATTAGAGCCTCAGGCGGCCTTGGGCGGCTAGGATTCAGCTCCAAGGGCAGTGTTCGGGGAGACTGAGCCGTCAGGCTCTCCCACCTGGGCGCCTGGCTGGTCCAGGCGGGGGACGAAAGGGAGCCCGGTCCGGCTCACGGAGGAGGAATGAGAAAGGCCTCCAGAGAGCGTTTTCAGACCAGGTGGCTGCCCTGGTCAGGGGCCCAGGGACAGGTTTAAAATCCCGTCGCCTGGTCCACTTTATCTGACTCTACCTGCACGAGATGATGTCACTGTATGATCTTTGCGTGTGCTCACTTACATATATTTATATATCCTGCAAGGGCAGGAGTTTCGGGTATAAATGCATGCCCGCACAAGTGTGACACAGGACATGTGTCAGCATGTAGATGATGCCTTTGAGATGCTACGGTAAGTAGTTCAGGTCCCTCCTGGTGTGTCTCACACGCTTTCTAAAAATCCCAAACAGGCCAGGTGCTGTCATGGGTACTAGATTACTGGACAAAAGTTAATAGCAGTTCAGGGCGCCTGGGGGGCTCAGTTGTTAAGCATCTCCCTTCGGCTCAGGTCATGATCCCAGGGTCCTGGAATTGAGTCCCGCATCGGGCTCCCTGCTCAGCGGGGAGCCTGCTTCTCCCTCTCCCATTCCCCCTGCTTGTGTTCCCTCTCTCCCTGTAAAATAAATAAAGTCTTAAAAAAAATGATAGCAGTTCAGATGAAATGCTATAGGAGTCTGGAGGAAAAAACTATGGTGGGGGGAGGTGCAATCAAGGAAGGCTTCCTGGAGGAGGTCGACTTTGAGCTGGACCTTAAAGGGGAAATGGAATGTGGACATGCAGAGATGGGGCAATCCATTCCCTGTATGCATGTGGACGCTCCCCACCCCCCAGGTCGTTCAAGCTGCCCCAAGGTCATGATCATGGCAGATCCCTGGGCTCACAACTCAATCGCGCGGCGACTTCCTCCACACTAGATCTTTAGTGAAAACGCCTTGTCTTACTGAATAAGAATGTCTTAACCTTAGTCTACCCTTAGTTATTTTGATACATTGTTTATAAGGTTCATAAACATAATGATTTAGACAAGAACCCAGAGTTGGTGGTGTTTTTGTAAATGTTGTGTTAGACAGCATTGCCCCCCCCCGCCCCCCGCCCAAAAATAGAAGTACCAGACGTCCCAGTAACCCAGGTCTGGGTATTCAGCCCCGGAGAAAAACAACAACAACAAAATGAACAAACAACAAGAGGGACAGACTCAACTATGGGGGACGCAGGGCTGCCGGAGAGAAGAAATGGGGGAGGGGGTGAGAGGCGTGAACTTGTGGTTATAAACCAGTTAAGTCTGGGAGAGGACAAGGACAGCCTGGGGAGAGACAGGAAGCATGCAGTACCTGTGTGTGGGGACAGGTGGCGCCAGGTCCCCCGCGGTCAGGGTAGGGCTCTGTAGGGACGAGCGGTGCGGCAGACACTAGCAGGAGGTGGAGAAGGCCACGGAGGTTGTCAGAGCCTCCCGTTCCTGTTTTCTGAATCCTTTCTTCATGCCGGGCCCCCGCATGTCCACACGGTGTCTGCTCCTCCCGCTTTCCGATACCTGGAGCCCAGGGTTCCCACAGGTCCTCTCTCCTCCGAAAACCTGCTCTGGGGAAAGGATCAGCCATCAGTCATTTACACCTTAGTATGAACTTAGGGGCTATTTGCCTTTTGAGTCAACTTAGAGAGAGAAAAAAAGCCAATGATTTATTAAAAATGAAGGCTTTATTTTATATATATATAAAAACAGGAGTTTCCGACAGAGTAAGGAGATGGGAGAAATTAAGTTTTGGACAGACATGATCCAAGGCAGGATCTTTCTAGTTCCGGAGTGCCACCCTTCTGACAGCAACCTCGTCCGATTACCTGATGTGCTCTCCCACAGCGGAGAGACCACCTTGGATTTTCATAGCTTGGCTTTGCTTTTAAGGTCCAGAGAGAGGAAACGGATTGCAAGATTTAGCCTTTTTCCTCTTTAATTAAAATAAAGGGTGGGGGTGTCCCCAGCCGTGTCACATGGGCACAGGCAGCTCGCAAAGCCGTCTGGCCCTGTGGACGTGTGCCTGCGTCTCGAAGGGGGAGTCGGAGTTCACAACCGGGCCTGCGACCCAGCTGGGGAAATGGGTGCGCCGAGCCCGGGAGCTTGGCTAGTCTGAGCCCTGTAAGCGAAGGGAAAACGTTGTGCATCGTGCATGCTTGAACGCAGCCTGCCAGGACGGGGCGCACCCTGTGATCGAGTCAATGGGATCATTGTTGGGGTCAGCTGTGTGGAAGGGTCAAGAACACTGCACTTGAAAGTACACTACCGGGGCTCAAATCTTTGTTCTGCCACTTCCTACTTATGCAACTTTTAGCAACTCGCCTCAGCCCTTCCGAGTCTCCTGTGCCCGCCCTCCCCCCGACCCCGCACGTTGGTGCCTCCCTCGCCACATCGGAGGTTAGGGCGCTGGTGCAGGGGCGAGCCCAGTGAGCCCTCCAGCGTGGCGTCCTCGGGGGGATGAATGTGGGGAGGCCGTGTGTCCATTCTGCGAATCAAGTTAGCACGGCTGATCGTCTTTTCCAGAAAGACAAGTGTTCACGGTTAAGCTGCTGAGTGATGAAATCACCTTCATGCGGTTTTCGGCGTCCAGAGCTCAGTGCAGCCAGGGATCACGTGGGCGACTTGGATGTCCCTGGGGCAGAGCACAAGCAGCTCGGTTAAGCCTTACAGCAATCCTCGTGCGGGAACCACGGCCAGTTGGCAGGCGGGGGGCCATGTGTGCACCTAGGACTCGGTCCTCGGTGTGTGCTAGGTTAGCTCCCTGCGGCTTCAGAGGGACCCGAGGAAGGAGGGTTATTGTCCCCTTCGTAAGGTAATGGAAATAAGGTTCAGAGAGCTGATCGAACGTGCCCTCCTATCGACCCTTCCAGTAGCCCCTTCGCTCGCTCAGTGAGGAAACACTCACAGTAACTCTGGCTCTGCGTCTCCGCTCTTCCCCGACTCCGTATGGAGCACAGAGAAGTGGCCTCCCCTCCAGCTCCTGAGTCAGACTCTGGGGCGGCGCCCAGGCCCGGACCATCTCAGCGTCAGCGAGCACCTCTGCTGCAACGAGGAGCAGGAACCCCAACACGGGTTTAGAAGGACAGTCGCTTCCTACCAGGGAGACCAGCAAAGCCTTCGTGGAAGGGCTGGCCCTCCAGGGGGTTCCGGACACTGGACTGAATGTGGGCATTGAGATTGGGGTGAGTGAGGGCGGGGACGGCAGAAATAAAGAGCGCAGGCAGCGAGAGGAGAAACTCTGGGCTGTCTGCGGGGATTAACCCGGTTCTGGGGGCGCCAGGCTGGAGGGGCGGCCAGAGCAGCTGGCAGAAGGACGGCAGGGAGAGCAGCGGGCCGAGGACACACAGTCCTTGTCGGTTTCTGAGCCGAGTTCACACCCAGTTCACAGACCGGGGCAGGGGAGGGGTGGTCAGGAGGGCATTTCAAGGGCAGGACAGAGTTTGGGGGAAAGCTGGTGAAGATCTGGCCCAAGGGTGGCCTAGGTCCTCCCCCAGGAGGAGGAGACATAGCCATCCTTGAGGGGGATGGGTGGGGAAGACAGGAGGCTGAGGAGGACAGGAGGCAGCCATCTGATCACTCGCGTGCCCTGGGGGGTCCTCGCGGCTCCTGTCAACCTTGCGGACACAGTGGGGGCTGCTGTCTTGCGGTGGCAGGTGGGAGCGGGTTCAACAGGCAGATGAAGCCCGATGAGCAGGTGTGGTGACCCCTGTGCCGGCGGGGGGCCTGCCCTGAGTGGCGACCAGCCTCCCCCGCCCTGGTTCATCTGCTTCCCAGTTCCCGTGTCTTCCTCTCCCAGCCGAGGGTGCTGAAGATGGCCGGCCCGTGACCATCCACCAGCCAGCCCAACCGAGACGCCCAAGAACAGACCGGGAGTGACGGCCGTCTCCGCGCCAAGCCGCTTGGGGCTTCTGGACACAGGAGGCTGCCCAGTGACTTTGCCAAAGTTCTCTCTCCTCCCCAGTCCATCCCTCCCGCCTGTGGCCGAGAGTTCTCATTGTTCATGTTTCTCGAGCCGCGTGTTTTCTACCCCTGCCCCCCCGCTCAACGGTCAGGCCCATGCCCAGCAACGCCGGGAGGACCATACGTCTTAGCCGGCCGGTGTGCTGTGCCGTCCGCCCTCCCAGAGCCCTGGTGAGCGCCCTTGCTGGGTCCACGTACCTGCTCCTCACCGCGCCGGTCCCACCTCCTCCGGGGAGTCCTCCCAGTGATTCCTGTCGCACGCCTGCAGGGTCCCCGCTACGCCCTGTTCTCTCTCGCCTCGCCAACTGACTTTTCTTTTTAGCTTGAAATACCAGAAAAACAGTTTGTATACCGTACGGCCGGCCAGTCCAGGGCCCGAGCCTCCTACGGCTGCTGGGACGACACCGTGTAGCGCACGGTTCCGCAGGCGGCCGTCTGGCACGGGTCTCCCGGGCGGACGTCACGGTGCCAGCCGGCTCTGCGCCCTGCTCCGGGCTCCGGGGCACAATCCACCTCTTCGCTGTCTCCTGCTTCCAGAGGGGCCGACGTGCCCGGGCCCCGGCCCCTCCTCTAGCTGCGAAGCCGGCGGGGGTGGTCTCCCCACGCGTCTCCCCGCCTCATGCCCGCCCTGATGGCCACCAGCAAGCGATCTCCACGTTTTAGGACGCGTGTGATTGGATTGGCGCACCTGCCTCATCCCTTCCCCCCGGGGCCTTGGGGTCTTTCACCTTCATCGCACCTGTCAAGGCTCCTTCGCCACAGAAAGTTAACTATTCACAGATGGCGGGGATGAGGACGTGGGCCTCTCAGGGTCCTCATTCTGCCTACGTCGGGCAGTCATTCTCAATGGGAAGGGAGGGGTGGCCCTGCGGATCTGTGGTTGGCCTGTCCCAGAGTCCCGGGGCGGCCTGCGCGTACTCTGGTCCTTGTTCTGACTTTCGGCATTGAGAATGTACCGCTTGAGTATTTGCTCGGCACCCGTTCGAGGCCGGGCGTGGTCCTGAGCGCCTTCGTGAGGTCTCTTTCCTGTACGTCTCCTGAGTCTGCAGCAGAAACAGGACCGAGAGGCTAAGGGAACGACCCAAGGGCACACAGGAACGGCTGTGCGATGTACGTGCATTTGGGACCCAGGCTTGGTTTCGTCACTCAGCTCCGAAGCTGCTTTCGTTAAAGCTCAGCAAGGTCCCCCCAGGAGCTGCTTCCTCAAAGGTTACACGGAGGTCGCCGTGGGAATGTTCTGAGTCTTCCTTGTGTGATTGCCTAGGACACGGGGACGGAGAAGCCGGAGCTGGGTAGCCTGTGGGCCCTCACGGGCGGGCACTCTCTCTTCTGCATGTGGGGCCGACGTCTGGAGACCCGGGCTTGACCTTGCACCTTCGCAGGACGGCGTGGGCTCTAACGAGACAGCGGATGAAACGTGGTTCGTAAACCGATGTGCTCTCCCAAGGACTTACTTTGAACATCATTTATTTTAGGAGTCTAGCAATACAGGCCTACACACTTTTCTGTGAAAAGGAGAGCAATTTCAAACACCCGGATGTGTGTTTGATGGATGACAAGGGAAGGGACGGCCCCCGCAGAGGCGACCACTGTCAACATTTCGAGGTCTCCATGCAGGTGTTCTTGGAGGTGAAAGTTCGTTCCTAGATATAGGACAGGTGTCGGGGACAAGTGTTCCCAGTGTCAGCCCAGAGGCCCCGAGGCGGGCCTGGCGGGCGGGAGGTGCCATCCAGGCGAGACCCACGTCCTGGGAGACTGGGACCTGCCGGGTGATGTGCAGGGCCTGGGCTGGGCTGGGCTGGGCGAGGCCAGGGGGAGGCATCCGGGGTCCACGCGGGCAGCTGTGTGGCCGGCCAGCTGCCTGAACAGAAACCACGCTGGCCCCTGGCTGGTAGAGGGAGGCTGGGCCAGGGAGGGAGCGAGGCGGCTTCGTGGGATCCCCAGGCATCACAGACCCAGCCAGCACTCCATGCCGTAGGCGAGAACACAGACGGAGAAAGTTCCCCAAGGGGCCAGAGTCCCTCCCACCAGGGTCGTCCTCCATCCACTGAAGAGCATCTTTGACAGAGAGAGAGATCGCAAGTAGGCAGAGAGGCAGGCAGAGAGAGAGGGGGAAGCAGGCTCCCAAGCAGAGAGCCCGATGCGGGGCTCGATCCCAGGACCCTGAGGTCACGACCTGAGCCGAAGGCAGAGGCTTTAACCTACTGAGCCACCCAGGTGCCCCTGAAGAGCATCTTCTTAATGTTCTGTCGCGGGCCGCGGTTTTAGAAGGTCACGGATAGGCCACATGTGCCCGAATGGGCTTCACGCGCGCATGTCCTACCGCGGCTGGGACCCGTCTGGAGGCCACAGGACTACGCACTAGCCCACGGAACTTTGTCCCTGCAGCGCAGCTTCTCAGGGAGCTCAGAGGATGAAGGAGGGCAGGTGGGCCTCCTATGAGGGGTGGGGGGATGCTCCCCAAAGTCCAGCACGTCGCAGTTTGCTGCAGAAATGGTAGAAGGAAAAAGCTTCGTCCGACTTGCTAACTACCTGCGGTCAGCAGGAAGGAGGCCCTGCGGCCCCTGCAAGAAGGGAGGTGTTTGCGCGGAGAATAGAAGGACAGCGCTGGGGAGCCCCCAGTGTCTGTGGCCTTCCCACCTGTCTTCCCGCTTCTCTCCAGTGTTGGATGCAGCCCTGAGCGCATCCAGACAACGGCCTCCGAGACCTTTGTGCTCGGGCCCCTCTGTTCCCTCCGTTCCTGTGCTTGCCGCCCCCCACGCAGCAGGAGCCACACTGCCCCCTGCTTTGCCTTGCCCCCGCGGTGCATGCCCGCTCTGGGGGCCTGCGCCCTGGCTGGCTACCCCTGCTGCAGCTCTCTTCCCCGGCCGTCCGGGTGCCTGCTCCCACTCGTCCCCCAGGCGTCCCCGCGGGGGACCCCTTGTCAGCGAGCACTAACCCCGGGGGCTGGGGACACTGGAGATATGCTCGCTCTCCTCACCCTGGGTGCATCCCCTGGAATGTTGCCATCTCCCTGCATGCTCTGTTTCTGGCTTGTACTTACTCGTGTCTGTCTCCCCCGAGCACAAGTTCCCACGAACACAGCTCTCGCTATGTTGCTGATGAATCCGAAACGCCTAAAACAGAGCATCACACACGTGGTGGTCAAAAAGGACTTTTTCTCGTAATACAATAGACAGACGACGCAATGACACTTGCTCCATGGAAAATCCGGGCGATAAAAACATGTGTACAATGTATTTTCATATTTAGAGAGAAAAACATAAGCATTCAAATATCAGAGGTGTATGACCCCAAATAGTAACGAGGCTTATTGGTGGGTGGTGAGATGACACATGACTTCTGGTGTGTTTCTGGAATGTTTAGGGTTTTTAGGGCAAGTGAATGTTTCAGCCCCGGAGAGCCACACGTCCCTTCCACTCACAGTTCCCTGCCCAGAACTAGTGGTCCGACCCCAGACCGCTGCCCCGGGCTAGAGCGTCATCTGTCCCCGTGTCCAGCAGGTGAAGACCTGGGAACAGGTGGGGAAGAGTAGCAATCACGACCACCTGGTGAGAGCTAGACACCGTCTTTTTCTGTTAGTTTCTATTTCATTTATATGTTTTTAAGATATTGAATACAGTGTACACGTCTTAAGGGCACACAATTCAGTGAATTTCACAGATGTACACATTCATGTAACCCACACCCCACGAAGAACTAGAATGTTTCCATCAGCCGAGAAAGTTCTCTGTGCCCCTACTCACCCCATCCCAGTCCTTCCTCAGAGCCAACCACTGTCCTGATTTCTTTCCCTATAGATTACTTAACCTAATCATGAAGTTCATATACATGGAAACAGGAGAATGGACTCTCTTGTGTGGAAGAATGGTTTTTAGATTAATCTCTGCCGTTGTGTGTACTAGATCACTCGCTTTCATTTTTCTGTAATACTATATAGTATGAATGTATCATTTCCAGATTTGGGCTCATGCATCAAGCTATGAACCTTCTTAAACAAGCTTTTTGTATGTTTATGTTTTCACTTATTCCAGGAGAATAGGCAGAGGAGGTCATAGGGCAGGTAAATATTTAACTCTGTGGTTAACTTCCATATCATATGAGAAGTGCAAATATTCTAGCTCCTCATTTGGGGTTGTCAGTCATTAAGGGGAATACGTTAAGTGATTTAGTAATAATATGTTATAAGAATTTTACTTTCTTGATAACTAATGATGTTAAGTACTTTTTTCATGTGTTTATTGGCCATTTTTATCTTTCTTTATGACTAGTTTATTTGATTACGACTTCTGCACATTTCTAATTGGATTATTTGTCATGTTATTATTAATTGGCAGTGACTTTTTATATATGGTGGGTCAAAGTCCTTTGTGAGCTATGTGTATCACAAATGTTCCCATGGAACTGTCAGGTCCCCTGGCCTCTGCAGGTGGGTTAAGGCCTGGGTCCTGGCTTGTCTGTGAGCCAGACCAAGAAAGACTTGAAGCCGCTTGGGGCCAGGTGTTTGGTGAGGAAGTCTGCACAAACTGCTCTCATTTCTTATCCTCATCAGTGGGTCCTCCCCCACAGGAACCACTCTGAAATTCTGTCTCAGGCTCTAAGCATTTCTGGGGACTGCTGCTATGTGTGAGTTTCTGTGGGTAAGGGTACCTTAATGGGGAGGACGCAAGGCTGGGGAGGACGCAAGGCTGGAGTCCTCTAGGTGCTGGTCAAGCTGGTGACACAACTTGTTATTGGCCCCCCAGCTCTGCTGCTGTCCTGCAGCCATTCTGTCTTAATTTATTAATTTTTTGAGCCCTTGCTTGGTTCTTGAATTACATCGGTAAGTCAGACAAACAACCCAAAACAACAATAAAGTCGAAGCCAAACTAGGGCCCCTTGCTCTCACGGAACCTCAGTTGAAGGGGGCCGCTGGGCGGTGAGCCATAGAGGTGCTGGGGGGTCACAGACTGTGTGAGAAGGGGTTGGGGCTACGGGATAATCGCAGAGTTGTGCAGGACGATCGCGGATATGTTTACATCTGTGTGGCGGGAGGCGTACCTTGTATCCGAGGAGGAAGCCAGCGAAGGTCTCAGTGAGGAGGACGCCCGAGCCAAGCTGGATGGGGGAGCAGGACAGAACCGGCAAACCTCTGAGGGAACCTTAGCGAGAAGGCACTGAGGTCTGAATACACCTCACGGGCTGGAAAACAGTGAAGGAGCTGGCACAGCTGGAATGAAGCCACCGAGGGGGTTACTAGAGAAGGAGGACAAAGATGACAGAGCTTGTAGGACCTTGTAGGGGCCTGAGCTTTTGCTGTGTGTGACATAGGGTCACTGCCCTGGCCTTATCCCTTGTCTCTTGGGGTCCTGCTGCCTTCCAGGCCTGCCATGCAGATGCCAGCGACACAGCAATGTGGGCGAGAGAGGGGACACCAGCAGAATGGGCTTCCCAGAGCCTGCCCCCTGCCTGGAGGCCGCTGGGCCTCCCCCGTACAGGATGCCTTTCCTCCTCACCCCCCACGCCAGCTGGGTCTGTCTTCCCACTCAAGTTTTCTCCCCGTTCGTGTCTGATTCTAGAATGCACCAACCTCCCCTTACTTCTGCTGCTTTGGTTCAAAGGAAGGAACCCACACCTGGCTTGGCATCTTGCTCAGAGTTTCTGAGCATGCATTTGTTCTCATGGTAAACAGAAAAAAATAATACTCAACAACACACATATACAAATCATTCACTATAAAATCAGGGGACCCCTAACCGCAGAGCTCCGCCGGAAATCCCATGAGATTTGGTATGAGCCAAAGACACAGTTTGCATTGCATTCATCTTTCTCTGCAGCATGAGCGAAGCTCTACAGACTCGCACCTGCCTAACGTAGCCTGAAACCCGCCCTGGGTGTTCTGTAGGGAAGCTCCCTGGGGGACAAGACCCATCAAGCTAATATCCGGGGGGTAAGCTCCTAACGTGAAGAAGTTAGCCAGAAGAACAGCCAAGAAGTTTTAACCCGCTGCTCCCACCAGGACCCCTAGCCAAAGCTCAATAAGTCTCTTCCGTTATCATTATTATTATTTTTTAAAGCAGCTCATTTTTCATTTTTTTTTTATTTTTTTAAAGTAAGCTCTGTGCCCAACATGGGGCTTGAACTCACAACCCAAAGATCCAGAGTTGTGTGCTCCACTAACGGAGCCAGCCAGACACCCCAGTCCCTTCCATTATTTGACACTTAGCTTGAAATAGAAACAAGAGAAGAAGGTTGATAACCAGCCCCTTCCCCTCACGTGATGCGTACGCCATGGGAAGTACTAGAAACTCTGTACATCCTACCTTCCCACATACTTGCACTGTGAATTCGCCTCACCCAGAGACAGAACCTTTGAGAAGGTGACTATTATGAGAAGTATAATCCCCTAAAGTGGCATAGCATAGGGACAGAAAGCTTTCCCCTGTGGAAGCCCGAGGATGAACTATGAGCGCAGCACTCCCTAAAGCTGAATTGTGAAAGTCTGTGAAGCAGGGCAATCTCACGAACACAGACTATCTCCGGATTGACGTTAAACAAGAGGGCGCTCTTACGTCCGCGTCTCCATATTGCCGAGAGATGGGAATCAAACACTGAAGAAGACACCTCCCCAGAGCTCATGAGGAGTATTTTTTTTTTTTTTTCTTTTCTCCTTGGTGAGAGTCAATCCTCGTTTATTTCTGCAGTTGAACCAGCTGCTGATTTTCAGGAGAGTCAAAATTCGCTTCGTTGGAGGATCTAATTTGTACTGCCTTTTTCCATGAAAGAAATAGAAAAATCCTGGAAATAAAATGAAAATGATGACCCTATGTGACAAAGAGACAGAGGTTTTACACATGAACTCTTGAAAAAAATATCCATTTTCACACATGCAATTTGCTTTCATGTGTAAGGAACAGCCTGTGTGTCATTTCTGTGGCAGGAAAATGGAGAATCTGGACGGTCTTTACCTCCGTCTTGGAAGACAGCGTCAACTTTTTTGCCGATTCCAGGAAACCCATGAGCGATCTCTTTGGGAAAACCTGTATCCATAGACCGTGTGTTTTCATCATACCTGGTAAGAAAATAATTATTAGAAAAATCAGAACGTGTGATTAACATAATAAAAATAAAATAGAAAACACTCACTATTAAGCACTAAGTCACTGTTCTGAGTGGTTTGAGTGTATGGATTAATTTGATCTTCCCTACAAATCTGAGAGGTGGGGCTACCTTCATTTTCATTTTGTAGGAAACCGACATCTGCTTTAAATAGTTCTGAGCGGGCACATCACCAGCATGAAAATAATAGGAGCTTTTAACCGGAAAGGGTCTCAGTTCAGCAGGGTTATGGGAAACTGGAAGCCACAAGACCCTTCCTAGAGTGGCATCAACTCTAAAAATCTGATTCAAATTTCATCTCGGACTCCACTCTCTGCCCTATCAAGGAGAAATACTGTGGGAAAGAAGGTTCCTTTTGGATGCTCCTGCTTTCAATCTCCTTTTTAAACTCTATCCTCCAAGTCCCTTGCCTTCCGAGGACAGACGTGGTGACGTGATACCAGGGAGGGGACTCACAGACGCTCAGTCTGGCTGTGTCCATTCACCACGGGGGGAATGGAGGTTCGGCAGTTTAAGGATGATTTTATAGATTTTATTTATTTGAGAAAGAGAGAGATAGAATGCGTGAGGGCAGGGAGGAGCAGAGGCAGAGGGAGAGGCAGGCCCCTGCTGAGCAGGGAGCCCGACGTGGGGCTGCGTCCCAGGACCCTGAAATCATGAGCCGAAGGCAGACGCTTCACCCATGGAGCCCCCTAGGCACCCCGAAAATAATTTTAAAAGGCAACTCTCCTTCCACGGAGTGATCTGACCCTGACTTCGAAGGGTCTGTTGTTACCTCCAATACTCGTTGGCGACAAAGAAGTACGTCTTCCCAGTTTCCTCCTCGTGAACAGCAGCATTGATTTCCTTCACCGTCTGCGGGAAGCCCAGGGAGTGGTAGATGTCCTTGGGGTAGCCTCGAACCATGTGATCCCCGTTGAAGGCCCAGTATTTGCTATCTGTCTGCCAAAAAATCGACCATGAAAATTTGCCTGGGACTCTGGAGGACAGTCGGCAGGGTCCCCATGCTCACAAGGGGGCGTGGAGGGTTCCATTCCCCAGTGAGGTGCCCCTGAGCCGGGCCTCTCTTAGCAGCGGGGCGGGCCACCTTCCCCAGGGCACAGGGCCGGGGCCACATGTGGTCGGGTGGCCGGGCCACGCGCCCTCCCGTGGGTTAGTGCGGCTCCCTGGACGGCACACTCAGCTCTTGGCTGGGCTGGGTCCTGACGGAGGACTTTGTATGTGTTCGCGGAGCTTCTTCAGCGTGGGCCTTGTCTTTCCCTCACGAAGCTGGGGTTTATCTGCACAACCGTGTGTCCCCCTCAGAAAGGCCATGGGAAAGTTCCCAGGTGCATAAATCCTCCTGATGAAAATGCACGTGTGTTAGATCTGCTTCAGGAGTCTTGACGTATCTAAATGGCCCCCTTCATTTTCAGCCAAAGAACATGATGAACATGGAACTCAGAAAAACATTGACCCCCAAACACCAGAATCTTTACCTTTAAAAAAGAAGACTTCATCTCTGTTAACAACCTCGTAAGCAGAGTCGACTCCCCGTGACAGCGGGGCCCAGAAATCAGCGATGACATTGAGAGTCCCCGTTTTGTAGAAGGGACTCGTGCGTAGGAAGAACCTGATTTGGAAGGAAGGGCCCGATCTTAGCTGGCAGCTCATCGCTGGTGCATTTCCAGCATTTCTGCTCCTGGACACGAGTCACACACGCCTGGAGGGGCCGCGGTGACAGGCTGGGCACTTCCCCCGCCCTCCCCCTGCCGCCCACCGTGGTGGCTCATCCCGCAGAAGTCCTCTGTGGAAGCAGACAAGAAGTAGAGGCTAACGGAGGGGTCAGAGCTGCTCCGACCAGACGGGGGACCAGACGGGGGACCACATAGGCTGACCGACTGTCTCTGAGACTGTGGCGCCCACACGCAAGCACATGGCAGGCCCGCAGCCTTGGGAAGGACCGGCGGCCACCCGCACAGGGCAGGGTCCTCCTTGTCGGCCCCTCAGCAGCCCTGCCCATGCTCATATCCTGCCGCAAAGTTGCCTGCAGCTTTGGCCTAGGGCCCCAGAGACAGCTCTGGCCCCCGAGCCCAGCCGGCCCCAGGAGCTTGCTGGGCTGGCCCTTCCTTCCTGGGCTCCAGCCTACACTGCCCTAGGCCTGGTGTAGACATCGGAGCAGCGGTGTGCAGAGGAACCGATTTGTTCTAACTCATGGACGTGTTTCTCACCCCGGACATGAGATGTGAAAGGGATGGTAAGACCATGTGCTGCTGTGTTACTGGCAAGACTGTGGTCTTCAACAAGGGGACCTCTGTCTGTCCCCCTAACCCCACGGATCTGTGCGCGGGGCAGTAGTAGAGTGGGGGCTTGACAATGCCTTTCGCTCCATCAACTTCCTGGAGATCGAATGACTTATCTGTGATAAAAATATTTTTATTCTTTTTTTTTTTAATAGTAATTTCTACTCCAACGTGGGGCTTGAACTCACAACCCTGAGACTGAGAGTCACAAGCTCTTTTTGCTGAGCCAACCAGGCACCCCTGCTCTGTGATAAAAATTTTTGAAGAAAAAATCATTTCATGTAAATTTACAATTATTAAAATTACAAATTAAAAATATATTGCTAAAGAAACATATAGAACATTCAACAAAATATCAGAACACCTTAAAAACGTAAGTCAATGTTCATGGTAATTTCTTTCTTTTTTTAAAAGATTTTATTTATTTATTTGATAGAGAGAGAGCACGAGCACAGGGAGCAGCAGGCAGAGGCAGAGGGAGAAGCAGGCTCCTCACTGAGCAGGGAGCCCAATGTGCGGCTTGATCCCAGAACCCTGAGATCATGACCTGAGCCAAAGACAGATGCTTCACCGACACTGACCCACCCAGGCACCCCCTCCTTTTTTTTCTTTTTTTACCTGTTTTTAAAGAAGTATAATTCTCCGTGAATTTTGGCTATAGCATCAAACGTTGGCTTGCTATCACAGGCTTGTGGTACTTGAGGTTCTCTTGGCTGGATGGGATTTCTAGAAGGTCCTAAAACATAAATACAGGTTTTGAAGTGTTGGCATATTATGTTAACACAGAATCACTTAGAGGGAAGGCTCTTTCTCAAAGGACACAGCTAATCGCTCTTTATCTAAGCCCCCATATAGATCCCTGTCCACTGGTTCAAGGTGCTTCCCTCTGTGCTCACCGTAGAGGGCCTGGATGGCATCGATGTCCCTCTGAGACAGCAGGACATCCCCATAGTAAACGTAGGTGGGGAACATCAAGGACTCAATGTTGTCATCGTGCAATAGTCCGAGGGAATGGCCCACTTCGTGTGCTGCGATGTGGTACAAGTTGAAATCTAAAAACAGCAACAAAACGTGTTTGTGGTTCCTGGAACACACTTCTGAGGGACCTCCAGAGGAAATAGAAGTTTCCAGACGACCCCAGCATTACTGTTGGCTTTGTGCCAATTCGGTGTGTTTTGGGTGGTATAGGTCTGCGTGGGGTAGTGATGTGTGTGTACGTTTAATCAGACAAAGGAGAAGGCTCTCGTGACTCTAGGTAGGCTGGTTAAAGTGTGGATTTCTGAAATTGGGGCTAGTATGATTCTTGGATGAAGCCAGCCAACACAGAAAAATCCCACTGACCAATAAATATCAAAAAATAAGGTAGACAGTGTTACACTCTAGAGGAACAATAGTATTCTATTAACATTTATTATTTTTTTCTTGCTCAAAAATATTACATTATGCCCAGTTTGAAAATTTAGATAATGTGGGAAAGTACCAAGAAGAATTCCCCAAAATCACTTTACCAAAAATAACCATTTAAAAATTTCGGTATAGGATTGTATATGGGACAATGTGATTGATTGATTGATTGATTTATTATTTATTTATTTATTTATTTATTTACAATGTGATTTAAAACATCCCATTTTCCGAGTAACATATTTTGTTGATAAAAACTACTTGCAGAAATAGTATTCCCTTATATTTTAACACAAAGGAGTTACTGTTACCTCTTTAAGCAATTATAGTTTTAATAAAAGCTTCTGTTTATTAAAGTATTTAAGGCTGATCACCAAGTTGGCTCGCTTTACTGAAGGCATTCTTTTATATAAAGCATTGACCCATAAAAGCGAAACATAGGAGAAATTGGTGGACTCCCCTCTGAAGTCATTGGTCCATCTTCTTCCTTCATCAAAATGAACATGTCCTCCAATGCCTCTTCCTGGGGGGAAGGCGTGAGCAAGAATGTTCCCAGACCTGCCGAAGGGGGAGTTGTTGTGATCTGTGAGAAACAGCGTGACAAAGACAAAGTTCTGTTTCTATTCGGCTTCCCCTGAAGGGGAGGAGTGAGAATGGTGACAAGGAGCCCAGAGGCATTCTTCCTCCATGATGCCTCCCGTCTTTGACCCCTCAGACCCACGGCCCGTTAGCAACACTCCTTCCTCCGCACAGTGGAGCGGCTCCGGGAGCGGGGGCAGGCGAAGTTCAGGACGGCTGTGGGACCAGAAGAGCTTACCTCCCCTGACGAAGGATATCATTATGGCTGCTTGCCCCTCGGAGACCCTTAGCTAGTGAGCTAAGCTGAACAGTGTTGAGCTAAGCTCAACAGTGTTGAGCCGTGATTGGGGATCTTGAGGGGGGCCTGCTGTGTCCTCGGGGACGCTCTATTTCTTCATCCGGGGTGAGAGCTCCATGGAGTTGATTGCTTTGTCGTAACTCGGTGATCGGAACTCGGTGGTTAATGTTTGCGCATTTCTCTGTCTTCATGTGACATATGCTTCAATATCAAAATGTTTATTAGAAGGGGGGAGACTTGGCCAAAGGAGAGGTGACACTTCTTTCCAAATTCTTGAGTCAGGAATTGCCCGCCTCCGAACCACGAAAAACTAGACTGTGCTGCCTTAACAAAACCTAGAATCTTAGTGGTTTAGAACTACCACAGTTTATTTCTTAAGCAAACCCTACCAAGGTTTGGAGTAATTGTTTGGAGTGGTGGCCCGAGAATTCCGGCTTCTTCCATCTGGTGGAAGCTTCCACTGGGCTTCCACGAGCCCCATGGGAAGGTGGGGGCCGCCGGAGAAATTCGCACCGGCGATCGCATGTTTCCGTCTGGGGGCGATGCGGGTCGCCCCCCCCACCCCCGCCCCAGCCGCCTCTCCTCCACAACGGCAGGGAGTGGGACCCCGGGACAGCAGAGTCCCCCACGTGCTCAGAGGGAGAAGTCTCTTCCTGGCTGACACGGCTTCTACCAACCGCCAATTTTGGAATCTTTACACGGGACATGGGAAGTAGGATTTAATCTCTTCTACACGATGTAAACTCCATGAAAATGGGGGAATATTCCAACTTTTTGCATATCCTAGCTTCCCATATGACTATTTTGCATATTTGTCTATTCCCACTTCAAATTTGAAAGCTAATCCCTGGAAGTATGACTTTATCATCAGGAAATAACCATGTAATAAATATACCGGAAAGTTTGTAAAACCGTAGAGACATGGATGGCTTTATTTTAAACACACAGCACTTTATTTTCTGTAATCAAAGTTGTTCCTTGCACATTAGGACGCTCTAGTGGCTGCTTATATGTTTGTGACCTGTTTTTGCTCTGATCTCCTCTCTGGAAGAGCTGCCCTTCAGGGTCAATGTCAGGGTCTTATACTTTGGAAAAGCTTTTTTTCTTTGCAAAACTGGCCCATTTGAATCCACAAGCCATAAGCCTGACCTTTCTTAGCTCTCAGCTGTGGAGCTCAATTGCAGGAGTACATATCACACTGCATTCTCAAGCACAAAAAATAAGTGCAGAATGAGGTATAAGGACGATCACACTTAATAGCTCTGTATTTTATTTAAACAAATGGCTCTTTAGGAAGACACCGTCCTTGGGCTCTTGCAATATGTTTTTTCTGTTGCAACACTGGTTGATTCCTTCAGCAGCTGAACCAACTATTAACTCTGTCGATACTCAGAATTCTCTTAGTTTGAAGATCAAATTTGTATTGTGTTGTCCCATGGACGATATAGAAAAACCCTAGACATAAAGAAAGGAGACTTACTACATTATACAAATGATTTCTGGGTTTAACCTGAATTCTTGAAAAATTCTGCCATTTGTGAGAACAAATATTTTGGGCGCTTGTTCTTCCAAATAACAGCACTGACACTATTCTATGACAGCAAAATAGAGGAAATAAACATATACATTCACCTACCATATTTCTGGAAAACAGCATCAACTTTATGGCCAATGCCAGGAAAGTCAGTTGCTATCATTCTGGGATAACCTGCATCCATGGATTGCTTATATTCGTCATACCTGGTCAACAAAATAACTGAAAGTGTCAGAACGTGTTAAACGCGTAGACTTCTCAAAGTCATTACGGGGACTTGGTAGCAGGACTCTTATGAGAACTTGCAACTCCACAGATCTTGTTTAGCGTGGGGGAGGGGGAGGTAGGATGGTGGGTGAAGGGGAGATTTTTAAGGTCTGTCTCAATGCCAACGACTAATTCTAATTCTCCAGGAGGTGCCGCGTGTTGTCCTGCTAAGGTAAACTGCAGTGAGAGACACATTCCTGTTGGCAGAGAGGGCTGCGGAGGTAGACGCCCTCCTCCTCAGCTGTCCTTTCCCAAGTTCAGCCCCACGTGTTTGCTGCATTCCACTGCAGGGGCCGTGTGACCGTCGCCAGCCACAGACCTGGCGGCTAGACTGCGGGCGGCCATTCACAGAGACGGCAGCTAGCCCAGGCAGTCTGGGACTCACTGGGACATGGTTCGATCTAGAAGGTTCTCCCTAGCTAGAAAGAGGTGGTGCGCGAACGTGTCCCGTACTCAGTCCTTACCTCCAGTACTTGTTAGCAACAAAGAAGTAGGTTTTCCCAGTTTCTTCGTCAGAAACAGCGGCATCAATGTTCTTCACAGTTTGAGGGAAGCCAAAGGACCGATAGATGTCCTTGGGGTATCCGTACAGCATTTCCTGTCCCTGAACAGCCCAGTACTTATCATCTGCCAATCAAAAACAAACAAACAAACAAAAGGATGAAAATACTTGTCCAGGACACCGGAAGGCAGGAGCTGCTTTCCATTGTCCTAGCTGCACAGTAGAACCATGGAGGAAGATTTTTAAAGATACTGATGCTAATATCATATCCCAGATCAATTAAATTTGTATGCACTTTAAAGTTTCCTACATCATCATTCGAATCTGCAGGCAGCTTGGACAGTGACTGGCTTGTGAGGTTGAGGGTTTTTTCCCAAAGCCGGTAATGCCAATGACTGAAGACGTCATCATGCTACACATGGCAGTGACACAAGGCTCCCTCATCTAGCCACCTGTGGGCTGTGCAAGGTCACACCGGAAGTTTCCCAAAGGCCAGGGGGCTGTAATGACTCCTAGTCTGTAACGACCTGCAACCTTTGTAAATAAGAACCGTCACATCTCACTAGAATACAGGGCCAAATAGCTAATTGATGCTGTGTCCAGATCTGTATATTAGTACTTAGTAGGCCCCACATCACACAAAACTGGTCGAAGATCTTGAATCCAGGATTATTGTCACAGCACAAATACAATCATTAGCCCCTTTGAAACTTTGCGCATCTAAAATCCTATTTAACTTTGTGACAGAAGCGCCAGAAAGCCTGTGTCCACGTTTCCCGCCCATTCAAACCGCATTCAACCCTCTGGCTGGGTCAGGCACTTCGGTGCTGGCGAGTATGATGCCAAACATCTGTTCGCAGAAATACTGGTGGTTGGCACAGTGTCTTCCAAGCCAAGAGCCCACCCTTGGATCATGTTTCATTCTGATAGAATCAAAAAAGTTTGTCCCATTCGATTCACGCTAGAGCTCGTCATATTTTAATGTACATATGAATTGCCTGGGAATCTTGTTAGAATTCCAGAAGGTCTGGAGTGGGAGCCTACCTTGTGGATGGGCCTTGAGGACGTGATGCTAAGTGAGAGTCTGTGTTTCTAACAGACTCCCCAGGGGTGTCAACGCTGCCGGTATGAGGACCATGGTTTGACAGCCGGCTCCCAGGGCGGCCTCTCCCTCCCTCAGGAGACCCACTGGTATTAAAACAGACTCTAGGACATCTGGACACCTCAGTGTTTCTGTGTCTCCACTCTATTCTGTGGGCCCCAGCCTCCCCCTTTTGCCCCTGAGCATCCACAGCGTGGGTACAGAAGTAGTTTGCAGAGAAAACGCTTTCCTAAGTCCTTTCCTCCAGGTTCGTGGACCGGCAGAAGACCCACAGATACACTTCCTATTTAAAATGACTCAGAAATGCACGAGGTAGTGCTTAGTTACGGAGATGGACTCCCATCGGTGTGATAAGTGAGATCGTCAGATTTTCCGAAGGCCGCGGAGACAAAGTGGCCAGGACCCACTCACGTCTCAGCCCCAAAGCAGACGAATTCACCGAAACGGGACCCCAGGGGGAACCATTACCTTTGAAAAACCGGACTTCGTCTCTGTCCGGGAATTCATAAGCAGCCTGAAGCCCACTTGGCAGGTTTGGCCAGAAAGTAGAAATGAAATTGAGCTCAACTTCTGGATAGAAGGGATTCCAGCGCATGTAGAACCTGATTTGGAAAAAAAAAAATGGCAAAGGCTTTGATCTCCTGGAGGCAAGGGCGGGCTGACCTTTAACAAACACACCGGGCCAGCCAGCCTCGAGGACATCAACAGGCACATGTAGCGACATCGCTACAAAGCGATCGGTCATGCATGAATTCTCACGATCAGACCGCAGGCTTTGGCGGCGCCATCCGGAGCCAGCGGCCGGACGCCCGCTGCTGCTCGCCAGCACCCCATGTGCACCGAGGGCAGCAGGCCCCCTCCCCTGCGCTTATGGACCCCCCACAAGAGCCTGGCACCCTCATCTCACGGATGAGAGATCGAGGGCGGTGAGGGGAAGGGAGTGGTTTATGGCCGCATAGCTGATAAGAGAGAGGCAAAGGTTAGTCTTAGACCCAGAGTTGGCAGCCGCTCTGCCCCTCCTCCTGGGGCTGGTTCTGCAGTCCATGGGGGACCCTGCGGCCCCCGCCGTCGGACGCCTGCTGGGCAGCTCCGATCCCCCCTCTGTTGGCTGGGAGACCCTGGGCAAGGCTGCTCCTGTCTCTAGCCTCCCATGGCTTCATGACTTGGTCACGCGTAAGTGAGCTCAGTGTCCTTTCAGTTCCTGCGAATCCTAGACCTGCGTCTGTTCCTTGGAGAAAACCCTCGAACACGTGCTTTGAGAGGCGTGTGCTGCCCTACTGAGAGCTTTCCTTTCAAACCAACTCTTTCCTCAGCGCCCTGCCCAGCTTTGAGCCACACCCTCTGGGGTCTGCACCCCCCTTATCCTTAGTAGGGGACAGGACGGGCAGCATCTGGAACCAATGCCCTCCATTCTTGCGTGGATCTGACCACAGACAGAGTGACAAACCAGTGTGGACCAGACTCCAGGAATAGCGGCTAGGATGTGAGCCCATCAGAGCCCCCTTCCTTTCTCTGTGCTGATCGTCCCGGGGACAGCATCATCCAGAAAAGATCGTATTATTCCCGTGCACGGTCCTTTAGCAATCAGGATGGTACAGACGGCAGGCCTGGGTCTTGCATGTGAGGGGACCCTAGCATCTTTGAGCCCACACGCCTTGGAGGGGGCGCCGGGACCCTCCTGTGGGGAGAGAAGCATGTGGGGACCACCCATATCTGCCCAAGGGAGGGTCCTCATGAACTCCTGGGGGTTTCCCCACGCTGGCTCCTCCCCTTCTCCAGGTCTCTGTGGATCACAGGCTTGGGCTGGGGGCACCTTTACTAGGACACAGTGGCCGCACAGCTCTGCTCGGCATCACAGGCTGTGATGAGGACAGGTTTCTCCCGATAAGGTACTAACCCTCCTTCACTCATGTTTCATCGTGCGGAGCGGCATTGAAGAGAGCTCGGCAGGGGCAGTCAGGAGATCAGTTACTGCTCTGCCACCAGAGGACTCTGTGCCCTGAAAGGCTCTCTTCCCTTCTCCCTGCTTTACTTTACTGATCTGTAAAATGGGATTCTAGCCCCTGAATTTTCTACTTCAATGGTATTTTTTTTTGAGAACCAAACAACAGAGTACATGCGGGGGAAAAAGGCCGTCACAAGTTCATTGCATTGTGCAAATGCGCGGTTCGTTATAATTATAATTATGCGTGAAACCAGCGTAAGATAAATCCCGTGTGTGCGCCCACAGTTGCGAGTGCTGCTGTTACCACGAACACGAGACCCAGAGAGGAACGGATGACCCACCTGTCTCTAAAGAACATCACCTCCCCCCGGAGTGTAGAGATGGCATCAAACACTAGGTTACTATCACACACTTGTGGGGTCTGGGGGCCTGTTGGCTGCACGGGATTCGGGGAAGGACCTAGAAGAAAGAGAGATCTGGAGTTAGTTCTGCGTGGTCTTGGGCAGCTTCTTAAGGAGACAGCTAATGGCTGTTCTAACGGCCCCTCGTCCCTAATTTCCTGTCCACTCACCATATATGGCCTGGATGGCATCGATGTCATCCTGAGAGAGCCGGACATCGCCGTCAAACATGTAGTTGGGGTACATCAGAGCCCCGATATCAGTAGAATGAGAAAGTCCAAGGGAATGGCCCAGCTCATGAGCAGCCACACGGTAGAGGTTGTAATCTAAAAGGTCCAATCAAGCCATCAGCGAGTATTTGCAGTGTTCTCAGTTTTGAGACATGTAATTAAATAGCGATCTACAACTCTACAAGGACCAGCGCTCGTCCTTTGTTGGTAGCTTTATGAAATAGCTAGAAAACTTTTTTCCCAAAGATGGGAGGACGGGAGGCTTTTATTAACAGTGAAGACACAGGTTAAAACCCAAACTCTGTGTTTACACTGATACAATGAAAAAGTAAGCTCAGCCGATTCTGAGTCGAGCACAGATCGGCCGGTCTTGTCAATGGTTAGATGGCACGTATTAGTTCACGGAGACGCAAGGGAGTTCTAGCGACGATTTTTTTATTCCTATCTACAAACTCATACATGTCTATGCTGGAAATTTCGGAAAACGCAATATTTCCTCCCTTACTTTTCACGTCATCTTACTAACGTTGTTAAATTTTGGTGCATCCTTCTAATAAAAAAATAATTCTATGTAGATGCCCACAAGAAAAACATTAAGATTTTCAATATTTTCTTAATAGAAATTTTGGAGTGGCCTATGTGTAGCCAACAAGATGTTACTACTAACAGAAATACCCCTCTCTTCCAGCTTTCTAAATGTATCATTAGTTTTATAAGTGGTAGTAGAAAAATACCTTCTTCTACAAATGCATTTTTTCAGTTTAGCCAAACAAGATTACAATGAAGTGAGAAAGGATGGGGAAACCGGGAGAGACCAGATGAGTTGACTCACTTCTGTAGTCGTTGGTCCATCTTTCATCTTCATCAAAATGAGCATCCCCTCCAATATTTGGGCCTGGTGGAAAAGCGTGAGCGAGGTTTCCATCGGGTCCATCAAAGGGAGAATTGTCATAGTGATCTGCCAGAAACAGAATTCAAGAAATGTCCCTCTTGGTTCCATTTAGGCTAACCCAGGAGAAAAAGCATTGGCTTTGCTGAGAAGCCAACAGATTTCCATCGAATGGGATATAGTTTCCCTCCTTAAGCCTATAAAGTCAACACTCCTCTTAAACAAGTTCCTCCAGCTGCAAAGATGAAGGGATTTAGGGGCAAGTCAGATTACGGTGAGAGTACTGCTGTGGGACCAGAAGAGCTTACCTCCCCTGACGAAGGATATCATTATGTCCGCTTGCCCCTCAGAGACCCTGGTGAAGGTCAGGGGTGAGACATTACTCCAGAGCTGGAAGGCTTTCTCCATGGCACTGTCCACGTCTGCTCTTGGCAAGTCTGGTGTGTAATTTTCAATCCTTAAAATGGAATGAAACAGGGACATAAGAACTCATGGCTCACGGCTCTGATGGGAGACCGCGCCCTTGCTCCGGGACTCGGTCCGGCTACCTGTAGGTCAGGTGAGTGCACTCCCATCGGGGGGTCCCCTCGGCGAGGATGTACAGGGCCACGTCGGGCACCCCGCATCTGGGCTGCTGCATCACATCCAGGGTGTCAGCGTCCGCCTTCCCCGTCACCTTCAGCCCGAAGAACGCCTGCATTTGCTTCAGCTTCTCGGTCACCAAACTGCTGTTCCTCTGCCTTACGATTTGCATCCCGTCACTCTTCAGGTTGTAGTAGTTTTCCAGGTATTTCTGATGAAAGATAAAATTATTGAAATACTGGATGGGAACTCTTTCTCATTTCTCAAGATTGACAGTAAAAAATTTGAGCTGCAGCGGAGAACTACTTCTAAAGATCGTGTTTCGATTTCACGGTGGAATTTAGGCTTGGTGGAGACTAAGCTCAGGGTAGAAATGTCCCTACCGCTGGTTAGCACGCAGTCCAAACTACAATTCATGGAGGCACATTTGCATATCATTCCTTTAGTTCTAGTTTCCAGCTGGAAAAGGGAAAGGAGACTCTGTGCAAAGCTGAATAGAGTTTTGCGAAAAGAGCCCTTTCTACCAAAAATTTCTCTTTGGAAGAAGTCCACCCTTCCGTAAACTCCTTTATGCTACGACTGCTATTTGGTACTACTGAGCAAAAACGCAAATAAAGGCTCCTGCCTTTGTGGCGTGTGAATTCAGCACTTACCTGGACCAACTCCACGTCGTGCTCCTGTGCTCCTGAGGTCGCGGCGGGGAAGCCGTGGGACCCCACACCCCGGAGCAGCAGCAGCAGCAGGGGGAGGCTGGGCATGCTGGCCTTCATGATGCTTCCCTGCCGAGCGACTCTGAGGCTCCCCACCCGCGGTTCCAGCGTCTCAGCTGCGAAGCTCCCTCTTTATATACAGGTCCGCATTTCCAGAAAGCCCGAGGCTGGCTGACTCACGCTCCATGATATCCTCTTTGATTAGCGATGAATAGCTCCGGCAATTATCAGAAACGGTGACGCCTGCAGATTATTTAGATTCGCGTGGTGTTGCAATCTTATGATTAATACCAAACAGGACGTGTGGGGAGGAGGCACAAGACGGTTGTTTTCTGCAGTTCCTTTCTATCCTGTTTGAGCAGCATTTAGAGGACTCCATGAGCATTTGGAAAAGGAGGCTTTGCTCCTTGATTCTGCTGGCCGCCGGCTGTCACCCAGCTCCCGATCCCGGGCAGAGGGCAGAGGGGCTGACCGGCGGCTGTGTCGTGCGGTTGTTCAGCACCCGCACTGCCGAAGCCCTCAGGCCTGCAGGCGCTCGCCGTGGGGCGGTGATCCCGGCCTCCAGGAAGCTCCCTCCTGCCTCTGCTAAGTCCCCTGGACACATTTCAGGGTCCCACAGTTTCTCTTAACCTTTATTCAGGCCCGGGGGTGAGAACCTTGGCTGAGAAACCCCTGTCCACAGGTGGGGCATGCGGTAACTCACACCCTGTGTAGACACTGCCCGTTGGCTTCATGGGACACATAGGATCCTTCTCTGAAACCCTTCAGAACGTACCAGGGGAGGCCGGGGCTCGTGGGAGACCAGGTCTTATTGTCTCATTGGGAGTCTGCGGTCTTATGTTTCTTTTAAGATTTTATTTATTTATTTGAGAGAGAGAGAGCAGAAGCAGGGGGAGCAGCAGAGGGAGGGGGAGAAGCAGATTCCCCACTGAGCAGGGAGCCCGATGCGGGACTCGATTCCAAGACCCCGAGATCATGATCTGAGCCGAAGGCAGACGATTCACCGACAGAGCCCCCCAGGCGCCCCCTGCTGTCTTTTTTTTTTTAAAAGATTTTATTTATTTATTTGTCAGAGAGGAGAGAGATCACAAGTAGGTAGAGAGGCAGGCAGAGAGAGAGGGGGAAGCAGGCTCCCCACCGAGCAGAGAGCCCGATGTGGGGCTCGATCCCAGAACCCCGAGATCATGACCTGAGCCGAAGGCAGACGCTTAACGACGGAGCCCCCGTCTTGCCCCAAGTTTTGCCTCATTAGAGGCTCTCCTATCTGTAAAATCATGGTTTAATGAGTTATAATTTCTGTATGCATATTAAAATAAATACATGCCTATGAAATGAAAACTGTGCACTTATGTATCCCTGTTTCACATTAAAGTGTCTTGTGTGGGTGACCTTTCTATCCGTGGTGAGAAAGGATCATTGAAATCCGTGGCTTCCTCTCCTCACGCCTCACTGTCCTTCCTGGAAAGTGCTGGATGAGACGTAATGTCGGGGACCGCTTGCCTCCCAGCACCTGACGGGGCCTCCCGCCTTTCCACCAGCCAGCCTGGCTTTCTCACCTCACCCACTTCCGATTTCCATTTCCTTGCCACACAACGCACAGCATCTTGTGCATAAATATTGCTTCAGTGTATTTTGGATTGATGTGAAAGGGCTCATTTCCTCCCTAATTATCTGACCACAACTTCCTCATCTAAGTGGAGCAATTCGTGAGTTTGAAACAGTAAGAGGAATTGGAAGAAATTCTCACGAGGCTGGTGTCCTCTGCTTGCCCCCGGCAACCGCGGGAGGGAGGTGGGGCGGGGACCACGGGACACTGGCGACCGAATGGACTTCAGCGCAGGCAAGGGAGACCCCGCCAGAAACCCTCCGTGTTAGAGCTCGTGTTTGAAGTCAAGGGGCGGCAGACACACCCTGACTCTTGGGGAGTCTGGCCAGTGTGAGGAGGCCGTACCCCACTCCGGTGGGCGGTGGGAAGCCGGGGTCCCTGCAGTAGCTCAGGAGCCCGTGACCAACTGGGGCCGGGCCAGGAATTACAAAGGTGCCCCCCGGGAAGAGTCTCTGACAATGTTCCACGTGGCTGGACTCTACATACACTATGGTCTGCACGTTTTCCAAACTTTGCCGACTCCCATGGCCTTTAAACAAAATCCCTTTCGGAAAGCCAACCTAGAAAGCCGATGAGAGCAGAAGCGCCCTCTGGAAAGTGGGACATGGGGCCTGAGAGCCCGCCTCCCTTCCCCCTACGTGGTCCCCTGTCTCCTCCCCTCCCGTGAGGGCTCTGATGTCCCTGCAACAGTGAAGATTCCGTGCAGTGAAACACAGAAACCAGGGGCCTAGCCCAGCAGCCTGATTTTCTAGATGAAGAGACTGGCGAACCGAGAGAGGTCGCCCTCGGGCCGGTGGTCACAGCCCTGCAGGGACGGGGTGTGGTGGCTGAGGGGAGAGTTCAGGGAGCTTGGCTCCCTCCTGCTCCTGGCCTGAGGGCAGAGCTCTTGACCTGAAAGCCGTGAGCGTTTCAACTTAATTGGTTAGATTAATTAATAATCTAGATAATTAATTAACTTAATTGGAGAGATTGTTCTCATTTTAATTGGTTGTCCTGAAGTTACAACTTCAGGAATGTGACACAGATTGCAAACTGGTCACTGAAATAGCTGTTTGTTAAATTTCCTCCCAAAATGACAAAGAATTTGTTTTAAATTAAGCTTTGGTTAGGCAGCCAGCCTCAAAGATTCACGTGGTCCTGAATCTTGAACTTTCCAGGGAGGTATTCACGTAACTCTGTGATTAGTGCCTGCGTGTGGTCTAGCTCAGAGTGGAAAAGAAAACCTAAGTATCTAGACCAGAAGGCTGGGGATTAAATCCTACCAAAGTCCTGGCAATGCCTGAACTTCACACAGTTTCCAAGAGGCTCAAGACATGTTAGAATCGTATTGCTCTTCGCCTTCGAATGTGTCATCCCCGGGGGCTTCTTCTTTCCCTCCAGCCCCCATTTGCCTGTATTCGTGGACACGATTCCTCTACCCTGTGCTCCCGGGAGAGCGGCAGACCCTGGAGGGCTCCGGGGAGCGCGGCTGCCTCCACGGACTCCTGTTTCCAAACAGGCAGACGGTCTCCCAGGTTTTCACGCCTGCTTCTCCGGCGAAGGACTGAGCCGTGTTTGTGCGTTTCCATATTAAGTTCAGTCTTGGAATAGCCATCTCGCTTCATGCTTTTTCTATGCTTGGAAGTTCAGCCTTTCATTTTATAATTCAACTTGAGTGTCAGACTTTTTTTTTTTTTTTCTAATTTTTTGGTCTAAAAGCCCTGAAATGGCCTTTAGCAGAACGTTTAAGTATTTAATGTTGTTTTGTTCTGGGAGTAACGTGAGGCACGGCTTTGCCCCACACGGTATGTTCTCCTTACGGATGGCCAACCGCGGACGGCGTGTGTGTGTGCGTGTGTGTGACGTTTAGCGGATGCTGTGCACCTGTCGTGTGTGTGTGTGCGTGTGTGTGTGACGTTTAGCAGATGCTGTGCACCTGTCGTGTGTGTGTGTGTGTGTGACGTTTAGCGGATGCTGTGCACCTGTCGTGTGTGTGTGTGTGTGTGTGAGTGTGTGTGTGTGTGTGTGGCATTTAACAGATGCTGTGCACCTGTCGTGCCTTCAAGGGTCATGGCTACCTTGCAGGTAGAGATGATCGACATCGACCTGGAGTCCCTTACGGTAGCGCGTGTGTGCGTACTCCGGTCCTCGGCCTTCATGGTGCCCTGTCACCGGAGACGACACGCAGGCTCTGGGTGAGGGACTTTGCCTCCCTACCAGAGAAGGTGTCATGAGACACGAGGCTGGTTTCGTTGGCTCTGTCACATCTGTAGGAATGTCTCCATGCCACCAGCCTGTCCCTCGGGTCTGAGAGGATCTTCACTGAACCCCGCAGACGTCTCCACGGGCCTGATGCTGGGATGTCTCTCTTCGTTCTAATGGGACGTTAATGTGGTGACTCAGTCCCTCTGCGTGTAGGCTATTGCCTTCCCCCACGATTGTCACCCTTCTTGCTTTCGTGTCTGCATCTCCTTGGGTACAAATCTTCTCCCTCGTGCTGGGAGCTTGTCTACTCTGGGAATAGATTGATGACCACGACTCCCCAAACATCTCTCTGCTCTTCACCATCCACCTTATTGTTTAAGCTTGACCTTGACTTTGATCCTTTGCCCTGGGCTCTCAGCGGTGACTACTAACGTCCACCACGGGGTCAAATGGCTTTTCCTCGGTTCCCGGTGCCACTGACCCTCCCTGCATTGTCTTGGGCAGATGCTTCTCCCCTTGGCTTGGGAGTCTCCGCACTTTGCTTTTTCTCCCTGTTCTTTGTGATTGTGTCCTCCTCTTGGCTGGGTCTCTTCCTTTTCCCTCTGGAATCTATCCGTTCGCTCAGGCCCTGCTCCGAGTCCTCATCTCTCATCTCTGGCCACTTGTTACCCCGTGGCAGGGTTCTCTCCTCCTGTAACTTCCGCCTACAGCCTCCCTCACAGAAGTTCCTCCCTGAACGCGGCCCGGTCTTTCCCCGGAGCCGGGATACCTCCACCTGGAGGTGGCGTCATTTCCTTCCAAAGCGGGACTCACTCCTCACTGTTGAGCTTACCTGGAACAGAGCTTCCCAAACCACAGACTGGAGTTCAGACTGTGCCCTTACTACAGAGCCTGTTACTCGGGCTTTCTATGTCTTTTTATTTTTTTTAATTGGTTTCAGACGTAGAACTCAGTGATTCATCAGCTGCATACTCACTCCATCACGTGCCCTCCTTCAGGCCCGTCCCCCACTTACCCCGTCCCCCATCCCCTCCCCCCGGCACCCCTCAGTCTGTTTCCTATGATTAAGAGTCACTCATGGTTTGTCTCCACCTCTGTTTTCATCTTAACTGTATTTTTGTCTTCATTTTCTCATCTAAAAGCTGGGAATAACACTAGCCCGTGCCAGGCGGGTTGGAGAAGAGACACACAGGTAGGATATACTGCGTCCAGGGGCTGGGACATGGTGAGTGGAAACTACAAATAGCCCAGGAATTCTTTTTATGAATAAAATCCTTCCCTGGTTTCCTTTATTAACCAAAGCGAGTGGTGCGTGTGGAAGGCGTGCCGCGCTCAGGCCCACAGCGACGTCCCACCCTCCGCCCAGACCGGGTTACACGGCTGCCCACACGGGCACGGCGCCCAGTTCTCTGCCTTGTCTGATGTCATAGCCCCTCTGTGGTGACGTCACAGAGTTCTTGCCGGCAAGTGCCGCTTCGTCCACGTTTTCTCTCTTCTCCCCACTCTGAGCTGTCACAAAACATGCCGCTTTTTTAACGCGCTTTTCATATTCTCCTTACCTTGACTTGACTCTCCGAAAGGAAGGCAGTTTGTTGAAAAGAGGGCTGGCATTCTCTGTGTGTGTTTCCATCCATTTTCTGGGGTGTACCAGTTTCAAGTTCAAATTCGCTTGAAATGGAAAATGTTAGGTTAAATTCAATAGAATAGAAAAAGTGACACATTCACACTCTGAAGGGTGTCTCTTCTTTCGGAGAGATTGTTCTCATTTGGGGAAGGCTGGGAGGGGCCACAGCCACTCTGAGGGCTGAAATGCTTAAACCCAAGGATCAGAGTGAACTCCCAAAGAAATTGGAATGATCAGCTGGCCACAGCACATGTGGGTAAGAACATACTAGTTACCTATTTCCTGAATTTTCTGTAAAAAACTGAACACATGTAGACTGAACTTGGTCTCATTTATTAGATAGGTAGGATACATAAGGCATCAGGCCCCATGCTAGGAATTGCAAAAATAATCAGATACCAGTTTGGCTCTCAGAAGGGACTTCTCATGAAGAGAATACAGCCTGATTGCTGTAAAATCATTTCTTGAAGTAGCTGTTAAAAATTTTAGGTGTGATTTACATTATACCAATGAATATTTATGTAAGCATAGATCTCCAAAATTTTTATGGAAGACAATAGCAAAAAAAGATTTAAAGCACAAGGATGTACTTTTCAGCCAATGTACCCAGAAATCCACTAATGACCAAAACAAATGCAATCACAGTCTCTTTTTGCTACTCATGTAAGAATCCCTGTCTTAGTTCTGGTACTCAGTTCTTAGAACCTAGCACGGGTACCACATCTTGTCATGTTGGTGCAAGTAGCATCCGTTGGGTGTGCTTGCAGAGACAGGTGCGGGGGGCGTACAGGCGCTGCGTGCTTAGACATGTGTCTGGACTACCCTTCAGTAAAGTCCCCTTGGAGGGTCTTCTGCTGGGTCCCGGGCAGCTGACAAGAGTGAAGGGCTCCCAGCCATTCTGCACACTAAACAATGAGTAAGTATCAGGGGGGATCCGGTGCAACGGGAAGGACGTGCAACTAGCCGATTTCAGACTCATGTATCACATGGCAGAGAACTTCAGAGATTCACTCCATTCCAGGAAGGCGGCCAGTTTGCCAAGTCTTTGAATTGCCTCATGAAATAATTTAATCTTAGAGATCAGTTGAAAAGGTCATCAACTTCTGCTTCCCTATTTTAGGTTAGGTGGGAACATAACTGACGTTATGTTGGGGTGGCATCGTATTATTTTCTAAGTGAATTACAAGCGGTCAGGACAGTATCTGGCTCCGGGTAACTGGTTAAGTGGCAGAGAGCAGTTAGCCTCCCTGTTTCTGTGTGCAGTTGTCCTTTACCCACCGACTTCGAGGTGAGCCGCAGAGGCGGCCGTAGCTTACTCCTTTCAGCCCGAGTCTGCGGCAGCCTGAGCCTGACTCGGGCTCCGGACAGAAGCTCACAGAAGACGGTGACTTCCCCTTCGGCACACGGCTCCCCTCCACGATTTTGGGAAAGGGAACTAGGTTCCCAGGACACACAGCTTTCGAAAGGAGCAGGAAGATACATACACATATGGTGGAGAGGGCATAAGGGTCTTTAGAGAAACCTACCCCAAAGAGAAGAGCCAGAAGCCCTTAGAAGCTTCTATCCTAAAAGCTACACAACTAGAACATCGGGGTATTTTCTTCCCCAGCCTTGAGCTCAGCCTGAGCTCACAGAGCCCCCTCAAATCCCCAGAGTCCTCCCTTCCCCTCCCTCTCAGGGCCCTGCTGTCCAGGTTGTAAGAGCAAATCTGCATCCTCGTTTATAGGAAGGGGTTAGCCCAGTCTCCGTGTAAAGGCGGACCAGTATGTATTGCATATTTTATATGTAGAGCTATATGGACCTTCGTGACTCAGAATCTATAAAAACACAAACGTGATTAACTTTATATACATAGAGAGACTTAGCACAGTGCCTGAGGAAGAATGCATACACGCAGTTCTATGGGGAACATATGTCACGGGATGATATATTGGGACGTAAAGTGGTATTTTGTCCCATAATTCCCCCTGAACTGGCCAAGAACAGCATGCTCCCTGGGTCAGAGTCGTCAGGACTGCGATCCAAAGCAGCTTGGTTAAAGGCAGTATCTCTTTCCAGCTTTGGGGAAAACCTAGGATCACTCCAGGAGGTTTACACGATGCGTCTTCAACCAAGAAGGGAAAGGACAAAGTTTGGAGGGAAGCCCGAGGGACAGTAGCAGTTTCCTTAAACTGGGAAAGGGAACATTTGGGCGGTCCCCCTGGGCCTGAAGACCAGCACTCCCCATCCAGCTCCCTGGGAGCCGCTGGGGGTGGCTGGGGGTGGGCAGAGGGAGGCCGGCTTCCTTCAGACGGGAGGCCCCCAAAGTCTGGGGGAGGAAAACGGAAACACACGGTCTTCTCCAAGGCAGCAGTAGGTGGCACGGTGGAGGTTTAATCCCAGTCCGCTTCCAAGGTCAGCGTGAGTCCCAATGCCAGTATTTGGTCACAAGACGCTGGCTTTCTAATTGTAGCGAGTGAGGACGGCTACCTTCCCGGTACACGGGGAGGGCATGTGTAAGAGAATTTTCTTTCACGTACCCTCCAGAAGGTGTGGTAGGAAAAGCACAGAATTTTGAGTCCAATGACATGGGTTTGAATCACAGGTGAGCAATCTCGGCTGTTATCACTTGTAAAAAGGAAACGTATATCCTGCCTAGCCCGTGTGGTTCCGATATGATTGAACCAGCAGCACCTCATAAACGGAATGACTGCATACGGTAATTGTCCTTACCTGCTGACCTTTCAGACCGTCCCCACGGTCAGGGGCCCCATAGCGATGCAAGATAACCGGGGGTTCACAGACACGAAACCCACTTTCTGGATCTACAGTTAGCATTTTCTAGAAATAAAAAGATAAATTTGCTCTTAGAATATTAACCAAAATACTATGCATGCACTAAACTCATTCATTCATTCATTCATTCATTCATTCATTCATTCATTCAATAAAAGCTTACTAATAAGCACAGGTTAAGAGGCAGACGCCACGCTGGACACTGGGGACAGTCCAAGGTGGGACACTTGAGGACAGTTACAGCACACGGTGCGTTAATGGGTGCACAGAAGAGGAAGACTGAACACGGCCAGAAGGCAGGGTGTGGGGACCAGAGACACACGTAGGGGAACAAAGACCGCAGTGGGACCAGCTGCTGCTTCTCTGCTTACGGACTGTTGGCTTCGCTCTGACCTGACATTTCCCTCTGTCCTGCTGGGACCCCACAGACGGTTCCACGTATCAAACCACTGAAGGTCTGTGGTTTGTCAACCCACTGCCCACTTGTGTCTGAGCCGAGGATCATTTGGTTGGGGGGTCAACTAGAGTAGATTTATGATAAGGAACTCGGGGGATCTCACGGAATGCAATCTCAGGACAGCCTTCCTGAGAAATGGGAAGATTACAGGCTCTCTCTGTCTCTTCCTCTTGTTCTTAGTCTGAGCCTGAATATTTGCTGGGTTTCCTTTTTCTGCAGACGGTTTTGCTCCCAGGACGATGCTCTCCTGTACATCAGTCCGTGCAGGACTTTGAAGTACCGTGGTCCTAATTCTGGTTTCAAGCCTTGGTGATCTTATAGATCTTGTCCCCACCATGGGGACAGGAGGGCTGGAGGAGGCAGAGAGCCACACCCATACCCCTTTCCTTGCTGGAGGGGCCAAGTCTGGCTGTGCTTCTTGGGTGGACCAGCCGGAGCATTCTTGACCCCCAGTCTGTGAGGAATGAGAGCTCTCCTGTGGTCTCCGGTCGCAGCCCTGGGACCCGGAGGAAAATTCTCTCCGGACACCTCCCTCCTCCTGCGTCCCTACCCACTTCCTGCGTGACCAATCTAGATTACTTTCCTCATGTGATTCTCTATTCTGTCATCTTAATATCTTAATCCTTCCCCTTCTCCCGGACTTCCTCCCTCGGGCTGCTGGAACGCTCCGCCCCCCCCCCCCTGCTCATCGTTGGATCACCTGTGAGGGTTCCCACAGTCCTGTCCCAAGCTGTCCATGCCACCAGCATGGCTCGTCTTGCCCTCTGTGGCAGACACTGCTGTGGATGTAACAATCCCGGCTCTCACAAACAGCAAGAAGAGGCGGTCTGTACTCACAGATTCTGACACACCCGTTATCCTGCTGACCACCGCGAGGGTTCAGGTCGGTCCGTGGATGGAAGGAGACATCTTGAATCCTCAGCACGTCGGCAGGCGGGCCTCTGACCTGCCCGCAGATCCTTCCAGCCTCACCCTTCCAGCAGCTGGGTCCTTCCCACCCCTTGTCTTGTTCTCCCACTTCACGGCCCGCCCATCGTTAACTCGCGTCGCCTCTCCTTTCAGATGGATCCTGTCTGTCCATGTCCTCTGCTACCGTGCCGGTGGGAGGCGCCCCATCTCCTGCCTGGGGCCCTGTGGGAGCCCCCTGACCGGTGTCTGCGCGCCTACCCTCGCCCCCGGGAGTCCAGTCCAGCAGGGCTCCCACTCCTCCTCCGCACTCTCCGCTGGCTCCACCACTTCCCGGAGTCAAAACCCGCCTCGCCTGGGCCACCAGCACCCCGCGCGACCCGCTCCCACCGCACCGCTCGGGTCCCTGACCGTGGCTTCTAGACCCTGGCCCTACCCCCTCACGTTCTGGCTGCACGGGGAGCTCTGTGACCCACGGGCCGTGGGCACAAATGACAGCGGCTGGAGCGGGCACACGAAAGGGAGCTTCCTTTGCAGCGAGGAGGGAGGTGGTGGGGACGGCTTCCGGAGACGTGTCTCCCCCAGGGGGGCCGGGGGCCTCTTTGATTCGGGGTTAGGATGAGTGTTCAGCACGGGGCCGTCGTGCGCAGAGGGGGCGCGGGGTCGTGCGCGCGGACACGGCGTTGTGTTTTAGTGAGGCCTGTGCTCCTTGCTGGGCGGAGACAGGGACACGACAATGGGGTAGAGGTAATCGTCGGGCACCCACGCTCCCTCTCTGCAGCGCGGGGTCGGCCATGGGGTCACATGGGTCTGGAGGGATGGGGCTAACACCCCCTTGACAATGGGGGGAGGTCAGTGGGAGTCTTGCTGGTGACAATCTCAAGAACCCGGTGGGCCTGGTTTCAATCCTGCAGAAACAACTCAAGAAGCTGCATCAGGTGCATCTGGACTCTGGAAAGAGCACCGCGAGTTGGAGGACGGATTTATGGTCCCTGACATGGTCGGGCCCCTTGCTGGCCGGCTAGACACGGCTCCCTCTTGCACCCCGTTGTTCCCTGAGGATCCTGAACGCCGAGGGCTTCCCAGCCCTTTGTTCTAACGGCTCCTGGGAAGCTCGGCCAGATTGCGCCAAGGCAAGGGAGACGGCCCAGGTCCTGGGGCACCAGGGGCCTGAAGTGACTTGCTGTGGCCTGAAAGCTGTGTCTCGTCTTTCTTCCTCCGGGAGAAGAGCTCAGGCCAAGCACGCTAACTCTGCAGCAGCGCACCCCCACGGCTGGCCTCCCGCACTGGCCGTTCCCTTAACTCTCTGTTTTCTTTTTTCCAGAGCGTGGATCTCCTTCTCGCATTCGGTACAGGGTATTTATAGTCTATAATTCTAGTTCTTATCTACCTCTCTCGGGAATGCAAGTCCTAAGAAGGGAAAATCTTTGTCCTGTCTGTTGGATCCCGCGTGTAGCGACCGCCTGGTGGGTGTGGCGAAGAGCGAGTGAGCGGGGAAAGCAGCAACGTCTCCTCCCGTGCCTGCCCCCCATGCTCGTCCCCGAATCGGCATCATCTTGCCCAGACCGGGGGCCCCAGGGTGTCACCAACACTGCCGTCCCTTCCCGGCCCAGCAGGATTCTGACCTTTCCGTGGTCTGCGGGCTGTGGTCTCGTGGTCTGCGGACTGTGGTCTTGTGGTCTGTGGACTGTGGTCTCGTGGCCGTGACGCCCCCGTGCGTTTCTTGCTCGCTCACAAGGACGTAATTTGAGGCTGATTAATCACAAGACTGCTGCGGGCTGAGAGCATTGACAAAAAGACACACCTACTTCAGAGTCAAACAATGACAGATGAGGGCTTTGTGGGGGAAGAAATTCTAAGTGAGTCGACGTCCGGGGAAGTTTAAGGACTACACTGTCACTTCAGACGTGCAACTTTTAGGGATACTGAATGGCGGGTCTGTGACAAGTCGATAAAATATTTTCAGGCCTTCAGGAATCTCCTTGTGGCCTCACGGGTCGCAAGTCGTCTCCGCCCCTCAGGAGGGGTCACCACGCCCCTCCCCCGGGGTCGGGTTTTGCAGTCATTCTTAATGAATGAATCCCACTGACACATGATCAGATTTTCTTGAATTATATGACTACTTTATTAACAGCAGACCTTGTGCCTATTCACTTAGATGCTCATGAAATACTCCAGTGCCTGCTTAACGTTCCTTATCTCTAAATGGAAAAATAGCAGGACTTACAGGAACTTCTCAAGTTATGAGTCTGACTTTTGCATGTCCGTCCTGCAACCCCTCGTCAGTCAGGCCAACCGACCTGCTACAAAGCACCAGCCCCCTCCTCTCTCTTTTTCAGCTCCTGCCCCATTTCCTCTATCAGTCTTGGCTTTGCTCCCTGCCTCCTGCCATTATTGACATCAGTAGGTCAATTCATGTCAGCACTCAGAGTAGGGGGCTGCAGAGGGGACCGAACATAAGTCTGGGGTCAGGCAAGTGCATTAGACCCCTGGCTCTGGCATGTCCCATGACCTCAACCTGAGGACAGGGTTCAGTCCTTCTCAGTGGCAGCGACCCTCTTTGTCCAATTGCTTTAATACCATCTCCCTTGTAAATGAGAATTAAAAGAGAGACTATATGGGGGCGCCTGGGTGGCTCAGTGGGTTAAGGCCTCTGCCTTTGGCTCGGGTCATGGTCTCAGGATCCTGGGATCGAGCCCCGCATCGGGCTCTCTGCTCAGCAGGGAACATGCTTCCCCCCCTCTCTCTGCCTGCCTCTCTGCCTGCTTGTGATCTCTCTCTCTCTGTCAAATAAATAAATGAAATCTTTGAAAAAAAAAAAAGAGAGACTATATGTAAACTATTTGCTTCCTTTCTGCATTAAAATAAGACTGCAAATATATGTCAGCCTTTCAGTTGGGACTTTTTAACATCTGAGGGCAGCTTTTTTTTTTTTTGCATGCCTATTAGTACAATTTTACTTGTATTATAATTAATATTCAACTTATAAAACACTTAAATCTTAAGGTTTCTTAAGACTTTACATTCAACTGTCTAATCTTGCTATTCTGTTTATTAATCTAGCAATGTATATAAAATGATTATAATCACTTTCATTAGCTCTTTGACTAATATTTAATGGATTCATATGGTTAAAATTTTGAAATAGCCTGAAACATTTAATACTATTTGCATTCATAAATATTCTCATCGACACCTCACAAATTACAATTATGATTTTAAAATAGCTAATTCTTCCAAATATTCCAAATCTATTAGTGCAGACTTAAAATCAGAGTATTTCTAGGCATTTAAGAAACTCTTGTTAAGATAGTAAAGCCAAGAATTGAATTAATTGTACCCAAAACCCAGGTCGCAAGCTAAACCCTTTCTTAGAATTAGCTCCTGCCAATGTCTTTGATGTTACAGAAAGCTGCTGTCCCCAATTATTCCTGCAGCATTCGAGTGGCTTTGGTGTGTCCTTCCCACTGTCTATCCTCACAGGGGCTCACGACCCATCTTGGTGTCATATTTGGCAGTGGGTTTCTGAGGCCATGAAGAGGAGGGATTCTGCACCGTCTTTATTCCTGACTTTCTCATTGGTGTTAAACCCACCGTTCTGTGGGTCTCTTGCCAAGTTCCCATCTAATTCCCGGCGCCTGCTTTCATCCCCGCAGCCCCCAGCCTGCGTCACTTCCTGAGCGCGGATGTGCTCTCCACTACAAGGCGAGAGAAGTCACGCCAGTTCTTGAACGTCATCCTGGGACTCAGCATCACGTCACCATGAGGGCCGGATTGGTCCTGACACCGACTGCAAGTCTGGTCCCTGGGGCTCGGCCTCTGCTCGGTGTCGGGGAACCCGGGTGCCCGGCTGGTCAGCGCACACAGAAGGACTCCAGTACTTCTGGAACAAGATGGCTCGGGGGAAAGGACCGCGGGGCGCAGTGGCAGGTGGGAGGGCCCCCACTGTCCCTTATCACTGAGGATAGCTCGGGGGGATTGTGAGAGGCCAGATGTCAGATGCAGATACAAGAACCTTGGCCTTGGGGCCATGGGGATTTTAAATGGCCAGACTGAGCAAGAATTGACCTCCCCTCTTGGAAGTGGTGCGGTGATTCCGCACGGCACCTCGCTCGGCCCCGAGTCAAAGCTCAGTAAGATAAGGCCGGCCGAGCAGGCTGGGCGATTGCCCGGCACTCTAGCCAAGACAAGAGCACAACCTTCGGAGCCAGGAAGAAGGAAATCAGCTCCTGACGCTGCCGCTTCGAGCGGGACCACGGCGGAGTCCCCAAGTCCCTCAAACTTCCACTTCTGCCTGACGGAAGCAAACCACCGACCCCAGCCACCAACGGGACTGAGCAGATAGATTATGTGTTTATTTCGTAGAAGGCGTCCAATAAAAGAGTGACGCCCGTACTCATGAGGAGCGGCTGCCAAAATGTATGAAGTGAAAAGGGCAAAGAGCACAGCAGCGTGGATTTGCGGGCTACCGGTCTCACTTTAGGAGACGGAACGGGTTAGTGTTTGCGTGTGTACAGAGTGGCTTGGAGGCTCGCATGCATGTGTGTGTGCTTATTGGCATATGTTCTTTCTTGCTGCACGATGACCTTGATGAAGGCAGCGGCTGTGTCCGGTCACGCGGGGTCCTATGCCCACAACCCAGCACGCCTTGGACCGGCGCGTGGAAAACGATGAATACATCGTCCTCGGATGAACGAACCCCTTACGGCGTGAGCGAGCGCTTGAGTGGCAGGCACTGTGCTGGCCCCGACCCATGGGCGGCAGGTCTCTCTTCGCATGAGCATCCGCCCACGGGCTTCGAGCACGGACAGACAGACAACGAGTGCGAGAGGATACTCTCGGTGTGCACGGGCGTGGGCAAATCTGCTTGCCAGGGCAGGCGGGAGGGCTCCCCCGAGGGGCTGGTCAGCGCAAGGAGAAGACAAAGAACAGGTTTGAGTTTCTCCGCCGGACGAAGGAAGTGTGTGAACGAGGGAGTCTGCGACAGCCCCAAGATTCCACGTCACGGTGTTTCCTCGAGCCTGCCCTGCAGTGACGGCTGGCCTAGGTCTTCCTCCCGGGGCGTCTTGGGAACACGCGGTGGAAACAGGGACACGTGCGGTAGGATGCCCGCGGAGGGCACTGTGCATTCTCTACAGGTCTGGACGGGCCCATGGGGAGGCGGCCGCCGTGGAGACCCGAAGCCTAACAAACACCATGGGCCCAGGATCTCGGGCTGCCTCCGGTCTGGTCCCCACTGCACCCAAGGTCGTGGGGACAACTTGCTCTTGAAACAAACAAGAGGATAATACAACTGACCGATTGTCTTTATTAAATAACAAGGACATAGTCTATATACAGTAGCTGGGCTGGGCCGCGAGCGCTCTCCCGTGCCCCGTGGAGTCCCCCACAGCCCCCGCCCGGCGGCACGCCCCGACACCCAACACCGTGGGAAGTGACTGGCAAGTGGCAGATGTCTCCGGCGCCGTGGTCCCCACAGGCGCAGGAGAGACGAGCCATCTCGGCTCACGGGGCCCCAGGCAGGACTGGCGGCTCGTGACCCGAGCCCGGGGGGCCCTGCTCGGTGTCTCAGCAGTTCAGCCAGCTGCCGCTTTTCAAAGTGTGTGTGACTTTCCTGGCATTTGGGTCAAACTCCAACTGTGAAGGTCCGCTGAAGAAATAGTAAAACCCTGGAAATACGGACAAGGGAACCCATGAGATATTGTCACAAATAAATCAACTTGGCAACGCACAGAGCTCAGAACGCTGGGTGGTGAGAGTCACGGCGTTTATAAGATTTTCCTGTGTGCGGGGACTCCGACAAGGGTTTGATCCGATTGTTTCTCTCATGTCTTTCTGCAACAGTCCTTCGAGGGACGCTCCTCTAAGCTCACTGTGCAACAGACAGCGGGAGTGGGCTCGCGGGCTGGCCCGAGGTCCCTGGCGCAGAACGGGCTGGCGACAGTTCTGCCCCCCAGCTCCGACGGCCAAGCCAGGCTCTGCTGACTACAGCATTCCGCTTCCAATCAGGCTAAACTTGCTGTTTCTTGGGAAACTATGAACTCTTTATTTTCTTTTTTCCCAACAGTCCTCCTGGCCTTTCCTTTCCTGAGGGTCCTTCCTGGACCCCGAGAAGCATGGAAACCCCTTCAGAACACCAGGGGGCCCTTTGGGGCCCGGCCGCCCTGGTGCTTGGTTACCTTCTGATAAGGACCACCAGGCCCCAGCATCTCCCCTTGAGCAGGAAAAAGATACAACTTCTCCAAAACCCTGGGCGCGTGGAGAAGCTTGGCGACTGCCTGGTGTGGGCAGCGACTGACTACTCGGGGATGTGTCCCTGGGAATTAGTAGTTTGGGCGGGATGGAGAGGAGGAGAATGCCGGCCAGTAGGAAACCTGGCTGTACCGCCGGAGGGGGCTTTTCTACCCACACGGTAGTCTACAAGCTAACAGGTGTGGAGGTAAGGAAGGGACCCTTGAGCACTTTGGTGTTTTCTGCTTGTACAGAATAGAGATGATTCAAATCAATGTCTTACAGGAAGTCGTCACAGACTTGTACAGAATGGGTAAATTGCAGTTTGGGGGAGAGAGGAAGGAACTGCTTAGAGAAAATCTGTCATTACATGGGGCACCCAGGGGGCTCAGTCACTTAAGTGTCCGGCTCTTGGTTTCGGCTCAGGTCGTGATCTCAGGGTCATGAGATTAAGCCCCCCATCAGGCTCTGTGCTCAGTGTGGAGTCTGCTTGAGATTCTTTCTCTCCCTCTGCCCTTCCCCCACTCTCTCTCAAGTAAATCAATAAATCTTATAAAAAAAGAAAATCTGTCATTACGAATTAATCCAATTGTCCCTCTGATACCCTAGAACGTTCCCAGTGCCCCATGACCAAACAAACAAGTATCTTCTTACCAAATGCCTCAAAAGCAGCGTCAACCTTCGGGTCAACCCCCGGGAAGTCTTCTGCTATTTGCTTGGGGAAGCCTGGCTCCATGGATCGTCTCTTCTCATCAAATCTGCATCCAGTAGAAGAAACACAGCTGGCATCACACAGAAGCCGTGGGACCAGAAGTCTTAAGTCATGTTAGGTATACTGTGGAATTCTAGTAAACTTTCCAAGTACTGCAAATAAGTGTCAAGCATGTCAACCATGACAGAAATATGGGACTTTAATGGAACTGCAAACAAAGCTCTTAGAACTGTGCCCCCCCCAGGAGCAGAGGCGACATCCTGATCTCGCAGACGTCTGCTACCGTACTTCTCGAGCCCGGACGGAGAGAACCTTACTCATCTTTCTATCACAAAGGCATGAAAGTACGAACAGATGAATTGGCTCATTCATCTCCATACAAATTTCCAGTTCTCTACCATACGTGGCTGGCGTATGTCCTCCCTACCCCGCACGTCTGGATTTCCTATGGCAGCCTCCTGGGGAAAGGGATGGCGGAGACCAGGAAAGCACAGGGAATGTGTTTCGGGCTCGTTGGCTGGACCTTGGTTGGTCCGCCCAGTGGTCGGGCAGATGGCCCAGGCATCAGCCTCTGTGAGCCCTGGGTTCTCGCCATAAACCCGGAGCACTGTTGCTCATCGTCCTCTTAAAAGACAGCACTAACGAGTGGATGGGGTTAGGGGAGGCCCTGAAGAATCATAGAGCAAAGTTGGGAAGATGAGACAAACACCCAGGGAAGGGATGAGTCGACAGGAAAGGAATGCTCAATTGTGGCCTGGATTCTCGAGGCTTCTTTCAAAAAAAAGACAAGCCCATCTGTGTTTGGAGTCCAGCTGGGAAGCTCCATGGGGTGCTGGGGCTTGAGGCAGGACTTGAAGGTTGAGTGGGTTGGCAGGGGTGGGGGGCAGAGGCGAGAAGAGGCTGTCCAGGCGGGGGGGGGGAGGGGTTGCTCCGGCCTGCGGCTCACGGGCTCAAGGTGGGAGATGGGAGAGGCCCGCGGGACCACCTGTGACCAGCGCTGCTGCCTTTGAAAGCAGGCATGTCCCCACCCTCCGTACTGGCAGGGAGGCCGGGCTGAGAGTGACTTGGGGGCTTCCTCGGAGAAAGAGGATAATTCCCTAGCGAGGCTCCCTACAAAGCCATCCCAACCCCGTCTCACCGCCAGTATTTGTCCTCTACGAAGAAGTAGGTTTTCTTCTTCTCCTTATCGAAAAGGGCTGCATCAATTTTCCTCACGGCTGCAGGAAAACCCAGCGTGTGGATGCCTTTTGGATAACCTGCTTGGGCTTCGTTTCCTCTGAGGGCCCAGAACTGACTTCCTGTTAAGGAAAATAATTCGGAGTCACATGGAATTTATGACAGTCAAGCCTTTGAGTTTTAGAAATACTGGTGAGCACCTTTGATTTTCCTAGTAAAGATTCAATCCCCAGCTCAAAGTGGGTTTTTAACAAAAATTTGTGGATTGAATGAATGAACACAAATGCAAAGACGGAATTTACAACTCTGAGTGATTTATATCCCTACGTGCATTTTTATTATCCGTAAAATATAAATAAAATAATACTAGACCCAGCTGTTTCTTCACCACCTTAGAGTAACGAAGAAGACACAATTTGTCAGAGTAGAGAAAACTGAATTCCTATTCTATTTTCCCGTGAAGGGGTTTATTTCAACGAGTTAAAAGAAATTATTACTTAGTAATTACCTTTAAAAATGAAAACAATGTCCTTGCTAGTGTCTTCATATGCGGCATCCAAGCCTGAAGGAAGGGATGGCCAAAACGAAGAGATCAAATAAAATCCAGGTTCAAGTGTCCTGAGGGATTTGCGCCAAAAATATCTGAAATATATAGAAAAGGAAATGAAAATTGAGAAACAGACGTTCACCTTTAGCATGTTTTTCTCATCGTGATGCCTCATCCATCTGCCCCATCCCCTCGTCTGCGAGGCTCGAGGGCGGGCAGAAATCAGGGACGTCGTCAATGGGAAAAGATCCCTTCTCTCTCTTGGGAAGCCTGCACTGACCCCCCGCCTGAGGATTCCAGCGCAGCGTCTTCTAGAGAGAAGGTGACTACGGTCCGTGCATATCAGTGAGGGTATCAACACTGGTCACTTGTGTGACTGGTGTGTGTGTGTGTGGGTATCAGTATTTCCAGAATGATTCTGGAAGCATCCACATGCGTCCTCGATGGCGGATGGGGGCGGGGAGCCAGCGTGGCAAGGGAGACTGGCTCTTCCTTCCCACGTGTGCAGCTTGCACGTGTTGTGTACATATTTCCCCAGCCGTGAGTAAGCTAACTGGTTAAGCACAATGCTCTCCTGATGCCATCTTTAAAGGAAACAAAGACAAAACTCTAATTCTGAGGTTCCACCTGAGCCTTTGGAAAGGCAGGAGTGGCTTATAGGGACTGGGAACAACCATGAGAGGACAGGCATGGAATCGGGCCTTCGAAAACGAGCTTGGTGCTTTTGGGAAAATGTGGAGGTGAAGCACGAGCTCTCAGTTATTTCAAGTTCAGAGAAAATGTTTTGCTCTCAGAACTTAAAAATCTCCATCAAGTCTCTGTTCTCCTTTCTAAGCACTGTACGTCAAAAGAAGAGAGAGGGAAATGGAATCTTCTGGTCTGACCTGTCTTTGAAGAAGAGGATTTCTCCCCTCAGAGTGCTGATTGCGTCGAAGGACAAAGCGGGGTCACACGCAGCTGGGGTCCCAGGTACTGGAGGCACAGATTCCGTGGGTGCCACGGGGTCGTCTGGGGAGACGGGGGGAGACCCTGAAGGGAACAGAGGCGGGGACGCAAACAGAGGAACTGTGACGCTACGGTCCACGTAAGTGCTTTCCAAACACTCTCAGGCCGCTCGAGAGGAATTGCAAGCGCTTCGTGCAGCGCTTTCAGGCTGTCCCGAAGACAGTCCCGGCAAAACCACGCCTGGTTCTTCCAGCCCCGCTCACCGTACAGGGACTGGATGCCATCCACGTCGTCTTGAGAAAGGCGGAAGTGGGCCAGGTCTGTGAGTGCGCTGTAGACCGGGTACATCAGAGCGCGAGGGTCGGCCGAGTGGAAGAGACCCAAGGAATGGCCAAGTTCATGAGCGGCAACCAGGAATAAGTTGGTTCCTAGTTAAGAAATCGTAAACAATGGTTACTTAGTCTGTAAATCCCTGTACATCATCACAAGTGTGAGCCGTGCCCTCTGTCGGTTTACTCCTGGAGACGCACAGGCCTTCCTTTGCCCAGTTGTGTGGTTAACGGACCCACACTTCAGGGCAAGCCAAGTGTTTTTCAAGGCTCGTTCTTGGAATCAATCTTTGAGACAAAATATCCAGCCACATCTACCGCCCCCCTCTCCTGCCCCAGGATCCTAGCTACTTCCTGAGAGCCAGCTTCCTTTTCTTGTGCTCTGGAACGGACCCAAACCACTTGGGTAGCTCATCCATAAATATTTCTCTTCATCTGTCCATGAAAAGCTAAACACTGTTTCAACGTATTACCGTTTGCCAGTTGTGGTCTCGGTTAAATGAATCACAATTTATTCATCTCAATTCTGAAATCTTGACACAACCATGCTCCTGTTATTTTCCATTGGACTACTGCCTGCATAATTTCTCCTCCTCAACATTATTATTATTAAGCACATATTGGGTCTGGAAATATTAGTAAGGATAATTGTCATAGGGTTTGCAAGATTGGTCTAAAAGATAGCATGCCTGATCACGCCTACCATTTGTCACAAAAGAGATTTAGGCCACGCAAACACTAGCTGTATTCATTTTTTTTTCCCTTCGTGTTATTAAAAAAAAACGCAGAATGCTGAAAATTGGAAGTCATCAGGTAATTATATTTGACATGCTAAATTTACTTTGGAAGTGTTATTTGTATAACTTGTGATCCTAGTAAAGTCCTCATTAGAGACTTTGCAGGAAGAAGTTGTTAATTCAGTCGAATCAAAGAAATTTATCAAGCACTAACTTCACATTCATACTCCCTACAGAGATTCTGTTTGCGTTTCGATTATAAATCCCAGTGAATTTCAGAGGTAGTATTATTTTAGCCAATTTTTTGAAAACTTTGGAAGCCAGTCCTCAGAGTATACAGTTATGAACTGAGAAATATTCCTCTACCTAAAATATTTGGACACTGTATTAGGGGGCAAGTGCTTTCCTTCAGAACAGGTCTATAGAAACTCTTGTTAACCTAGAGACAGTAAAATGCTGATTTACCAAGAAAACATAAAAAGGAACCTCAGTTTCTTAAATTTAACTCTCATCTCCCTTTTGAAGAGTAAAGAAGAAATTTCCCCCAATTTGATACAAGCAATATCCAGGGCACCGTCCCTTGGGGATCTGCAACTCAATGTAATGAGAGAATACTCTTAAGGATGGTCCTAAGCTTATACTAGAAACGTAGTTGCCAAAGAAATACTTAATGATGTTCCCATACTGTGCTTACCAAGACAGAGAATAAATTAGACATCTGAAAAATGGTTAAAATGAAAATACATTCTACTAATTCTTGAGCCATTCGGGAAATCTGGGACACCCCACTTCTTGAAGATTCTTAGCTATTAAGAATTTTCTAAATCTAAAAAAAAAAAATCCCCACCAACATCATTCTGAGAGGGGCGCCTGGGTGGCTCAGTGGGTTAAAGCCTCTGCCTTCGGCTCAGGTCACGATCTCAGGGTCCTGGGATCGAGCCCCGCATTGGGCTCTCTGCTCAGCAGGGAGCCTGCTTCCCCCTCTCTCTCTGCCTGCCTCTCTGCCTACTTGTGATCTCTCTCTCTCTGTGTCAAATAAATAAACAAAATCTTAAAAAAAAAAATCATTCTGAGAAATGTGTAACCAACCTGAAGTATCTCTCGTCCATTGTTCATCATCGTCAAAGTGGGCATCTCCATAAATGCCGGGTCCCGGAGGGTAGGCGTGACCCAAAACATTCCCAGGTCCATCAAAAGGGTTAAAGTCTCCATGATCTAACAGAGAAAGTGTTTTTATTGGAAAGATAGGTAATTAGCATCTCTTTGGAACGTCCCCGGACCCCCCAATAGCACTAGATAAATGGGTGCATTTCATGGTTTTTTTTTGTTTTGTTTTACCTCTAACTGCGAAAGAGATCTTTATGTCAGCCTCTCCTTCATCAGCCCTGGAGAAAGTCAGTGGGGTCACCTCCTGCCAGAGGCTCAGGGCTTTCTCAATGGCAGAATCAACAGCATCTCTTGGCAAATCCAGTGTGTAATTCACAATCCTTTAAGAGAAAAATTGAAGAAGATATTATTTTCTTCTGTGATAGTCCTTTGTAAAATCTGGATAGTGTGTGAGAACCTCTTTGGACCCGTTACCTGTAGGTAAGGTGGGCTTTCCTCCACTTGGGCATGCCGGGGAAGGTGGCGAAGTCCCCCACATCGGGAACGCCACACCTGGGCTTACGCATCATCTCCAGAGTGTCTGCGTCCAGCTTCCCCGTCACCTCCAACCCGAGGAACTTCTGCATTTCTCGGATTTTGTCAATGACGGGACCATGGTCCCTTCTTCTAACGAATGCTTTTGTATCTTTTGCAAGATTGTAGTAGTTTTCCAGGTATTGCTAATGGGATATTAAGTAGCATTTTCAGGTCAATTTACTGTAAATTGCAGCTGCTGACTTAAACTGTCTACAGTATCTGTCTGGTTTGCAGAAATCAAAATAAATGTCATATTCGGCTCAACTCTTCAGTTAAAGACTCCTCCTCGCTTCTGTTCTATCCTTGTAGCCAGATAATCTCTGGAGCTTAGTCTACTCCCACAGCAATGAAAATGAAGCAGAAAATCAAGATAAATGTCCCATGAACTTAAAGGAGGAACACAGAGCAAGTAGTCTTCTTTGGGCATAATTGTGTATTTCAGGCACATTTATTCAACTCCCTCGATTTCTACTTTATACGTCTCACAGGGACCTGGCTTAAGAAAAAAGTTGGACAAATCCTTGCATCTAAACACGACACTAGCAATATAAATATCCAGCTAAATGTCCATTGGGTTAAAAGTCTCAATGAGAGATACATTTAATCACGCTCCCTACTGTTACTCATGTGCCCCAAGCCCCAGCGACGCTTGGGGGGACGCATGCACCAGTTACCTGAACAAGTTCCATGCTGTCCTCATCCTCTGTGGCTCTGCCCATTGGGTAGGCTGAGCACACGGCCACGCAGAGCAGCAGTAGAGCTGGAAGGTTCTGCATTTCCACGAGCTCTGCTTGGCTCTATGTCGTCGTAGTGCCTTGCTCTCTGCCTACCTTCTCCTGGGTCGACTCTCTGGAGCCCTGACTTTTATAGGGTGACAGAGGTGGGTTAGGTCACCGCAGCTTGACTCATGACTGCTTTCATCCGAATGACAGCAGGACCATGTCCAAAAATTCCAAATCCCAAGTAGGATGATACAACCTACTTTACTAATTTCTCTCAACCTTTCCAATTTTGCAAATCATAACAGTGATTAAGCGCCAGGAAATGCTTCCTGTCTTCGTAAAAAGAAAACTGGAGCGGTTTTTTTTTTTTTTTTTTTATTCTGGAAAAAAAAAAAGTGCCCAGAATTTACTAGACCATTTATGTTTGTGTGTTTGAGAGGAGAAATAGGCTGACTCGGTGAAAAGTCAGAACTGGTTAGAACATTGAAATGCAGTTTTATTTTTAAGAAAAACACACTTAAAATCAAATATAATGAGATGTAAGTAAATGAAAAGCTGTGCTTACAGAGCTCAAGTCTATACTATTAGATTCTGTAAAAACAGAAGGAATGATATCTAGAATAAAATTGCAAAGGAGAGTGTGTGTTTTGAGTCCTTGATCTGAAGTATGTGCTATTGGTTTCTGGTTGGATTTGTTAGGGGAAGGCTCACAGGCGGGACAGAACGAAGATTGTAGGGGAAGAGGTTACCCTTTCTCCTCCGGCAGTCTTCCTTCTGCGCCCAGTCTACGAGCACGTAGCAGACCTGGGAGGCCCACCCACAAGCACTGGTGGAGTCAAAATGAAGTGCACTGTGCAACGGACCCAAGTTCTCTGTCATCGTGTCCTACACTCTTCTCACTGTCTTTCAATCTCTTTCCACCCCCTCAATTCAAAATCATAGATACTTTGAACTTTTTTTTTTTAAGATTTTATTTATTTATTTGAGAGAGAAAGAGAGAGGAAGGGGAGTGGCAGAAGGAGAGGAAGAAGCAGGCTTCCCATTGAGCAGAGAGCCTGATGAGGGACTTGATCCTAGGATCCCTGGGATCATGACCTGAGCCAAAGGCAGATGCTTAACTGACTGAGCCACCCAGATTGTGGGTGAACTTTGAACTTTAAAACAAAAGCCACCCTTAGTTGTGTCCCCAGGGTGCTTACCTGTTTTCTCTTCTCTCTTCTTCCCTTCCTCTCTCTTCCCTTCCCCTTCCTTCCGTTTCCTTCCTGTTCTGTGTCCTGCAGAGCGCTGCTCCCGCCGACAGTGTAACCAACGCTTGCAGGGAAGACTGGAGACATCCGCAGGGGCAAGAACTCTGCTGAACGTTTTTACCATCTTCCTGCCACCTGTCCCTCTCCCTCAATGACCTCGCCTCCCTTACCTTTAGAAAAGCAGAGCAGAAAAAGAGAAAGAAATTCAAATTGGAAAGAGCCATGTTTACACTTATGAAATGTCTGCTAAGTGAACATTTTTTATTTGCCACCACACTTTGTTTTTTCTTTGCTTATTTGTTTGCTGAAGAGCAGAACACCCGGGAGTGAGAAACTCAGTGAAACGATGAAGAAAAATTAACATTTAATAAGTGCAAGTTTTGTTCCCTGCCTTTGCATTTCTTGTGCATTTTCCTTCTTTTGCGGCATTTTTACATGTTCTGAATGAACACGGGAGAGCTCTCATCCAGCATGTGTCAGGGATGCAGTGAGAGCTCTGTGCCTGGAGGTGACCAGTTGTCTGAAGGCCGGGGCTGTGCATCAAGGGCGAGCATCTGTTTGTAGACCAGATTCTATCTAAAGACACTTCGTTCCATTAGGGGGAAGAATTTGGGTCTTGTGTCGATGGAAACCAAGGGGAAATGCTTGTCCACACTGATGTCAGGGTAGCTAAGGGGGCTGGAGCAGAAATGGGTTGGTACCACGCGTGAGGTCGGGGAAGGCTCCATGGACAGACGCAGAAGTCGCTAGGGACCACGCTCTCAGTTCCTTCTGGATTAAGGTTTTTCCTGCGTACATTTTCTCTGGGATTATAACTGATAAAGCATATTTCAAGTTCGGAGGGAAACCTTACCGACACCATGTTTATTTTCCCAGATGTTAAAACACCATTGGCAAAATGGGCGATGTCGTTGCTCCTGAAATAAATGCGAAGTCCACTCGTGCAGAGTTGGTCGTCCTGTAAAAGGATTTCAGAGACTTTTCTGGAAGTCTCAAGCCTCAGGAAGAGCTCATTATTTGTTTCTCAGTGGCACCTTGGACCTGCCTCTTGCAGACTGTTCATGCTGAGCTGGAGTGTGATGCTTCCCCCCCTCACCGTAAATTCTCATTTCTCCCTGTGCTCCTAATGGTGAGCATGGTACCCGGCATAAAGCAGGCACCTTAATGTTGCTTCAAGAATTAGTAATCCATTAATTATGAATGAAAAGCTCCCAGGAAAAGTCAAAGAGGTGAATGAAAAGTCAAAAAAACCTCATGAATCATGGAGATGTTTCTAAAACCCCAGATCTTACAGGTCGTATTTCCAAATACCCTTTTAAGTGAATTTGTTTGAAAATTGAAAATTGGAAAGATTCAAGAGACCATCTTAAGTGTGTCTACTGAAGAATAAATTGAAGGCTTGTCTACACCTATTCCTCAATCCTATGTCTGTAAAATACTCAGATTGCAGCATTAGAGGGTCCTCTGACAACGCGTGAGAGTCGATTTGCATTTTGTAGATTAAATTTTAAAAAGCAATGCATTGTATCTTAGGGTTTTTGAACTTGGAACACTTTTCTTGGAGATATCTATTTTATTTGTTTTATTTTTTTGCATGTTGATATAAGCTCATTTCATTATATTGAAAGTCTGGGTGTTGTTGAATATAAAATCAATGACTCGTATTTTTTTGAGTATTTTAGTTTTGTAGCTCATAAACCCTAAGATACAAAGTAAAAGACTGTCAGTGAATCTGTGTTATCTTTGAATAATCTAATCCAGTGCTATTTTTGGATTCTGCTAACTTGAACAATAAATGTACTTTATACATAATAAATAAATAAAGGCAATGCAGCAGTGAGGAAAAATAGGGAGATTACAGAGCAACTGAGTGGAAGAGAGAAGGAAGAGAATGAGAACAACTACGCCAAATGCAGAGGGGGTCTGTCAACACTAGGAAAAAACTGCACTTTTCCAGTGCAGAGACGAGAACGACCCTTCCACAGAACCATCATTTGTATACGGCTAACTACACACCAGAGTCAGATAAGGGCTGGATGCACAAAGTGGACCCGCAGGGCTCAGAGGCGTGGCAGTAAACTTAAACTCCATTTGACTCAAACTTGGACTCAAGAGCTGGCATCAGTCCAAGTCACATCCTCTCTGACAACTTCTCCCATTTATCTCTCCCTTCAGCGCTTCTCCAGGACTGATCGGACGAGATAATACATGATGCTCGCCACCGCCAGCCCAGAGAATCATTCTTTCAGCGATGCGCTCCTTTCTCCCGTGTCTGAGTCTCTGTCTTCAAAGCCTCAGCACCCCCGAACCGAAAGCGTACATTTGGAGATCACAAGTAACGGAAAAACTTGGAGAAAACATGACCAAATGAGCTATTTAAAAATAGGGAGGAAGGAGGGAGGATAAAATGCAGGCAGGAGGGAAGGAAGACAGGAAGGGCGCCATCCAGCAGGGCAGAGCACGCTCAGGGAGTGAGAGGGGTTGCACAGGTGCTCTGCAGAGGGAAGGTGTCCCCTGCAGGGAAGGCCACCGAGGTGTGGATGTGGAGGGAAAGCCAGGAACAGCATGAACACCGACGCAGAGTCAAGAAAGCTGAATGTCTGTTAGGAAAATGACAGAATTAATTGTTTCTTGAAATAAAATGTGCGTGAACAGTACTGACAAAAAATGAAAAATAAAAAAAAAATTAAAATTAAAATTAAAATTAAAAAAAAAGAAAAATGAAGTTGTGGGCAGATAGGTTGGAACTCATTCGTGAAAACCTACTAGTCTCTGGCTAAGATGTTTTGCTCATTCTGTTGGTGATGGAAAGTCATGTTTCTATACCATGTTTTAAATAAGGTTTTGTATATTCCAGTAAAACTTCATATTTTTATTACAGGAAAACACAGAATATAGAAAAAAGTAGAAGGTAGAAAAGAAATCATAAATAGTCATAAGACAAGGAGGGAAACGTCATTAACACTTCACTGTGCTTCCTTCTAATTTTTACTTTTTTACATCACAGTGATTGGGGAAACTTATAAAATTATATCTGTTTTTTTCCACAATTTTTGATCTCACCAGCCAAAGAGGAGTACTAATCAGGCAATATATCCTCCCTGAATTATAGGATAAAATATGTTGCTTACAGGTTTTTTAAATTTTTTAAATTTATTTTTTATTTTGTGCATTTTTATTTATTTATTTTCTTACTATGTTAAGTTAGCTACCATACAGTACATCATTAGTTTTTGATGTAGCTTACAGGCTTTTTCCAGTACATGTTTTTTGTAGTTGAAATCCGACCCCCTACGCTAATCGTCATGACTGTTTGCCGCAGAAATGTCTGAACATCTTAGCTGGAAGGTGAACCCGAACAGAAAAAGGAATTAGGAACAGATAATCTGAGCACGTGGATGGCTCAGTCTTTCTTCATGTATGAGAGCATAATGACTCACATCACTCAACATGAATGGTAAAAATGTCGCAATCCATCCCTGACATTCCTGGGTGGTGGCAATGGGCTTTGTGTGGCTCTGGGCAACTCTCATATTATGGAAAGAAGGAGAGCGTTTTGTAATATTCTTGGCAGAAGTATCGCGATTGTGCAAATGGAGGAACATGAATTAAGGTTTCTAGTGGTTCTCCAACAGGCGGCATGTTCCATCGGATTGTACAAAGTGTTGCTTGAGAAGCACGTGTTCAGATGTGAGGGTCATAGTGGGCCCCAAAGGGGGGCCGGGGGGAGCAGCAGCATGGGGCAGACGTGGTGCCAGACCACCGAGCTCACCCGCAAGCCAACTTTCCATGGAAAATGGACTTGTCCAGCACACTGTGGAAAGACAGCTCTGTTACACTTCGTAGAGCCTGCCCTATACATTCTGGAAATGTTCATTTTCTGTCAGTTGGCAATGGTATGCTTTTACATAATTTTTTTCCAGGGCTGGTTCTGCCGTGTCTGAGCACATCTTTTGTTGCCCTCTCCGATGGGACACGCCTCGGATGGGTATGAAAGGGGTCGCAGGTTGTTTTTCTCTCTTTCCACATCGACACCCCTCTAGTAGAGACGTGGCTTCAACATTGTCTAGTGGGCAGAAAGTGCTATAAAGCAAGTGTCCTGGTGCCTGAGCAGGCATGCGAGGAGCAGAGTCTCTTTCTAGTTCCTTCCGATGACCAGAGTTCCCGAGGTTTCATAAGACATAGATGGGCCATCAGATCTTTTCCAATACAACTTTACCATCCCGAGAAGCCGCAGAAGTCATTCTAAAGCCAGCGACTTTGTCTTCAATGTCGCAGCTGTTGAGTTTCTTTTCATTGTATCTGCAGGTCTGGGAGGGCTTGCTTCACTGACTACTCACCAGGGTTTTTTTTTTTTTAAACGAAATGTTTATTGTAGAGAAAGATAATTTTCAAATTTCTATCTATTTGGGAGCATGAGTTAAAGCCTACCCGAGCATCTGCCCTTTGAGTGGCCCTATCCGTGGGTTACTATGGGCCACAATGATGGCACTTGCTCACATTAACTTTTTAGAAAAGGCTTTATTCTTGGAGAGAAGTTTGGTTTCATAGCAAAATGGAGGGTAGGTACAGAAATTTTCCCCAAACTCCCTGCCCACAAACACACAGAGCCTCCCCCCTCAGAGTGGCACCGTTGTCACAACTGGTGAACCCATGCTGACATGTCATTGCCACTCCAAGTCCATCACTTACATGTGGCTCACTCTTGGTGGTGCACGGCCAGTGGGTCTGGACAAGTAGATAATGACCTGTATCCAGCAGGATGGTATCATGCAGAGCACCTTCACAGCCCTAAGAATCCTCTGTGCCCCGCCTAGTCATCCCTCCCCTCCCCTCAACCCCTGGCAACGGCGAATCTTTTCACTGTCCCCATAGTTTTCCTTTTCCAGAACATCATATCCAGAATTTCCTTTTCCAGAACATCAAACAAACAGTATATAGCCTTCGGATTGGCTTCTTTCACTTAGTGATATACATTTAAGTCTCTGTATCTTATCATGGTTTAAGAGCTCATTCCTTTTTTAAAAAAAGTTTATCTTTTTTTATTTGAGAGAGAGAGCATGAGTGGGGAAGGGACAGAATCTCAAGCAGACTCCCCACCGAGCGCAGAGCCTGACATGAGGCTCGATCTTAGGACCCATGAGATCATGACCTGAGTGAAAATCCAAGAGTCAGTCGCCTAACCGACTGAGCTACCCAAGCACCCCTAACTCATTCCATTTTAGTGCTGAATAATATTGCATTGTCTGGATGTTACCACCTTTTATTTATCTGTTCACCTACTGGAAGATATCTTAGTGGCTCCCAAGCTTTGGAAGTTATGAATAAAGCTGCTGGAAACATCCGTGTGCAGGTTTTTGTCTGGACATTAGTTTTCAACCCTTTTGAGTAAATATCGAAGATCATGACTGCTGGATCATATGGTAAGAGTATGGTTAGTTTTGTTAGAAACTGCTAAACTGTTTGCTAAATTGTACCATTTTGCATTCCCACCAGCCGTGCATGAGAATTGCTGTTGTCCACATACTCACCAGCACCTGGTGTTGGCAGCATTCTGGATTTTGGCTATTTTAATAGGTGTGTGGTGGTATCTCATTGTTATTTTTAACCTGTATTTCCCTGATGGCATGTGATATGGAACATCTTTTCATATGCTTACTTGCCATCTGTGTATCTTCTTGTCTAGGTGTCTGTTAAGGTCTTTGGCCTTATTGGTTATTGGTGACTTTCCCTCTTTATGACTTGGCAAGTATTTGCCTGGTGTGGAAATAAATGAAGAACAAGGCAGGGGAACAAGGAATGGTTATTTGTTCAGAGCTTACTATAACCAGGGAGTCGGCCACCATCACTTGTGTTTTGGCAGAGATTCAACATCAGGCAGAGTGGGAAACTACTGTGGGAAAAGGACGTCTTCGTGTGTATCCTGACTGGAGGCTCTTGGCTTAAGGAGGCCGTAGAGGGGCTACCTCGAAGCCGGGCATCCCATGCGGTTTCTTTGGAGCGCATATTGGGCTTCTTCTGATTGGTCTGGAGTTGGAAACAGGAACAAAAATGAGGGAAGCTATCAGTTGTCAGTCAAGTCCTGGCTCTTTTGGACTGCTTGCCACAGAAATTAGCGTTTAGTGTCCTGGGTCGTTACTAGAGACCACAATGCGGCTTCCGGCAAGTCTGACTTAGAGCAAGCCGTCTTCCTGAGCTGTTCATTGTAGATAAGGGAATTGGTTTCCTGGGCAGGTTGCCACAGATCGTGGGTCAACATTCTGTTTTTATATAGGATCTGGCCATTGTCTATTTGCATATTCATACTCTCACGGGAAAACCTGTTTCTCCCCCATGGCTTATGCACCTCTGTAATAGAAGAAAGCCTTGGCTGAATGGCCTCTTCTTTTGCTATCCATATATTCTTTGCTTACACTCTGGAATTCATAAGTGCTTTCTCCTGGGAATTAGGTTTCTTCGAGTTCTCTCAAATACCTAGATCTGGTAGTGCTCATTGCCCTGACGGATCTGCGCTAACGGTCCTAGGTACCGCCCTGGGACACTTCGTCTTCTTTTGACTCACAATTTGTAAAGCTGACACTTCTTCGGAGGGGGTCACATTATGTAAGAATGACAGAATGAAGGTTTGTATTGTAGTCATCGCTAAACCGAGCGTCGGATACATACCAAGGCAGGACGAACTCACACAACGTCACTGGTGTCGGTGTTCCGGCTTTTTCTCCACTAAAATTACACTCTGAGAAAAATGGACTCGAGGTTCTGAACTTTCATTATTTTATACAGTATTAGGTAATGAAAGTCTCTGAGTCTTCTCGGCGTGTGTAATATGGTCAAACAGATGTACATTCGGACCTGTTCTTCCAGAAAAGCAGAAACCACATATCCATCATCTACTGTGTGTCCTACGTGTTACAGGTACGTCTGATCTTCACACCTGCACCGTAAGGTGAGGATCAGTATCCATTTCACAGGTGAAAAAAACTGAAGCTCAGGAAAGTGGAAACTTTTGCTCAAGTCCATGAACAAACTAAGTAGCAGACATGATGAAAACATCGTCCAATCAAAACCCCAAAAAAACCAGAAGCACGAGTTTGCAGTGTCTGTAGACTAATTCCGATCCCTGCATCTCGTCTGTTTATACCCCCTCTTAGCCTGGACTTAACCGTCCCCACAAATGTCATCTCTCAAGCTTTCACATTTTTGAAAACTGAATCCTCTATGCGTCTCTTAATCTAGTGTCTGTCTGATAATCCGTCTTCAGTTTGGGAGGCACCTCTCATCAGTTTCGGACCTCTGACTTCCATGTCCCCCTCTCAAGTCCAGGCTTTCCTGCCCATGCCCTTCACTCGTGCTGCCCAGATGTGACCCAGTTAGGACCTGGGAGCAGTCACTATGCGTCATGGAGATTCAGAAATCCACAAAGCCTCCTCATTCACCAAGGTTAGTCAATGTTCCAATTCCTGAAAAAGTTCGCAAAGTCTTGCTGGCCGTGAATTCCAGAGTGCTGGTCAGAAAGTCCAATTCTCAGGTTCTGAGCATAAATACCCACTTTGATACCTTTGTGTCCCAAAACACATTTCACAATCCTTGTTCCTTTTCAAAGTCATATGTTACTCAGTTATGGGATGGGAACAAGCTGTTCTAAGTCAAGAATTTAGGGCATAAGTGGAAAAATGTCTTTTCAAACCTCACTTATATTCACAGCTCTCCTGAGATATCTTCTGTACTTTTTTGCAGCTGTTAAGTTAGCAAGTTGTAGGATAAAAATCTATCCTACCAGCTTGATATGTATAACAGAAAATATATATACACTTCTAGGCACATAATAAACATTGTTACTCATAACAATTGGATACCTAGAGTGATGGCAAAAAATGACATGACTGTATTTCTAACTTTGAACGATTTTTAGTGACTGGAAAGGAAGGGAATATGGAGAAAATGGCAGAGGGAACCCCTGAAAGTCAAAGAGGTTGTTGGGACGTGAACAGGCCTATGGGGCAGGAGAACAGCAAGACTGGGGAATTCTGGGTCCGGGGAAAGACGAGATGGGAAGAAACAAGCTTCAGGTGAGTAACTACAAAGTACCAGGAACTTCACCTACATAAATCCTCAGAACAAACCTCACAGACGTATACTATTTTCCCTGAGACGCAAACAGGTCAACTTGCTTTAGATCAGACAGGGAATCACAGTGCAAATTTCCTAACTTACCAATATCCTGGACTCTGTAGAGTGAGTCGCTGCCGACGAGTCTGCTTTCCAAGGTATCCGTGATGGTCAAGAGACAAGCCACCCATGTACTTCCTGCACTGGAGCAGATGACGTATTCCAAAGGGTCCCTTCACTGTAAAACAACTTCAAACTTAACAAAGCTTGTTTTTCAATGCTTTTTGGGCTTGGAGGAGATATCTGCAATCTCGAGGGCTCCCCCATTCTGCCTACACACACACACACACACGCATGCACACACACAGGCACAGCGAGCTGAAGCTAGATTAAAGAGGAATGAGCAGCTAGTGGAGAACAAATGGGGGGAGAAAGCGAAATTCTCCAAAGTCCAATGCTTACGTCAGGAGGACCCCGAGGATACTAAAGCTTGAATAATTTGCAAGGTAGAGAATTTGCATCTAAAATCTCCTGCCACAAAACCTAGAAAGAGACCCAGGTAGTTTCAGATGAGAAAAATCCTTTTGCTTCCTAATAGAAGCAATGACCAATATTCTTGAGAAAAAAAAAACAAAACCAAAAAACATGCTCTTTTTAGAACCTCTAGATTGCTGCAAATTAAGATTCTTAAAAATGGATCCCACAAATTCTCCTAATATATAAGGGAACAAATTCTAGGAATGAAAGTCAATAGAAACAGCAAATAACACATAGAGATCCACAAGGTCTCTGGAAATTTTTTTTTATGTTCAGTTAGTGAACATATAGTAGGTACATCATTAGTTTTTGATGTAGTGTTCAATGAGTCATTAGTTGTGAACACCCAGTGCTCATTATTAAATCTATATTATATCATATATTATATATATTATATATATACACACGCATTATAAAGGCATAAAGACACAGAAGATGAAACCACAAACACGAGGAAGTGAGAAGAAACTAAGAAATGATTAGTCTGATCTGAAAATGAATCCAATGGAAATTCTCTCTTTCCAGCTCTGGTTCCATTTACTCATTTTTCATATCTTTCACTTCTGTCTGTATTATGTCTGTGTTTTCCAAGAAACCCTAGAATATATTTATAACTGTTTTTAACATCCTTTTTCTGTAAATTTCATCATGTCTATCAATTCTGCATATGTTTCTATTGACTCATTGTTTTTTGTATTATGGGTCACATTTTCAGACTTATTTGCATATCTGGTAAGTTCTTATTGGATCATAGACATTGTGGATGCTATATGGTTATTTAAATTTTTAAATTTTTTCTTTAAAAAGTGTTCAATTTTTAGTAGGGGCGGGCAGTTAAATAATTTACAGCTCACCATGATCTTTTCAAGATTTGATTTTAAGCATTTTTAGGATGGGTTTAGTGTAGCCTTTCTCCGAGGGCTCTTTCAGTCCTCCTCTTACTTAGCTTTGCTGATTGCCGTAAGCGTTCACTGTCTCCCACTCTGGCTGGATGGGACGGAAACCTCTTCCAGTCCTGTGTAACTCTGGGGAGTGTTCAGTCTAGAGCTCCCTGGAGATACATATGTAGCTTAGTATTCATTGACAGACCCAAGGGGACTCCCTCTCTCAATTTCTGGAATGTTCTCCCTGCATAGCATCCTAGCATTCTCTTCCACACTGTTCTGCCGATTACAGCCACGTCCATCCCCTGAACTTCAACGACGGTCTCCTCGACTCAGGGAGACTACTGTGTTCTGCTGAGATCCCTTCCTATGTGCTGCATTCTGGAAACTACCTGAAGATACAAAAGCAAGGAAGATTTTTGGGCCTGCGTTATTTGTTTCTCTTCTCTTCTGGACTATACTTCCCAGCACCCAGTGAATGGAATCAGCTGCCCAATCTTTTAATTAATCACAGCAGGAATGAAGATTCAGTACTCATTACTCCAATATGACCAGAAACAAAAGTGATCCTTGGAAGTTATATTTACATGCTAACACACAGAACGACAAACCTTGGATTTTAATCTCTGTGAGCTGGACGTTTTCTTGCATAAGTAAGCACAATCCTTTTCTTCAGTATATTACAACCACAGAATATTTTGATATTCTAATAATAATGCTGGCAAATCACTCTGAGGGATAATGCATATGGTAAAGCGTATTACTTGTGCTCCTCCTGCTATATCCCATTAACTACTAAGTTGTTACCTTCCACCTACGCACTATGGAATACAGTATTTTCATTTATTTTTACCGGGCCTTGATTCCATCCTGTTAACTGCTGGCCATTCCCACCCGAATGTCCTAAGACTCCCAGACTCAACAGACCCAATTATCTCCAACCCATCAACCACACCACTACCTCCTCCATGACCTGCTCTTCCTTGCCTATTCCCTGTGCAAGATAATTTCTTAAACCAGATCCTTAAAATATCATCCTCTGTTGTTGCTTTTCAGTCATTATATTTTATGTATTCTCTTTATGTATTTTATATATATATATAAGCTTTATATATTCTTTATATATTTTATATATTCTTTATATATTCTCCCTTCTAGCTGTTACAATATCCCCACTTCAGTATCACTGCTGTCCCTCCCATGCCTAAGACAGGCGCTCAGGTTTTCAGTAGTAGCTGTTCTCCTTTGGGCTTAGCCTTAATTCCTTCTGATCTACCGCCAAACTTCCATCGAAAAGATCTTCTAACAAGCAAGTTAGTCATTTCTCTCTATCTTAAGTCCCACCAATAAAGCCAGATCATTTATGAGACAAAGGGAAAACTCATGACAGGAATGGTCCTGCATGATCTCGTGTCTTATTCTTGCCATTCCTTCCTTCATATTGCATGCTCCAATTTTTAAAAAGCTACTCTTGGTGTATTATGGGTCTTTAAAGAGGCTGCTTTCTCTGTCTTCGATCCTTTTAGCTTAACATTTTTCTGCCGGACAGATTTCTCTCCTGTTTTAAAACACATCATGAATACCATTTTCCACAGCATTCTGTGCCCCTGTATCTTCTACATACTTCAGTTAGTCTACCCACTTAATTACATACTGATTGGTTGTTTATGTGTCTGTCTTTTTTTATGTTTTTACCATATTTTGTGCCTTTGAGGCCAGAGATTGTCTTAGTCCTCTTTGGGCCCCTCATGCCTTTCATGGCCTAGAATCCAGCAGATTCTCAATAAATACTTTTCAATGAATGAACAAAGGCAAAAAAAAAAAAAAAAAAAAAGTGAAACTGGGAAAGTGCTGCACTATTAGAGGGTAGAAGGTAGACAGGATTAGGAGGATTAGATTTTGGTTCTGTCTGGCCTGAGGAGTTGCTCAAGTAGCTTGTAGTCTTCTCCAGCTGGTGGCCCAAAAGGTGGGCAGCTCTCTGCACTCCCTGTTGGTTGACTAGTGCCCAAGTATAATTTTCAAAAAAGTTAAAAGTGACTTTTATGTAAATATGAGAGGAACATGCTGAAGATATTATCCAACTCATTAACTAATGAGGGAATTGGTCTAAAGAAAGATCTGAAAAGTATATATGAGTAAGAAATGTTAAAATGAATTTTCTAATGACACAAATGCATTAATAGTTTATAGGGCAATAAAATGTAATGTTTGGGGTTGTCTCTTCTACCAGATAGAAATCAATTATATTTCTAATAGGTATCATTTATTTGAATTGCTGTCGGAAGAAACAATTTGCATTATTGCCATTTTTATACTATTTCTGTCCTTATGGATTTATAAAATAGTCCAGTTGATGAGAAGTCAAAGGCTCTCATGCTCATAAAATCAGCTGTTCTCCAGAAGATTCGCTAGACAAATGCGCAGCACTCTAGCTTCCAAGCGTTGGATAATTTTTTCCTGACATTAGCAAGAGAGCTCTACTTCTACTTCATTTCCCAAGGCAAAGTGATATTCCCTGGACTGGACACACAAAAGGATTCTTCTGACATATTAAAGACTTTTTCATTGAAAGGTCAAGTGAAAGTACAAAGTGGTACAGAGTACGGTGTTTGATTTTTTTCCACTTTACGACTTTGAAAGGCAGAATTTTGTGGCGTCAATAACAGATTCTAGATTCAAACTGGCTGGCTTTGAGTTGCAGCTGCAAGGCTATGTGACCTTGGGCAAGTAGGTTTACTTCTCAGGGCCTTGGTTTTCGCATCTGAAAAATGAGAATGATAGCACTTGCCTCATGCTTCCCATGAAACCATGTGTGTGCATCACTTAGAACAGTGCCTGGTCCATGGTTACCATTGCAAGGATTTGTTAAACAAAACGTAAAGCTGTAACGCAAATGGAGATAGAGAAATGAATCCCTTGTAAATCTTTGGAGCCATTTCTCATGAGCACTGATGAGACTGAGCAGAGCGTACTCTTGGCTTTTATTCCAATGCAGTCATCATTTAGGAGAAACAGCTTCCCCCCAAATTACCCAAGGCCAAAGACAACTCAAGCCAGATACCACTGTTTTCTTTTGATGCTAATCCCGTGGGGAACTTTCTTCTTTTGAAGGATGTCCAGTATGCAGTTTCCTGCGGGGAAATAACATTTCTTCTCAGAATGACGTGACCCTATGCCTTCCAAAGACAACGCTGGGACTATTAAATTGAAGAAGCAAGTACTTGAGGATAGATCTAAGCTACGAAGAATGGAGAACTCCAACCCCATCTAGAATCTTTCTGATGTTCATATTTTCTCACCTCAGTTCATTCCATTAATTAAAAATCATTAATGTCAATCAGCAATGTCTGCAAATAAACTGAAAAATTCCAGGACGCCTGGGTGGCTCAGTGGGTTAAAGCCTCTGCCTTCGGCTCAGGTCATGATCTCAGGTTCCTGGCATTGAGCCCCGCGTTGGGCTCTCTGCTCAGCAGGGGGCCTGCTTCCCCCTCTCTCTCTGCCTGCTTCTCTGCCTACTTGTGATCAATCTCTGTCAAATAAGTAAATAAAATCTTTAAAAAAAAAAAGAAAAGAAAATTCCAAGCATTCCACGAATCCATAGCCTCTTAGTTGGAGCTTCACAGGTGTATGTACAATCCAGAAAATGGGGAACGTGGGTGTCGAGGCAGTGAAAACTGGTAGAGGCAGTCCAAGCCACCAGCACAACGAGCTCCTTGGGTGTCATTTCTTGCTCAATAAAACTGTGAGGTGGCTAACACTACTGCTTTTTCCTGAAGTTACAGAAGCTGAGGTTTAATGTCTTGTCACGGTCCCGCAGCAATTACATTGCGAGGCCTGGGCTGCAGTGGAAATTCCATGAGAACGGGAAGTTCCCATTCCATCTCTTCCGTGCAGGCTCATCGTCGGGCACTGGGAGTGCCCCTCAGGGTCACACATGGTCTGGACAACGCGTCCCTGACTCCAGCCAGTGATTTATGTGGCCTTCGACAAGCTGCCAAGGCAAATGCAACTTTTTCCCATTTGCCATCTTCCCCGCTGGTCCAGTTATGTAGAGACTTGCTTTACTTAGGAGTAGGTCCAGAGCTATTTTTGAAATACACATTGTTTTGCAAGAAAAAATTCTCAGAAACCAAGTACTTTCTTTCAAAGTTTTTATTGGAGCAAAAGAAAAAAAAAAATATATATATATATATACTTCATTTAAGATTTAGAAAAATCAACACTGATGACAGAATAAAATAACATTATTACCTAATTGTATATTCACTTCTATGCGACTTATACTAAATGTCATCTTCTGGTATATTCTGTTTCTACTCCAAAAGAATTAAAATGATATACTTGCTGAAGCATTTAATGGCCACGGAAACTAGTCATTGCTTAATGTTAGTTAAGGCAAAGAAATAATGATTATTTCTCAGTTCCGGGATGTTCAAGGACCAAGATATTCTGTTGCCCCCCCCAATAAGGTGCCTGTTTCCAAGCTTAATAGTTGAATCAAGTAAAAATTGACAATGAGGGTTTTCAAAATAAAAAAATCTTACGTAGTTTGTATAGTCACCTGTCTATATGATAATTTATCTATAGCCTATAGATTTTACCTTATTTTAAGACACATGTCCCTGTGTCATTACATACACTGGGCACATAACAAGCATGCAATAAATACTTATTTAACTGAAGTGAACTGCCAACACCACTAAGACACCATTCCTAACAACCTAACTTGATATTTTGTTTCAGCATTTTGGTGACACGTTGGGATACGACATCATATTCAAATATGTTAGATCCTTGGAAGAAATAGTAGTGTCCTAAAAACGAAAACAAATTGAGTCGTTTAATTCTTCACTTGCGTTTCTTTAAAAAAAAAAGAAAAAAGAAAAAGAAGAAAACACAGATCTGTGCTTTTACAGATGATCTACAGTAGACCAAATTTTCTAGATGATCTATACTAGACATTTGAGAATACAAATGCTGGGACCCTGTGCTGGGTGTCCTGTCTCCGGATATCTGGTTACTGGCCCTCATTTCACCACTAAGTATCTTCATTAATTTCATTGAGAAGATAGTTTCATCTTAAAACTGACTCTGAAGATGTGATTTTGAAAAGCCGCACCCCAGGTGCAGAACTCACCTGGGAGGGAAGAAACTGGGCACAGGTGGGGTACACAGGGGCCTTGACGTGGGAGTAAGAAAGACAAGGGGGGGTGGGTAAAAAAAGCTAAACGCCTTGGCCTGGCTGACAGTTTGTTGGCCTGGCTGACAGTTGGCCTGGCTGACAGTTTGCTTCGGCTGACCTTGCCTCAAGATATTCCCAGACACAAACGCCAACAGACTCAAGTGTTTCGTATCCCACCCGTAGCCCTAGCCCACGAGGGCCCTTGCAGGGTGGGAGGGGCTGCAAGGAAGGTCAAAGATGCAAGGTGTAGAGAAGAACGCAAGCCCAGCTTGCCTGAGTCTTGCTACATGCTCCCCAGCATAGGCCATCCCGCCTGATGCGATCAGACATTCCAGAACCTCAGGTGCATTCATGTGCTGACAATCATACGCTCCCACCCACTGATCTACGCTGGAAATCAAGGGTTTATGCTACGTTGCTCAATCTTTGAGCCCACCTGTGCTAAACCAAGCAGGCTATGAATTTTCCCTCTGCAGCCCTACAGCGAACTGCAGGGTCCTGTTCTTTTCCTATTTGAATCCCCGTTCTCTGACCCTGAAGGCTTTATCATCATCAGTGTTTTAAAAAGGGATTCTCAGTATCTTCACGGCTTCCCAATCTACTTACTGTTATAATAGTAGACTGCATCGATTGTAGGTCTAACTCCCGGAAAGTAGTTGGTAATCGATTTGGGATAACCGGGGTCCATGAGTTGTCTCCTCTCATCGTACCTGAGCAAAGAAATTGGCAGTAACACCTTCATTTAAAAAAAATGGATTTCATGGTGAAGAGCTTGACATTTCCTGACATGAACCACAAAACGCACCTATTCTCTCCCGAGAGGCTTTTCCTTGCACTGATAAAAAAATCAAGGACCTAAACAGTTCGCCGATTTATTCATACCTTTATACCCTAAAGGTCCCGACTTCTGGTCAGGAACTTTCCCCAGTCCTGCACAATGCCTCTGCCAGGGCCTGGGCCTGCCTTAGAGAGCCCCACTGTCTGATTCCCTGTACGCGGGGACCCTGCAGGACTCACTGCCCCTTGGAAGACGGTTTCCTCATTTGTCTCCTTGGGGCCAACGGTTACAACAAGGAATGTGGAAAGAGCACACTCCCCGCAGGGACTGTGGGAACAGGGTGTCTCGTCCGTCTGTGCCCCTGTTCTCCGATGCGCTTCCACTGAGATTCATGACGTGAGGTTTTACTGAAAGTGCTCCTTTTAAAAACACATTATGTGCTATCTCACGTCAGAATCCCAAAGTCTAGGGAACAGAATTAGGATGACAATAACTAGTCCAGATCTGTGTTCTCTTCGTTCCTCTCCTAGGAAGGTCAAGGATCCTTGGGAATATACACAGAAAGACTACCTACCGAAAACCCCATTCCCTGCCTGTTTCATGAATTTTAGGAGCCATGTTACCAATCATTAAAGCTCACCTCCAATATTGATTATCTACAAAGAAGTAGGTCTTATGGAGAAGTGGGTTAAAAACAGCTGCATCAATTTTTTTCACAAAGTCAGGAAAGCCCAAAGAATGTATATTCTTGGGATAGCGTGGCTGTGGTCTCAAATTGCTAATTAACCAGTACTTATCATCTGTGAAGAGAGAGTGAAAAGATACGTTGGAATCACAAAAAGAGTAATCGAAATACTTACTCACTGTAAATAACATCGTTCTTTACCCACAGTTCCAAAGCATACCGCTCCTCGTTCTTCGACATGGTTTGCCTCCTATTGTTCTGTAGTTTTTTCACAAGTATTAGGATCTTATATTTGGCAAACTTTTCCTGAAATTTCACACATTACCTAGGTATTTAAGCTCTTGTTAGCTCACAGTTCAGACTCACCATTAATTAAGTCTGGAGTGCTTTTTTCTACGTTTATAAAAATTAGTAGTATTTCTTTCATTTATTCTCTTCCTTGAAGTAAACTCAGTAGCAAACTAAACATTAGAGTTACCTTTAAAAAGAAAAACTTGATTTCTGGCTCCAATTTCATAAGCAGCTTGAATGCCAGATGGTAAAGTTGGCCACAAAGAAGAAATTAAACTAACATTGCTCACTGGACTCTCAGGGTACCTCCACCAGAAGAATCTGATGAAAACATTGAACACATGTTAAAAATCACTGCAGACTCAAGAGCCATGAAATGGTCACTGGGAAGGACCTGTAGAAATGACTTAATGTTTTTTTCCCCAATATCCTCACATACTGTTCCATGGATGTCTTGATAGGAGCACCACAAGGAATGGATCTTAATTAACCCTTTTATAGTAACAATAATTTCAACAGTGGCTAACTGAACATAATAAAAAACCCCACAAAATAATAACAATAATTTTAATGTACAAGCCACCATATGAAAATACCCTGATATTTGAAATCAAGGGATCTAGGTTTTAGTCTGTACCCACAATTCCTTTACCAGTTTTGTAATCTAAAAGAAGTTATTTATCCCAAACGTTTTTTGAATCTCAAGAATGGAGAATAATGAGACTAGAGATCAATAACAAGAAGAAAACTAGAAAAAAACTCTATAAGTGTAGAGACTGAATAATGTGCTACTAAACAACCAATGAAGAAATGAAGAAATGGAAAAAGAAATAAAAAATACCTTGGGGCAAATGAAAATGAAAACACAACATTCTAAAATCTTGGGGATGCAGCAAAAAAAGTTCTAAGAGGAAAGTTCCTATCAATACAGGCCTACCTCAAAAAACAAGAGAAATCTCAAATAAATAATCTCTATTTTAAAAAGATTTTATCTATTTGACAAGGAGAGAGAAAGTGAGAGAGAGAACACAAGCAGGGGTAGAGGTAGAAGAAGAGGGAGAAGCAGGCTCCCTGCTGAGCAAGGAGTCCGACACAGGGCTCGATCCCAGGACCCTAGGATCATGACTCTAGGATCTGACTGAGCCACCCCCCCGGTGCTCCTCAAATACATAATCTAAACTTACACCTGATGGAACTAGAAAAAGAACAAACAAAGGCCAAAGTTAGTTATGAGAAGGAAATAAAGATTGGAGTGGAAACAAATGAAATAAAGACTAAAAAAATATTTTCAAGATCAATGAAACTAAGAGCTTGTTCTTTCAAAAGATAAAATTGGTAAACCTTTATCCAGACTCATCAAGAAAAAAGATAGAGGACTCAAATAAGTAAATTCAGAAATGGAAGAGAAGTTACAACTGATTCCACAGAAATACAAAAGATCATAAAAGACTACTCTTAATAATAATATGTGAACAAATTGGACAATCAAAAAAATGGATTTAAATTCCCAGAAATATACAATTTTCCAAGAGTGAATCAGAAAGAAATAGAAAATAGAAAATAGAAAATAGACCATTACTAGAAATGAAATTGAATCAGTAATCAAAAACTCCCAATAAACAAAAATCCAGGACCAAGCAGTTTCACAAGTGAATTCTACCAAATAATTAAAGAAGACTTAAAATATTCTAAATTATTCCAAAAAAAAAAGAAGAAAGATTGTTCCCAAAGTCATTGTACAAGGCCACCATTACTCTGACACCAAAACCAGACAAAGATACTGCAAAAAAACCCCCACAAAATTACAGGCCAATATCCCTGATGGACATGGAGGCAAAAATTCTCAACAAAGTATTAGCAAACCAAATTCAACAATACATCAAAAGGATCATATACCACTATCAAGTGGGATTTATTTCAGGGATGCAAGGATGGTTTGATATTCACAAATCACTGCAATTTACCACATTAACAAAATGAAGGATAAGAATCATGATCATTTCAATAGATGCAGAAAAAGAATTTGACAAAATTTAACATCCATTTCATGACAAAAACTCTCAACGAAATGATTATAGAGGGACCACACCTCAACATAATAATGGCCATGTATGGCAAACCCACAGCTAATCTCATACTCAATGGTGAACAGCTGAAAGTTTTTCCTTTTAGATCGGGAACAAGACAAGGAAGTCCATTCTTGTCATTTTTATGTAAGTATAATATTAGAAGTCCTAGCCACAGAAGTTAGGTGAGAAAAGAATAAAAGGCATCCAAATTGGAAAGGAAAAAATAAAATAGTCATTTTTTGCAGATGACATGGTACTATAATTAGAAAACCCTAAAGACTCCACCAAAAAACTAGTAGAACTAATAAGTGAGCTAACTCCATAAAGATGCAGTATATAAAATCAAATACAAAATCTGTTGCATTTCTGTACATTAATAACAAATTCTCAGAAGAAATTAACAAAAAATTAATTAAAAAAATAAAAATAATCCCATTTATAATTGCATCAAAAAGAATAAAATACCTAGGAATGAATTTTACCAAGGAGGCAAAAGATCTGGACTTTGAAAACTATAAGACACTGATGAAAGAAATTGAAAAGGACACAAATAAATGGAAATATATATACCATGCTCATGGATTGCAAGAAGCAACATTGTTAAAATATCCATACTACTCAATGCAATTTACAGATTCAGTCCAATCCCTATCAACATACTAACAGGATTTTTCACAGAACTAGAACAAAGAATCCTAAAATTAGTGTGGAACCACAAAAGATCCCAAATAGCCAAAGGAATCTTGAGAAAGAACAGAGCTAGAGGTAATATGCTCCCAGATTTCAGGCTATACAACGCAGCTAATTAATCCAAACACTATGGTATTAGCAGAACAACAATCACATAGATCACCACAACAGAATAGAGAGCCCAGAAAGAAACCCACACTTATATGGTCAATTAATTTATGACCAAAGAGCCGAGAACAGGGGAAAAGAGAGCCTCTTTAGCAAATGGTATTGGGGAAACTGGAGAGCTACATGCAGAAGAATGAAACTAGACCACTTTCTTACACCATACACAAAAATAAACTCAAAATGGATTAAAGATTTAAATTACACTTGAAACCATTACATTTCTAGAAGAAAACATAGGCCATGAGCTCTTTGACACTGGCTTTAGAGATTTCTTTTTTTTTCTTTTTTTTGATCCATCCGCTCAGACAAGGATAACAAAAGCAAAAATAAACGAGTGGGACTACATCAAACTAAAAAGCTTTTGTACAGCAAAGGAAACCATCAACAAAATGAAAGGTAAACAACCTAATGGGAGAAGATATTTGCAAGAGATATACCCAATAAGAGGTTCACATCCAAAATATGTAAGGAACTCAACTCGATATTTAAAAAAAAAATTAAGCAATCTGATAAAATCGGCAGAAAAACTGCATAGATATTTTTCCAGGGAAGACATACAGACAGCCAACAGATACATGTAAAGATGCTCATTATCACTAACCAGCAGCAAATGCAAATCAAAACCACAGGGAGATATCACCTGACACCTGTCAGAAGGGCTAGGATCAAAAAGACAAGAAAGAGTTAAGCGTTGGTGAGGATGTGGAAAGAAGGAAACCCTCGTGCACTGCTGATGGGAATGCAAACAGGTGCAGCCACTGTGGAAAATGTATGGAGGTTCTTCACAAAATTAATTATAGAAATACAATATGATCCAGCAATTCCACTTCAACGTGCTTATCCAAAGCAAACAAACCCTAATTAGGGAAGACATATGCACCCCTATGCTTACTGCAGCATTATTTACAATAGCCAAGATATAGAAGCAATGTAAATGTCCACTGATTGATGAATGGCTAAAGAAAATGTGGTACATATGCAGTGGAATATTAGCCATAAAAAGGAATAAAATCTTGCCATCAGTGACAACATGATTGGACCTAGAACATATGCTAAGTGAAATAAGTCAGACAGAGAAAGAAACATTATATGATTTCACTTAAATATGGAATCTAAAAAACACACACACATAAACAAACAAAACAAAACAGAAAGAGACTCACAGAGAAGAAACTGATGGTGGCCAGTGGGGACGGGATGGGGGGATCGGGGGAGGGGATTAAGAGGGACAAAGTTCAGTTCTGTAGTAAGACACAGGCGTGAAATGTATGGCAAAGGGAAGAGAGTCAGTGATATTGTAACAACTATATGTTGACAGATGAAACTAGATTTAATCTGGTGACCACTTCGTAACACACACGTAACTACCAAATTACTGTGTTGTACACTGGAAACTAATACAACAGCGTATGTCGACTATTCTTCAATCTAAAAAAATGGAGAATATTTGTCCCATCTACCAAATACTAATATTCTCCACACCCCACCCCTCCAATATCTCCTTCCATCTGTGCTCTAAGTTATCCCGGAATTCCTTTCTCTAAAGTCAAAAATCAAGACTTTTAAATTGGCACTGCTGCAATTTTAGTCCTAGACTTAACCATTTTTACTGTGATTAAAGTAATCTGGCTTCACTTCCTACCTCATCTTTCCTTGCCCCAGATTCCTACTGCAAATCCATTTTTTACCCGTCAGTCTTTTTGTTAAACACAAATATAATCACATCACTCTCTCCCTTCAAAACCTTGAGGCTGTCTACTTCCTACAGAATCAAGTCCAAGTGCCTCCTCAATTTTCCTCTACTTCATTTTCCATCATTTTGCACCATTCTCTGACAAAACAGTCTAAAACTCCAAGGACAGAGCCTTCAATATTGGTCAGATATGAAGATGATTTTACCTGTCTTTAAAGAAAAAGATTTTATTTCTCATTGTAGTGACAGCATCAAAACTCAAGTTGGGGCTGCAGGTGGGTGATTCTCCACTGTCAGGATCTGATGAGGGTTGGCGCCTTTCTGGACGTCCTGAAAATACATTTCAAGGAGCATTAGGGGGAAAAAATCTGCATTTTAGCTGCTAAGTAGAAGAGTCATTCTTTCTAAGACATTAATTTCCTGGATGAAAAATGCATAAAAATCCATGTATGTTTCCTCTGACACTCGCAGGAAGCAGATGATAAAGTCTTTCCCCCATGTAGTCGCAACATCATGGAGGACAAAAATCTGATCCCTCTGGTTTTCCCATTCCAGGTAGATTACTTGTCTGCATGCCTTCTTCAAAGACAACGGTGTGGTGGATTGAAAGATGAAACCTGAAGCCAGAGGACTCAGACTCTGCCCCCGCAACGCGCGCGAGCACACTAGGTCTCCTGTGCTTTTCCACAAAGTGAAGGTAACCCGTGAGCTACCTCCCTCGCAGGGTTTTCATGGGGCTCCAGACAGAAGACAGAGGTGAAAGTTTTATTCAAATGCAGATGCTATGACATGATTCATAAGAGTGTCTTTGTAAGGCAAAATGGTAAGGAAAGTCAACTCACCATAGAGAGACTGAATGCCATGTATGTCATCAGCAGAGAGGCGAAAGGTGTTGGGGTCAACGTAACTGTAAGTAGGGAACATGATGGCTTTCCGATCACTGGAATGGCTAAGACCCAAGGAATGGCCAAGCTCATGAACAGCAACGAGGAACAAGTTTGTGCCTGAGAGGAAACCAACCAGAAGGGGGGAAAGAGCAGTGAAAAATGTCTGTATCTGGAGGACAATGATACAACCAAACTCTGGCACGAGGAGAAGGGACACATTTGGGAAGACTTGACTTATCTCTTTTCCCTCTGACCCAAGGCTTTTCCATGTCGGCACGGCTGACACTGTAGGCCAGATCATTCCTTGTGGTTAGGGCTGGCCTGTGCGTCACAGGTGTTTAGAAAACTCTGGGTTCAACACTTAATTCAAGTAGTAAACCCCTTTCAGTTTGGACAACCCAAAATGTCTCCACATGTTGTCCAGTGTCCCAACCTATTACAATTTGACCTAAACCTGGATTTCTCCTATTTTCAATCCCATAATGCTTTGCACAAGAGACCAGCACTGGCCCTTATCTCAGAACCACGGGTTTCCTCATGCACTCTGCTTCCCACTAGATTGTGCGCTCTTCCAGGGTGGGACCGTGTCTCCTTTGCCTCTGTATCCAAACAGCACCTCCGTCACCCAATGCCGTGATAGAAACTCAGCAGCCACTGAGTGAACTGTTCATTTAATTTACTGGGTCAAAATTAGGCTGACAGTACGCACTCTAAGTTACAATTTTCATAAATAATTTAGCTTTTTGAAAGCACAGAATTGTGCCAAATAAAAACAAGGCAACGGGGACAGGTGGAAAGTACACACTGGGTTAAAATAAGAGAAGTAGGAAATGCGTGCTCTTCCAGCTTTTTCCACAAGCTGGCTGCTAACCGTCTCCTGCTCTGAATTTCCTCTCTCCATAAAAATCTGTACTACATTATTTTTCTAAAAATCCTTTAGAATTCTAAAACATTCCATGAGGTTAACCAACCCAAGTCCATCACATCGGATGAAAAGATTATACACCCAAAATAACCTTGGATGAAATGTAAACAAATTTAACCTGATCAACTGAGGCTTTGAAGCTCAATGAGGACCTAATTCTGTATCAGTTGTCTTTTGACAATGCAAAACTCCTCTTCTCGATCATGAATTTAATAAGCCTGGGTCATGTGTCAGGCTAAAACAAACAGCCCTTCTGGTCTATGGAAACACCACCGTCTGGGGCGTGCAATTGCAGCCAGAGAGAGCGGGTGCTCAGCAGAGCCCATTCCTCAAGACTTTCTCTCCATTTACTTTCCATGTGAGTCAGTCATATAACCTAGAATTTCCCCTAGAAAAATTAGGAAGGCTTGTGATAGGAGGGTGCGAATTTTCCAGTGGGTAGTGAGTCCTTCTAACAGGGGAGGCTGGTTTTTCCTCTCCCCCAACTGTCTGAGAGGGATGGTGAAGTACGGCTTCCTCTGTAACTACACACAAGCATCGTCAAACAATCAGCTGGGCGTTCCGTAGTTCCTATCCCAGAACCTCGAGACCATATGACCATATAACCTTTTGTTTTACTGCAGGGATTTCTACATTTTCTGTAATATAACCTCGTCTTTCTGTGTCTCTATAAATCTAAGAATCTGTCAGCGTATAATGGATCACGCAGATGACAGCCCCACCCTAGGAGGGCTGGTATACCCAGAGCCGGCGTCTGTGTTTGCTTGAGTTTACAGACTGCCCCGTCAAAAACCAGTCACCTAAATCACAGCTTTTACCTTTCTACTATGACTTTTAAGGTTCCTGAGTTCACACAAATGAACTAGGTATGCCTCAGATTCTTAAAACTGATTTTTAAGATTAATCTAGTCCAATATCCTCAATTTACAGAGGATGAAGTTGACACAAAAGTGTTACATCTTATTTAGTGACACGATTATAATCAAAATGAATTTTCCATCCTATAATCATTTCTCAGAATGCAGCCTTTCAAAATTGGGACATAATTTAGAATTTGTAAAGGGTTTGTCATGTGTGGTTTTGGTTTTTTCTGTTTTTGTTTTTGTGGTTTTTGCTTACCTTTGTAGCTTTTAGTCCAGATTTCAGCCTCATCAAAATGCGTGTCTCCCCCAATCCCAGACCCAGGTCCGAAAGCATGTGCTATGACCCCACCTCTGCCATCGAAAGGGGTGTAGTCTCCATGAGCTTTTGGAAAGGAAAGAAAATTAGTCCTCCTTTACAGGCTATACATCATGCCAACGATACAGATGAAATACGTCCACATTCTTTACCTCCAGATGCAAAAAGTATCATAATGTCTGCCTCTCCTGAATTAATCTTTCTGAATTTCAGGGGGGTCACGTCACTCCATACTTGGAAAGCCTTCTGGATGGCATAGTCAACATCTGCAGGCCGCATGTCAGGGGTGTAATTATTGATTCTTTACCAGCAAAACAAAAAAGAGAGAGAGAAAAATATGTGGAACCCATGTGTTAATTCTGTCTCATTGTGACACTTCGTTTTTGCCTGCATCGGAGGACAATGAATCATTTCGTAAATTGATAGTCCAGGTCACAAAAACCTGCAGCATTAGCTACAGAAACATATATCCTTGGACAGCTTCTTCCTTAAAGAGAATCTAACTGGATTTTTTCTCATTTATGATTTATGGGTTTTCTTTGTAAAGGACTGACATTCACAGAAGTCTATGCCTTTTGCCCCTGCTCCCCGGCCTCTTCATTTCTCTATCTCGCCTGTCCTATAAAATGTTCTCTTGTCTCTTATTTATTACAGATTTAGCTTCATTCTCCTTTTATCTGCAATCTTTCTCCCATGCTCTGGACTGACAAGCAGCTCCCCCTTGAGTGAACAATGCCCCCTTCCAGAAAGAATGAATTTTAATGCAGGGAGAGTGCTGATAACTGAAGGAGGTTTCTTATCTACCTCCAGACTTAGGGCTCCATCGAAATGGTTCAGGCTTCTGGAGGTCGGACCTAAGGGAAGGTAGAAAAGCACACAGCTACCATGTTACCTGTAGGTAATTAAACGTTTCCTCCACACTGGTCTCCCTGGCATCGTACTGAAATGATGGACATCGGGCACGCCGCATCGGGGCGCGTGCATCACGGCCAGGGTAGATGGGTCCAGTTTCCCGGTCACTTTCAGCCCCATGAACTGCTGCATTTCCTGAATTTTATCCTCCATGAAGTCCCTATTGGCTTTCATTTTTGTCACTGGAAGTCTGTCCATCATGAAACCGTAAAAGTTTTCCAGGTACCTCTGGAAAAAATACATTTAGTTGGACATTATCATACATGGAGGGGTTTCTGATGGAGCTCAGTATGTGGACTCAACTGCACTTTGGTCCTTCTGAATCAGGCACCAGACAATTAATTATAATGAGAAAAAATCTTAATTCTCTGTGCTGTCATGGTGAGTCAGAGATTATTAGCAATACTGACTGCTAGAAGGCCACTGGAAGCACCTTTATGTGCCTACCTCTTCGAACTTGTTTCTAGTCTTTAAAATCCATTTCAGCATCTGGCACATTATGGCATCAAGTAAGCAGCAAAACCTTTATTGTCAGGATGCATAAATTATTAATTTAAGTTGGGATGAAATTTTCCTGCTTAAAAATCCAAAGCTCAACACGATGGACAACTATGGCAAATGCAAAGTTAAAAGGGTCTTGGAGAATGGGGAGATCATCAAAACTCATGTAATTAGGGAAAAGAAACAAATGGAAAAAAAAAAAAACCCTATTTTTAAAACAGACTCATGAAGAAATATCTGAGATGCCAGAAATTAAAAAGTATTCTTGAATCATCATGGCAGGCTGATGTGGTTACATAATCAAGCCATTGCTCAAATCTCAGATCATTAAATGGCATTAAATGATTATTGTAAAATACTGAACAGAAGTTGAATTCTAATTTAACTCTCCTTGGCCAAAGTTATTTAGTAAAAGCTTTTTAGTAAAAGGAACAAATTCTTCCACCAATTTTATAACACTGTTTTAAAACCAGTAACTTTCCTACATTCATCTTTGCCAAAGAAAAATACAGTGTTTAAGCCTCCTAAACCAGTTTTCAACTAGTACTTTTCTTTTTTTTTTTTCAACTAGTACTTTTCAAGATAGAACTGGTCAAAGCAACAAATTTTTTTTAAAGAGTTTATGCATTTATTTGAGAGAAATAGTGAGTGAGAGAGAGAGAGAGAGAGAGAGAGTGAGCGCAAAAGCAGAGGGGAGAGGGAGAAGCAGGCTCCTTGCTGAGCAGGGAGTCCGACTCCGGACTCGATCCCAGGGCCCTGAGATCATGATCTGAGCCGAAGGCAGACGCTTCACCGACTGAACCACCCAGGTGCCCTCAATGCAACAGATTTTAGAGACAAAATCAGGCTGGATCAATACTCGAGTGTCAATACTTACTTGAGCATATGTCACATTATTTTCAGAGTCGGCAGAGTTAGCCGGTGGGACAGTTCCGGAAGCCGTGACCTATACGACAGTGTCAATGGGAGAGTTTTGTAACACGCCTTCAAAAAACGCCACTTTCCTACATTCCTCTTTGGCAAAGAAAAATACAGTGCTGAAAGCAAGTAGTCTCTGAAACTAGTTTTCAACTAGTACTTTTCAAGATAAAACGAGTCCATGCAATACATTTTAAAGACAAAAATCAGGCTGGGTCAATACACTAGGTCAGTACTTACTTGAGCAAATACTGCATTGCCTTCTTTAGAGCTTGCAGACTCGGTCAGAGGCACCGTCCCCAAAGCAGTGACCTGCACGGTCAGCATCAACAGAAGAAACTTCATTCTAAACCTCTGAATGGCTCAACCCAACTTACCCGGTTCCTTCTCAGCACAAAGTTCCTCAAATGCCCCTACTTATATACCCTTAGGCCGTGTTCTGTGAATGCGAAATCCTTCGAGTGACTCACAGTTGATATCATCCCTTGACTTATCTCAAAAACACGCAAACACAAGCCCAGATCTTTTTCCAGGACCAACAATGGGTCAATTAGCACCAAACTCATTACTCGGACAGCTGAGGGTATATTCCCCCAGACAGATAAGCCCTCCAAAACAATGTATTATGAGAGACACTGCACACCTGGAATATTACAATAACTTAGAGATGTAGGTTCAGAAAGTTCAGCATCTCAATTTTTACAGTAATAATTTCCTTATACTTTCTATAGGTGAAATAAGCTCTTTTAAGAAACAAAATGTAAAAAGTCAGACGAATAAAATCCTTTTGCTGGAATAGAAGAATCCTCTCCAGGCGGAATCTAGCTCCCTGTGGGCCTAGCTTCCTCTTCCCTTGGCCTGGTTGCTGGGTTCACTCAGGATCTGCCCGTCAGTCCGTAGAGAATGCTTGGAGACCGCAACATCTGGGAATCCAGGCAGAGATCGTGCAGGCAAACATGGGAGCTGTGGGGCTGCCTCCCCTTTCTGTGTGGACAGGCTGGGGCTGGAGGGGCCCTAGGGTGGTGGGTTAGGATTCAGCCACTGCTGTGACCCACCTCCCAGGCCCAGCACTGCTGGCTGCTCCCCGGCCTTTCCCCGAGGCGGGCGCTCCAGGAAAACAAGGGGGCACCTGCTGGAGCACCATAGGTGACATCCCACCTGCAACTCAGCCCTTGTCAGGCTCTGTGATTTGACCCCTAGGGTCTTCAGATATTTCATTTGAAAATGAGGATAATGATCTTTGCCTCCTTAAGCTTTTGCGATGATAAGCTGGAACGATGTAGTGTAAATGCGAGCACGCTCTGTGCACGCTCGCGGATATTTGTTTCCTTTTTCTCGGCCTGAAAGGAGAGCGTTTTGCAGCTTATGGGTACAACCAGGTGAGGTTCTGGGATCCGAGAAGGGGAAGATCGTGTAGAAGAATTGTAGGTAATTCTGTCAGATACCGAATTTAACTCAAGAACCATAAGAGGAGCATGGCGGTTTGGCTAGAGAGCAGGAGAAAACGGGATTGATCGGAGAGCCTGGGAGGGGCTGGTGGTCCACCAGCAGCAGCAGCTCCGTGAGGACGGGCTCCATCCCCCTTGACCACCACCGTATTTCTGAGCCAAAAACTGCCTTGAGGTTAGGAGGCGTTCGAGAAATACGTATGGATGAAGTTTTGGAGAATAGGGCCTCGCGATGATCAGTAGTAAGCTTTCTTTGTGGGAGGGCTTGTTACACAGAAGGTGAGCTCCTAAGCCAGGGCGAAAGCAGGCAAGAAGTAGTCTTACTCCCGGCAGGGACCAGGCTGTTTCAGGGAAGATGTTCAGGAAGTCTAGAAAGCATAGGATGTAACATACAAGGCAAAGCTGCCCAAGATACAAAGGAAGGGGGAAAATATCCTCCCCGCAAGGTTTCTAAAAAAAATAAAAACAAAAACAAAACTATACCCCCGTTTTAATGGTTGCTGGTCTTGGCTTATCAAACACCCCCGTGGGTTGAATATGAGGGAGAAGGACCACTCGGGCAGCCAGAGAACATCGCAGCGGCTATGAGCTTAGGTTCTGGGGGTCAAGTCAACCCACCGGAAAATCTTAGCTCATTTTGCCATCTTTCACAATCGCTCATCTCCTAAGACTTAATCTCTCTGTTTGTGAAATTGGAATAAAAATAGCAGCTACCCACAGAGTTGTTACCAGGATTATGTTAAATTGTAGGGAAGAATACTTAGCCTAATGCCTGACACACCTTACGGGTTCAGTGACTTGCTTTCCTTCTTCCTTTACTGCTTGCTCTCTTAGGTAAGCCGTTTGGAAGAGGTTGGTAATGGGGATGAGAAGGGCGATCTCCTACGTGCCCAGACCTCTCTCCTGTGTTCGAAGGAGCTACATGGTTATGGCTGGCTTCCAGGGGACACACTGACAGAAGTCAGAGTCAAGGGGTCCCTGGCAGAGCTCCCTGTGAAGAAGAGCGTGTCTATGAAAGCGCAGAAAATGGCCAAGGCCAGAGACCCTCAAGACGGGGACCACTTGCTGATAAGACCTTCCTTGGTAAAAAGTAGATTCTATAGCACAATGTTTCTCTATTATATTGTTTTCTTCCTGAGCCAGACACCAGGACCTTCTGGGGCATCTCCCTGATATAATCACCTTCAACTATTTGGGGTGTCATCCCTAAGGATCTAGAGGCAAATGGAACATGGTCATTGGCAAGGACCAGAGAGGAGAAATGTTCCCCGAATATACAAAGAAATCCCTTAGCTGACCCTTCCTCCAATAGTCTGTTCATGCAGGAAGAAAATTTCAGCTAGTTAACTCTCTCCTTTTATGGATAAAGACTTCAGAGTCCAGAAAGAAGGAAGTGAATTGCCTAAGGAGACATCTGGGAAGTCTCCTGACTCTGTCCTGCCTTCTTGCTACGACACATAGCATTCTGTCATGCGTCGATTGTCGTTCAGAGCTCAGTCTCCCTCTAGGTGTCTTACTACTGCAAACACGGCACCAATGACACTAGGGTACTCGCAGTCTTTTCAGTGGAAGCCAGACTGTCCCCTTGGCGATGCTGGGGGCCGGAGGAGCACGCAGTCCTGAAATGTTGTGGGCGAGTTGGAAGCCCGGGGCGTGGCTGTCCTATGCTGCTCTCTGGAGGGTCACCTCTGTGCCCGTCCTTCCCGCCCCGGCCCAAGCAGCGTCCTGCTGTAAGGGGGCTTTGCTGCCCGAGCTCCCCAGGAACCGGCCCAGAGCGCCCCTGAAGAACACGACGCTAAGAGTCACCCTAATCAGTTGTGGGCACTTAGGCTAATTTTTCCAAGCTTCATTTTCTTTAGATGTAAAATGGGGATAATATTAAGGTTTTGTAGAGAATAAATGACACACTCCATTAAAAGCACCTACCTTCATATGACAGGACCTCAATAAAAGTCCATTTTCTGCCTTCCCCTTTTACCTCTGTCCCTGAATGTTGGTCATGCCACGGTCGGGTTAGGCCGGCTAGCTTTTCCCAGAGGAGAAAAGTCAACCTCATGAGCGGTTTTCAACCACAAGTGCACTCCATCCGCCCAGCCCACTGAAGAGTGTGTGCTGGTGGTGGGGACAGTCATGGGGTCCCCTCCACCCTCTTCCAGAATGACCTGGCACGTGACCCGGCATGCAACTGCTAGTTGGCTATTCATAAGAGAATGTCAGAGGTACGGGTTAGAAATCTGCTGCCTTTCAAACCAGGGCTCAGCCCCAAACTGTGTCGCCGGGTTCCCTGACCCCCACGGGCAGATGCGAAGTTCCGGCGAGAAGGCCGGAATGTGTCCGGTTGGGGGCTGAGGACGCTCCCACAGGGCGCAGCCCGCAGAAGGGAAGTGGAGGGAGGAAAACAGGGAAGGTCTGGGTCACCGTGGTTTCTCTCTCTGGTCTCTTTTCTTCCCGCAGCAAGTGGAACTAAGACATGAAAGGCAGCAGGAAGCCGACGTCCTACACACGTATCACGAAGCTGACACAGTGTGATAGATACACGTGCGTTGTTACTCAACTGTGTGTTTTCCTCTTCTTGCTCTCCAACAACACGGTCAACACGTAAGGGTGGGGACAATGACGCTGATGCGTCCACACTGATTTTGACTTCGCAGCCTGGTTCAACAAGAAGAGCCAGGCTTCGGAAATACACTTGGCCTCAGCCCTCAGCTAAGCTACCTACAAACTGTGTGGCTTTGGGCAAGTCACGTAAGTTCAGCGTCCTCATCCGTAAACAACTGTTTGGAGGATTAAATAAGACGATGCCCAGAACTGCTCGGTGCTACGCCTGGCACCTTGCCAGCCTGTCCGTGAATGTTGCTTCTCTTCCTTTCCTAACACCTCCAGCAGCGTCTCCCCACACTGCTTTCTTTAGTGAAAGAAACAGACCTTCTCTCAGGAAATTTTAATACCAGAGACATAATATGCATTTGTTTATATACTCTATAGTTATCTGTCCTTTATACATAAAAAGTAAGATTTTTTTTGCCCCCACTGACCAATTTTCACCCACTTGGGGGTGATACAGCCCCACTGAGAACATATGGTTTCTAGTAGCAGGAACCCCACGGGGCTGGGTCAGTAACTGACCGATGACACCGGTTCCGCCTGGTCCGACGTGGCGTCTCACAGGGGACCGATACAAGGCACAGCCTCTGGAAGACATCTGTAAAGCCAAGAGACCTGGATTCCAGAGACACTACTGAGGTCACAGAAGGCAAGATCTGTTGAACTTTGTGTCAGTAAAAAGTAGTGGCATTCTCACAAACATCGACCAACTATGTCTGTGGGTTAGATCAACTCAGAGAGAAAACAAATCAATGGATGGAGACTAGAGAGAATGCACACAGTTCTCCTCAAGAGTGAGAAAGATAATTTTTAAACCACAAAATCATTTTCTCCTCTATTTCTCTCCTTTCCTTCAAGCTCCACTCACGCAGTTCGCCAACTCTGTGGTTCTCACCTCAACTTTTGTGATGCTGAGCATATTATTCTCATTCTGACTTCTTTCCAAGAACCTAAATCCACCGACATGGCTAGGGTTCCAGAAAAGAGGGATGTTTTCTACACTGAGCCAATGCTGGCAGTGGAGGGGAGTCTATGGGTTCTGGTGCCGTGAAGAACTGGACCGCATGCCACGGCAGCCCTGTAAGGTTGTGGCGGGACCACAGAACCATCGCAAGGGGCGGCAGGCAGGTGGAATCAGGGCCTGGTGCTTCTAGCTCCCCTGAAGGGGGCCCTGGCTACAGAAGCAACAGGCGGCAGAAGTGAAAGAACGTGCAGGTTCTGTGAATCAATTTGGAGGACGTGGAAAGCTAGTGTGACTGAAGATGAGTTTCCCACCAGCCCATTGAGATGGAAGCTCAGATTTGAGGTTGAATGTTTTAAAAATGCATTATATCTGGCACAGCTGGACTGAGATTCATACATGTTACATGTCCAGGCTACTTAACATGGTCCTTTCTACATAGGACCATGTGTGTGCTCTATCTATCACCATCGTCATTACTACTCGTATAGTTTAAGTATAATTTTCTGAATGTTTTATCTAACTTTTCCAGCAAATGTATCCATTCTACAAATTAGCAATCATCGTGGACCTTTTCTTAGCCTTCAGAGAACACAAAGGGATAGTATTACAAAGCCGTCAATTGTCGAACCCTCCTCAAACCTCTAGCAGGCTCTGTGTTTCTTGCTTCCACATTTGGGACTGAGCGGATTGTTCTCGTGTAAAGGAATTGAAACAAAAACATGGAGGGGACATCCCTGGACCTAGCATAGACACGGGCTCACATTTCTGCAGCAACTAGTCCCTCTTCTATGCTGGTCCTTAAATCAGGGGTGATCTAAGGCAAATGCATGAAATATTTAAATGCCTGCCCACTCCAGTTCCTGAGCCATTTCCATCCAAAAAACTTAGCGCCCGCAGAAGCCTCTCTCGCTCTCAGCTGCCTTTCAACAAATTTTTCTACCGGGTGTTGTTCAATGACGCCTTAAGGAGCTACCAATATCATGGACCTTTTCATAGCCATAGAGCACTTTAAAAGACATAAGGAACTTCAAAATATTGACCTAAGGCTCTCCACTGGAGAAATGTGCAGTCATAACTAGTCTTTACTGGAAGACTCGGAACCAGCCTCGCTAGCTTGCAGGGGAGAGCATTTTTGGGCGAGAGCTCTTCCACTGGGATGTGCCAGGGTCTTGACCAGAAGTAAACTGTGAGGGGCCCTGCTGGACAATCACATGGGCCATATAGAGGAAGAGAAGTAGAGCATCTAGGGAAGGGAAAGCACAAAGAAGGAAGCACACACATGTACACACACACGTGCGCCCACACACAAGGAGGGACTGAATGAAGCCACCTGCATATGGCCTCACAAAATCGGAAGTGGGACGCTCTCTGTGCGGGTTGGCTCCTAATGTGTCTGAGACGAATACAGATAAAGGAGAGAGGCTCTTCCTCAGCCCCAGGAAAATTCACGAACTCAAGTTTCACATCTCGGTTTCACTCTGAATAACAAGCTCTTGGGATTTCCAACCCGAGATGGCCCTGGAACCATCCCCTCTGTGGAAACAGCAAAGAACTTCCTCCTTTCTAACACCAACTGCATCAGATGATTACTAAGTCCTGCAAGGAAGCATGAATCATGCTTAGAATTCATTTTACAAATGGAAAATATCTCCTAGTGAGCGACAACAATGCCTAAACAACCGTGTTTTAAGCATAAGTCAAGGAAGTTCAGAGAAGTCCCTATGTGTCTGGTCAAGTTCTTCTCTGCTTCTGGAAAGACTTTGATCCTGCTTTTCATCAGTCCCGGGGCAGCTGGTCTTGCGGGGCCTGTCCGCAGGTGTGCTCTGGCCACACAACTCCCGCGAAGCCCACGCCTTTGCTCCGAGCCCTCCTCCAGCCTCGAGCAGGCTCTGTGGTTCTTGCTTCCACATTTGGAACTGAGCAGATTGTTCTCCTTCTGACTTCTTTCCTAGAGCCTGATACACTGAAGGAAACCGGAATATGTCATCCCAAAATATGTCTCTCTGGCATAAAAAATTGTTTTGAGCTGAAGACAACGAAGAAACAGCAAAGGCAGGAAAAGCTCCCCCTTTTCTGCCTAAAGGCAAGATATAAATTCTCCTTTTACCAGAGTCAGATTAGAGGACTCCATGAACAAATCTCACTTCATTAATTTCCTCCCGTATGTTCACCTTCCCTCAGTTTGCTGCTCTTGGAAGCCTAAGGCTGCTTTCCTTTGTCTTGTTTCTCTGCAAATGTACTGCTCTATGTTGAACATGGACCATAAGCTGGAATTCTGAGCAACCATTCTGAGTTACTTTTCTTTCAGGTTTTTCCTGCATGATATGGGCTGCGCACAGTTCACGGTTTTTCTCTTGTTAATCTTTTTGCTAAAGAGCTCTGGCTGAAAACCTACGGTGGGTGGAGGTCAAGTTTTGCCTCCCCTACACCACTAACATGGATTTAGTGAGATTGTTTCCTCCCAACTTCTAAGCCCCTCTGTTGGTGCACATCCTTGTTGAGTCTGCCCAAATAAGGTGCATGACACAGACACCATGATTTACGTGCTCTCTGGGTCCAATTTCTGCACATGGTGAATTTAGTGGCTACCGGAATTATACAGAGAGAATGAGAACTACCACCTGAAATAAAAATAAGCAAATGTTTCTCTTTTTCTGCAATGAAATTTAAATTTTTTCCCTCTGCTTATATAATAATGCATGTCAGTCATAAAATACTTGAACTACAAAAGCTATATGGAAAAGAGTAAGGGATCAACTTTGCAAAACAGGAAGAACAGAACGTCAACTAATATTCCAGGCATGAGATGATCACCATGAAGGTCACTGTTCCCCTCTGAGTCTCTTCATGCACACATGCACATTCAACTAATTTTACAGAAATAAGTTCTTATCATGCATGCAATTGATATCATGGACGCCTTCCTTTTTCAATCTGGGGGTCTCGTTCCTTAGTCCACTTGTCTGACATGCATCCCCCTCTTGCCTTCTCTCTCCAACAAATAACTCACCCCATCCTTCTCTCTGGTTCCTCTCATTAATAATCTAGAGACAGTCTTCTATATTTTTCCTTCTTGCTCATATTGTATTGTTAAAAAACAAAATTCGGTCAACTAAATTTAAAGCTGTAATTGGCTTTATTAAACGACTCATGAATCAGGCAGCATCCTATCTAGTAAGTAGAGGGGAGCATTGTCTAGCTGCAGAAAAGGAAAGTTTTTTAAAGGCAGAGGAGTAGAAAAAAAGGAAATTATTAGCACAGAATGCATTTGTTTTAGGCAAGGTTGCTCTCCTACGGGGAACAGGGAAGCTCTATGAACAGAAGACCTCCTAGTGATAACCAGGGATATTCCGGGTTGGCTGGTTAGAGGTTACATTCCTGGGGAAGTTGAAACTGTAATTAAGGTAGGTATTAAGTCTTGGTTTACTGAGTGAGGATTTAACATAAGTGATGCCATTGTGGACTGGTGGTTTTCCTTTTAACAGTACACACACACACTCACACTCCTGTAAGGGGGAAGGAAGTTTGTCATGATTTGTTCTACGAAGTGGAATCATATTACATACATTTCTCTGATTCCTGCTTTTCTCACTAATGATCACTACACAGAAAAACCTCCAAGTTATCCAATAAAGATTCAACCTGTTCTTTAAAAATCCAGTTTTATATTCCAAAGTTTAGCTATACTACAATTTTCTTTTTTTTAATGGTAGTAGAATCAACGTGATTTTTAAAATTTAAATTTAAATTCAATCAACCAACAAAGAGTACATCATTAGTTTCAGATGTAGTGCTCAACAATTCATCACTTTCACATAACACCCAGGGCTCATCACATCACGTGCCCTCCTTAATACCCATCACCTAGTTACCCCATTCCTCACCCCCTCCCTCCAGCACCCCTCAGTTTGTTTCCTGGAGTCCAGAGTCTCTCATGGTTTGTCTCCCTCTCTGATTTCTTTCCATTCAGTTTTCCCTCCCTTCCCCTGTGGTCCTCCACACTGTTTCCTCTGTTCCACATATGAATGAAACCATACGATAATTGTCTTTCACTGATTGACTTATTTCACTCAGCATAATACCCTCTAGTTCCATCCACGTCCTTGCAAATGGTGGGTATTCATCCTTTCTGATGGCTGCATAGTATTCCATTGTGTATATGGACCACATCTTCTTTATCCATTTATCTGTTGAAGGGCATCTTGGCTCTTTCCATAGTAGGGTGCAGGTCCCCTTTAGATCACTACATTTGTATCTTTGGGGTAAATCCCCAGTAGTACAATTGCTGGGTCATAGGGTAGCTCTATTTTTAATGTCTTGAGGAATCTCCATACTGTTTTCCAGAGTGGCTGTATCAGCCTGCATTCCCACCAACAGTGTAATAAGGTTCCCCTTTCTCCGCATCCTCGCCAACATTTGTCGTGCCATGATTTTCAAGGCTTTCTTTATTGGCGGCTGTGTGCTCTTTTTCTAGCTCTCACCTCCACAACAGTGAAGGGAATCTTAAGTCCACTCTACCACAGCACTTTTCTTTCCTCATCTTTGCAGATTTGTTAACGTGATTTTATGTTCTAGTCTATACTGCTGTCTAGCGACTTTAGAATGGTGGTTAAGAACTTTTGGAGATTATGATTGTCTTCAAAGATGTCACCAAAGTGATAAAACCTTCCTAAAAAAATGTACTTACATCTAAAAAATTACTTAAAATTTTAATGGCCTTGGACCCAGGTGAGGAATTCTTGAAATTGAGAAAAATCCTGCACAGCAAAGATGATTCCATCATGGTCGTAACCATCCCCTAAATCTCCAGACTTCTTCCTTGTGATGGCGGCCTGTGACAGATGATGGCCTCAGCACAGAGTGGGCAGGCAGCTGTGCAGAAGCGCTCACACCCTTCTCTGTGGAAGTGCAACATACTTCGCAGGCCACTGGGCAAATGTTCCCATGCATCCCGGCTTGTGCGAGCTTGGAGGCTTCTAGCAGGTGATGGCTGCCTTCCATGCGACCTAATAGTAAGTGCTTATCACTTACATCTCTCTTTATTCTCATAAACTTGCCACCTGTCATTGTTCATGTTATCTCGACTCTCGTTTTTATAGAGAGAAGGGGGGTAATGATTTCTTAGAACCAGATCTTTGAATGCCATGTAGGGGACAAGGGCAGGCCACCCTGAGAATGGCCACTTTGGCAGGGAGATTATTTTCAACTGAAAACAGTCAAGGCCCAAAGGACTCGAGAAGAAACTTCACCTTCCCCTAACTGCCTAAAAGAACTGAGAGGGCCTGCTCCAAGAAGAGAGAAGTGCACTGTGATATGGGCAGCTTACAGCACATGGGGAGGGACCCAGCCAGGCCTGTTTGTCCAAAGTCCTCTCTTTGTCCCATTGTTTCTGAGTGCCCAGCAAACATCTGTTACTCAACATTTACTCTTTTTCCACCTTCCTGTGAATTTCATTCCTTCCCTTTGAAGGCCCTGCCCCTTACCCCACTACTGACACCCCTGTGCCTAACTGCCTTTAGAATCTCATGTCTGTGGGGTTCCCCACACGTATGAAATTAAATTTTATTTTCTCCTGTGAATCTGTCTAGTTAGAAGAACTGAAATTTTTCCTCCCGCACAGATGCATGCAATCTGAATTCCCTACAATGCTTATGCTTGCCTCTTGGCTGGAGTTTTTTTTTGTTTTGTTTTGTTTTTTAATTTTATTTATTTATTTGAGAGAGAGAGAGAGAGAGCCAGAGAGAGAACACAAGCAGGGGGAGCAGCAGAGGTAGATGGAGAAGGAGGCTCCCTGCTCGGCAGGGAGCCCAATGCGGGACTCGATCCCAGAACCCTGAGATCATGACCTGAGCTGAAGTCAGATGCTTAACTGACTGAGCCACCCAGGCACCCCTTGGTTGGCATTCTAGTGGCAAAAATCAGTTCCAAAACCCAGCCAAGAGCTGCTGCCTTCACTCTCCTGTCCCCGCCTACACAGGACAGGGGGAAGAGTTGTATCACGTGCTTAGACTGATGGGTGGGAGAGCAGGAGGCTTCATGAGTGCCAGCCCGTTTCTATAGTGACAATAAACAAATGAGCTGGAGACGCTGAGGTTAAGGAATCGGACTTTCCTATATCTGTTTGCCCTTCATGTGTCCCTAAAGAGGTAGAGGCCAGCCCAAAGCTGTAAGGCGCTGGGGATAGACAAGTCAGGTGTTCTACTGAGCCAAGGCTGGAACCTTACCACCCAATGACACATATGGTATCACCTTTGGAGTATCTTTTGCATTTAAGCAATACATAATTTTAAATAACAAATTTCCTACGTTTAAGTCACAGGTTGATGGGATTAATTGTTACTTTACATTGAAGTGAAGGGAAGGAAAAATTCTTCCTCTGACTTTCAAGCTCTTCCAGCTGGACTAAGAAGTAAATTTACATGAGACAAATTAACAGGGGAAAAAAAACCCAAAGTTTATTACCTGCACACAGAGTCACCATTATGAGACTGAGACCTGAAGAAATGACCCAGGTGGCAGCTGTTACACTTTTGAGACAAAGAGCCCATGGATCTGTGAGGCATTGGCAGGAAAAGGAAACTTAACTTTGGGAGCTTCAGTCACTACGGAATTGTAAACAGCCTTGCGCTGGCAGAGTCCATTAGTAAAAAGTCTCGAAGGCTGTGGACATGGCCTTCTCCGGTCTAAATGTCCCATCTCTGGTGATGAGGACTTTACCTCCTGGCACAGGGAAGGCACCTTCCACCTGAATGTTCATCTCCTCCTTTCAGGGAAACAGAGGATGGTCTCAGTGTCTCCTAGTAACTTTTATTTAAAATAATCAAGATGCCCAAGTGGCCCCTACATCAGAAATACATAAAGGAGAAATACAAGCTGCATAGGTCTAAGGTGGCACCGTATTCATGGAAACCACGACCTCCTCGTCCCAAGGAGAGGAGCTATCAGTGGCGGAACGCTGACCCCGTTATGTATGATGTGGAAGAGATCCCTCAGGTTGCCGTGTGAGCCCACCAGTCTGCAGCTTTGGGCCAAGGCTATCCATGACATCAAGAAGGCACGGAAGAGCGGAGAGGATGAAGGCCACGATGGGTCCCCCAGGAAGGAAGGGAGGAACCCGGGAAAGTTTTAGAGCTAATGACTGTGCAGATTCTATTGCTAGGTGAACTTCGATCGGGTTAGTTCAGGCACCAAATGCAGGAGAATGGAAAACTCACGGAAAACCATTGCAAGAAAAGCAAGTTAATGTCACATGCCACCGAGAGCAGACAATCCCACTTCCCCCAAACCCCATGTCAGAAGATGACACACATGAAAACAGCCATTGATTGGATCTTAATGAGTCAACCAAGCATTCCTGTAAGACTGGCACCAAAAAGTAACCCCAAATTCCCTGTTCTACTCCCACCAGGGGAAAATCCACTGTTTGGATATATCGTATTGCTGTTTTTTGACTTACTCCCCCTACTTTTCTGTGGGGAAAATCTGCACAGTGAGCAAATACTGTAATTTCAGCTCTCCTTGTTGTCGTTGGCACCCCGGCGGCAGCGTCTGGCTGGCTTTCAGTAATGACAGGGATCCCTTCGCATCTTCCCTGTTACTCATGAGGGCCAGTGCTTGGCTGGCCTGGGCTCCTCCTGGCGCCTCTCCTGTTTTCCGGTCTTTGGCATATTTGTCCCAGGAGCATCTCCCTTTGACTTCACTGGGTGCTCAGCCCTGGGGACGTCTGGGAGGGTGTGAAAGAGGAACGTTGCTGGAGAAAGTGAGGACAGAATATTCGTGCCCCGGACCAGACCCTGCACACACATCACCTTGCTCAAGCACATAATGACTCTGAGAGGTCGATGGTATTCCCATTTTGCAGAGGAGTTCCATGATGCTCGGATTGTCTGAATAATCTGCCAGCAGCCAACCAGCTAGTGAAGGAAGTGGAATTGGAACGTGAGGCGTCCACATTCACTGACTCCTGAGTTGGAAGCCGGGAAAGCGCTCCTCACTGACAACGCCAATGGCCTGTCTTTAGGCAGCCATCATTGTCCTTGTCAGAGAAACAGAGAAGGGTTTTCCTGGTTTGTTTTATTCTTGCTCTTTTTGAGAAGACGCTGTATCTGGAGCAATTTTGCTTTTAAATAAAATTTGTCTTGCTCTATAATATACACACATAAAAGTGTCCAAATTTTAAATCTCAAATTATCGATCTCAGAGTATTTTTACAAAGTGGACACTTATGTAAACCGGTGTTACATAAGTGGGGGCCATTTTATTTATTTAGTGGGGTTTTTTTTCTTCAGGAGTTTCTGAAATTTTCTGTGGTTTTTCTAGGTATTGACTATTCATGGAATTTTTTATTAGAGGATGTCTCTTCAGAGAGAGGCTAATTCCCAATTTTCATCATGAAGGAACTGGCCTGTTCACATCTGGCACCAACCAGAAACTAGCCATTGCATAATGAGGGATTTTTATACCTCCGTCTGAAGCAAATGTCTTCTTTCTTCACCAGCCAAGAAGACGCTGGCTCACAACTTGGGTTGCCACCCTGAACATATATGCCTGCATTAGGGAATTAAAGGAATTCTCTGCTCTTGGAAAGTTCTGCAAAGGACTTTTTAACTTTCCTTGATTGCTCTCCCAGCCTGAATCTGCCTGTTCTCTCCGTGGGACCGAGTGGCGGCCGCCCTGAGCGGAAGATAGAGGAGGGCCAGCGGTTTGCTGTTGTGCTCACAGATGCACCTGTTACCCCGGAAATAAAGAGCTGCAATTTGGGGAGCACAGTTCTGACGGAAACCCAGTAGTGTCCCACTGCAGCGTGAAAGCAGGGGCTTCGGGGGCAATTACATGAGTTGGAGGGGAAAAATGGTGTTCTGAGGGTCTAGCGTGCTACGCTGCCCTGTTCCGTATTGGTGGACGACTCGTTCCACCTGCTGAGAGTCCACTGTCCCGTGATCAGGAAGTCTGCTCCAGCGCTAGCTTCTCAAGAAATCGCTGGGAACAGCTGCCGTCTTGCACGGTCCGGAGGTTACGGTGCAGCTGGCCCGAGAACAGGGAGGTGGCTTCTCCACGGTGGCCGCTTGGGCTCTAGAGTGGCCGCGGTCATTCCAGTCCTTCCCCTCCCCTGCAGACCAGCGCCTGGTAAATATCTGATGAAGGAATGGATGAGAGCAGGACACCTCCGTTCATCCAAGCTCAAAATCTTCCATTTACTTAACAGTTTCTTAGCCTTTAGGTCAGCAGACAGTGTCCCTCTGATCCACTGCCCCCCAAGTCCTGCCCCCGCCTCGAATCCATTTCCAGTCCTGCCGCCACACCTCCTACTTATCCCGTGCCTCTCACCACTTCCTTCTCTCATCTCCCTGTCGGCACCCTTGTCATTTTATACCCAGAGTTTGAACCCTCATCTAATTGGTCTTTTAAGTTCATTCTCTAGGCAAGACACATTGTTGCCAGAAAGCTCCTACATTCTCCTTTTTACACAGTATCCCCTTTCTCAAAAATTAATGCAAAAATTTAAAGGCGCTACCTCAGAATCCCCTGATTCAGGAGATCACAAACCATTTTAACTTCCTTCTAGGTACACTGTCGTATTTTCCAAATTTTGTAGAATAAAATTTTAATTCAAAATTTCCATGGATAGTTTTTTTTTTTTTTTAAGGAATATTCCTTATCCATTAATTCCGTAAGTATTTACTGATGGTGTGTTAGGTATGGTTTTAGGTTCTTGGGACGGTTCTCGCTCTCAAGGAGCCCACGTTGTGTGTGTAATGGGGGAGAAAGGAGTAAACAGATCCTTGCAATCAAGGAAAGATGAGAAAGATGCTGGGGTAGCCGCCCCTGGGGGCCCTGCAGGGATTAAGCCGTCACTGTATCCTTTTGCAGCCTTCGAGGGACACAAAGCCTCTCTGGGTCAGGAGAGGCTTCCCAGAGGAAGTGCAAGGGGGGCAGATCTTAAACCGGGTGAGACTATAGAGGGAAAGCAGGGAGTGAGGGAGGTGAAGGGGGAAGAGAATGTGCGAAGCCCAAGAGAACAGCAGGAGGTGTGTGTGCGCGTGCATGTGTGTGTGTGTGCATGTGTGTGTGTGTGCGTGCATCTGTGTGCGTGTGTGTGTGTGTGTGAGACCATCTGTGTGCATGCGTGTGTGTGTGTGTGTGTGTGATGGCAGGGGATGACATCTCCTGACATGGAACTGCAGAGGGAAGCAGGGCCCTGAATTGCTACAGTTCTAGTTCAATCCTGAGGGCACTAGCTGGATGCGGGGGATGTAAGCCAGGCAAGACAGGGTTGAATTTTATTTATATATGTATGTATGTATGTATTATTTCTCTTATGTTCAGTTAGCCGACTTAATTTTTGATGTAGTGGTCCACTGCTAACAGCCAGGGCTCGGAAATGCCCTTCTGGCCTGTGTAGACCGCAGGAGAGAGAGGCAAACCTGTAGGCTAGTTTGCTGAGGGCAGATTTCTTTGTCATTCAGAGTATGACTGAGACATCTCCAGGATGGTGCCCCCCCCCCTTTTACAGCCTCCGCCCCCCACCCTCGGTGACCTCCTGCAGGGTATTAAATACACAGATGGGTGGGTGTGGCCAGCATTATTTCTGAAAGCTCCTTTTCCATGTAGATGAAGCCCCAAATTCCTCTTGGAGGATCCCTCTATTAGCGCAAAAATTATACTCCCTCTTCAAGGCTGATTCCTTCATGTTAACCAAAGCTTTTGTCAGTTTTTTGTACATATGAAACAATCTCAGATTCTTTTTGGTGATTTGATAGATCCTGTTTGGCGGCTTTAATCCTCTTTTGTCCTGGCCAGAGGACCCGGCGACATGGGTGGGGATGGAGACTGGAGGTCTGGGACTGGAGAGGGAAGGTTGATCCTAAGGCTGGAGGCCACCAAGTCAAAAGACAAGTTCCCAAACTTGCTGGCAGAGTAGGGGGTCTGTGGAGCTCATCTTCCGGAACACTGGCTCCTGGCTCCCAAGGCGTGATCCCACACCAGCAG